>CM062268.1:36285442-36602942 GCA_031216635.1 Dissostichus eleginoides | reverse complement strand
AATAAAATGTTGTGATTTAAGAGTAAAGTCCGGAATTTTGAGAAATTGAAAGTCAAAATGTGTAGATTGGTAGAAAAAGTCCACATTTTGAGAAAAGATGAAGAATTGAGAATTTCTGAATGTCAGAATTTGAGGTAAAATTATCTAATAAATAATTTATAAAAGTCTGAGTTTTGAGACATTTTGAAAAAAATGTAATTAAGATTTTTGAGAAATTTGAAAAAAAAGAAATGTTTGAGAATTTTAGAAAAAGTCAGAATTTGAGAAATGTTGAAAAAAGTCAGAAATGGTATAGATTTTGAAAAGTCCGACATTTGAGAAAAAAGTTTTTTTTTTTAAATGGATTTGAAGAAAAAGTTTTAAAAAAAATCAGAATTTTGAGAAAAAATGAAAAACTGATATTTTCAGCAATAGACAGCATTTTGGGTTTTCAGGAAAAAATTTGAATTTTGAGAAAACATTTGTCTTTAAGCAGACCCTCATACAGCAGCAGCTCCTCACTGCTCCAAACAGCAACGTAAAACCTTTATATACGATGTTTGGATCGAAATCAATATTAGTGATCTAAACAGTTCTCACCTGAAAAACTGTTATGACTTCATAACATTTTATTTAAAAGCTTAAAAACAGGGCAGGTAAAGGTTGATCAAGCTGGAGACGCTTTGCAAAGTTATAGCAGTCACTCTCTAACAGGAAGAACCAACACATAATACGGTTAAGGTGGAAGCGTCCTAGAGGTGGCGAAGCATGAGGTGAATAGAAATGATGAATTTAATAATCCCAGCGAGGGAAGAGGCTCAACTGACTCTCTGCTTCAGGTATCTGTTAGCATCGTTAGCATCGTTAGCAAACCAGCTGGACGCTAACATGCTAGCATCCAGATCTGATGTTCTTTACACTTTACTGAAATCTGTTTTTAAAAATATTGTATAATTGAGGAAGCTAAAGTTTTGTTAGTGAACTTTCGTAATAAAACAGATTTTCTTCCTGTTATGTTGTTGGTCTTTCCTCACATTTTGACACTTTGGTACAGTTAGTTTAATTTATGGGAACATTTCTACCAATGTCTGAATATAAATGGCACCACCTTGAAAACAGTTCAAAATAAGAAGTTCAATAAAACAAATGATTAATGGACTAATGCAGTATTTAGAATTTGATTCAGCTTTTGTTATTTCTATTAGAAGTAGTGTGTATATCTGGTTTGAACAGTTCCTGGACATCATGGGAATGTACATGGATCGGTAAATCCTCCTATATCAAAAGTGTTTTAAAATATAAATCAAATACACATTTTTTATCAATAAAATCTTTCTTTAAAAGAAATGAACCCTTTATAAATTAGTAATGTAATTTTCCTAAATCGATAAGATTTAAATATTTAACATAATTTTTAAATCAGTACAAAAATATTTGACATAGAAAATATTTATTATTGAAATATCTATGAGATGAGTTTTAGATAAATCATACTTTTGTAATTAATAAAAAGCATTTAAAAAAAGAAAAAAATGTGTTGCTGTGACACCATGAGCTGCCACAGGATGGCGCTGATGTACAGCTAAAGATTCACATCAACTTCTCCCTTCCTGTTCTCTGTGGGGACCTCACCTGTCAGAAGTTACTTCACTTTGTTCCCGTTGTGACGCAGAAGTTTTCCTCCTCGTTAAACTCTTGGTGAGTGAGTTTTCAGAGTGAAATGACTCTCAGCTGATCTCTGCTCTCACCTCAGACTCATCTCTCTCATGTGTTTATTGCTAACAGTTAGTTATATTATTGATGATAACAGCGGCAGCTGCTCTAAAAGCATGCTAACAAAATGCTAACATGCTAACAGTTTAGGATATTCTTAATGAGACAGTTACAGGGGCGGATCTACCGGGGTGGCATGGGGTGGCAACGGCCAGCCTAAAAATAGCCTTGCCACCCCAGTTGGCAGCTTTGTTTTGAAATAAAAGTTGTGGCTCATCGGACGTTTATGAGAGAAATCTCTAATGTCCGAGTGCAAGTGAATGCAGCACAAGACGCGAGCCTTGTAACCCCTCCCCCGGCCCTGCGCGAGCGTGGAAATATGATTGGCGGCGATTTCGGCCCAATCCCAAACTACGCCCTACACCCTACACACTACCCCTCCGTTTGCGTGGAGGGTCCGCCACATTAAGTGCTGTTCCAAACCAACGAGTGTGGAGCGGTGTGGAGGGGGAGTGGGCTATCAAGCCCTCAAACAGCGAGTCTGCAGCGGTGCTGACTGAGACCGGTCTCTACCTGACCCGGTCTCTACCTGAGCGGTCTCCACGCTGTGTGTGTCCGTCAGGAAACACGCTGTTTACAAGTAGTTCCAGCAAACATCCACTGATAAACTGCGATGTTAACAACCTCATGATAACCTCATATGTTTGTAACTTAGGATCGTACCTGTGTTTAGTCCAGAAAAAGGTAAATGTGTGCATTTTATTATAAAGTTGTGTATATTTACAGACTGTTGCAAAAACTAAGAAGCTTATAAACATCAGGTTTAAAACTAAAAGAGCTTTACAAAAAAGTAACACAATTAAAGATGTTTGGAGTTTTATTTGAGTTATTAATTTTAATTTGTTGTCTAAGAGATGCTGATTTGAAACCGTTGTTGACTCATTCTACAATTTTGGGTACATTCCATGTCCATTGATGATAATTATATTTATTCTAACTATTTTCTTCAAAAATATCATATTTTGCCTATTATTGGAAAGCATGTTATAATATCACACACATTATGTGCATCCTTTGCTTCATTTAGCTTGAAATGTGTCATGATGTTCTTAAATTGACAGTTTTGGCTATATCCGTTTTCAGAGTTGGGTGTAACAATATTACTTTTGTCGGTAACGGAGTAGTGTAACGCGTTACTTTTATAATTCAGTAATCACACTACAGTTACTAACATTGCCCCGACACGCGTTACTTCGTTACTTTTATAAAATCAGTCATAATCACACTGACAGACAAGAGGGGTTTCCGCCGCAGGTTTATATGTAGGTAATCTGCGCGACTTGCGCGTCCACATCTCCACGTGCAGTGCTGCATAAACATGGCTGAGTCAGCGATAACTTTCGAGGGGTGGAGGTCTGCCCATTATTTTGAGTTCGTCCGAAGAATAGACAGGAATGTGACGGTGAGGTGCAAACTGTGTCCAGGCCAGCAGCTGTTATCCACTGCTGTAAACACCACGTCAAACCTCAACAAACACCTGCAAAGAACACATGCTAAGGTGAAGCTAATAGCTAAGGACCCCCGAACCCAGAGTGAGGATGTTGTGAGTGCGCCGACTCCGAAGCAGCAAACATTAGAATTTGGAGGACCGGTAACCAAAGCAGAGATGGACAGGCTTGTAGCATCCTTCATAGTAGAGGACATGTTGCCCATTTGCACAGTGGAATCACCATCGACTGTTAGCTTGTTGTGGTAGGCTGGCAGCCTATTTTATTAAAGAGCATGTCAAAAGAAAGACTTGTGTTATGTCTTCCTTATTGCAATAGTAATTGGGGGTGCAAGTGGAGTCTCGCAGAGGCAAAACTGTGGCGCGCTTACACTGTAGGTGCGCCGCAGTCTGCGTGATCTGCCTGTAGGGAGGGGCGGGCCGGCCCTGCGAGTAAAGTAACGAGTTACTTTATGTAGAGAGTAACGAAGTAGTGTAATATATTACTTTTTTTAAAAGTAATATGTAATATATTACTTTTTTTTAGTAACGACCCCATCTCTGTCCGTTTTTCAGTTGAGGGTGTCTTGGTTTCAAAGTAATGAATAAAAACCATTAAAGTAAATAACAACTATTATTCATTTATTTCAAAAGTCTAAATACTAAAGAAAAATAATGTTTTTTAAATTGATTTCCTCCTTTAAATAATTTAAATATCTTAATATATGAATGTCCGCAAAAGTTCTGTCAACTATGTTACTAACAGAACTCCCCCCTTTAACTCAAAAATGGTTTGTCCCAATACCATGTGACCAGCATCACATGATGCCATGTTCCTCTTTGGCAGACTCTAGGCTGGTTTGAGATGAGCTGCGGCTCGCCTCGAAAGTAGACGAGAATAGCCGATTGCAGCCGGGGGAGGTCTCAAAAAGCTCGCCTGAAGTCGGACAGCTCGGAGTCGGTTTGACTCGGTTTGCAATGGCGGAAATTGCGTTGGCGTTGTTCGTTGCAGATGAAGTGGATGCAATAGAAATCCCACAATTATTATATCACTACAAATGAATGACTCAAGTGTCTGTTCGTTTTAAAACAAATCAATACAAGGGGGGTTGAATCCTACATGTAAAAGACAGAACCACTTATTACTTTTCAAAACTACTTCCGTGAGTGGTCTGGACAAGTTTGCATTTATAAAGAATGAAAATAAATACATTTGTTCCTGCTCAAGATTAGATTCAACTTTATTGTTATTGCACAGATTACAGGAGACAACGAAATGCAGTTTAGCTTCTAACCAGGAGTGCAACAAGCAGTAAAGTGAAAAGTACACAATCTACAGAATAAAATATAGAATGAATTGAATGATGAATAAACAGTGAGGGGTATGAATACACTAGATATACACAGCAGCCTGTGAGCAGAATGAACAGTGTGTATGAATACACTAGATCAGGGGTTTCCAACCTTTCTCCATCTGAGAGCTACTTTGAAAAAATGAAGGTGGCCAAGAGCTACTTGCATCGCATCGCTTACATTTATTCACATAGCACTCATCAGTTGAATTAAGCTACTTTTGTAGACGTGTGAAATTGCAATACCTAAAGCTTATCAAAAATCTTAACTTCACATCGAGGTCCAATTTCATGCAGATTTCATGACATTCATGTCAGAAAAAGCTGCTTCACAAAGGTCTGTAGAGCCAAATAAAGCAGACATTTTCAGTGCTGCTTGGTGATGTTCTTATAGTTTTCTGGGTCTACAAGGCTCCAGAAATGTTGTTTGAGTTTTGCTGAGACTTAAGCTGAACATGATTTTGGAGATTTATAACCTCCATCTCCATCTCCACAGGATTGACACTGAACAGCAGCCATCTTTTTCTTCTTCTTCTTCATCTTGACATTAAATTATAAACCATAATAAATCCATTGTATAGGTCTAGCCTCCCTATATCTGTGTGTGAAATTGTTCCATCCTCAAAAACAAAAAACTAATGCTTCAGCAGTCTAGCTGCAGCTTCTAGCTACGGTCTTCTGTTAAAAAAAGGACACTGAATGTCCTGAATGTGGCATCACACACATGACTTGAGTCTGAACACAGCAGACAACAGGAGTATAACAGCATTATAACAACTAAAATAGTGCATGTGGGTGCACACTTACATTCTCTGTCTTACTGTGACATAAATCCCATGAATGTATGAGATTAAGTTAGCTTCATCATATCTCAATCAGTCATTAAGTGAATAATAACGTTTCTATCGGGTCACTATCAGCCTGTCACTCTTATTAGTAGTTATTTTTCAGGAGGGGGCGGGGTTTGGAGGAACAGAGGAGACGGTGATCGCGGAAGCTTTCCTCCTGCCTTCACAAACTTTACACACGTATTTATCAACTGAAAATAGCAAGAGGACATTCATACTCTGCAATCCAAGACTGGATTAAATCCACCAGAAACCTGACATGACGATAACGAGTGTTTTTCAAAAACACAAATCCCTGCTGTGTGTCTCTGAGCCGCAGCGACAGGGCCTGATTCAGAGCGGGTCATTCTGCTGTTGGTTCTGGTGCTGGTGTTGGTGGAGAAAGCAGACTGCTCCATGTGTGGTGTCGCTGTGCCGCTGTCACGTCTGTTCCTTGATCTCTGCGTCACGGACCAATTTTATATTCGTGACAGAAAAAATTCTAAAATAAAAAAACGTTATTGTCCAGCCGCGGCCGAAAAATCAAGAAGCAACGCTATAATGGATAATCGAGCTAAGTTACCCAGTACTGGGTAACTTAGTTGACAATTTGTATGACATGTAGATGTCATTACACATCATTATCAATTGAATTTTGCACTTCTGCCTTGAAATGAACATAGTGCTGATGGTTAATAATGTGTCCAGTCAACTATGTTATTTGCGTCCAGTGTTGGGCAAGTTACTTCCAAAATGTAATATATTACATATTACTTATTACTGTCTTTTTAAAGTAATAAGTTACATTACAATATTACTGTCTTTGAAATGTAATGAGTTACACTACTTTTTAGTTACTTTTGAGTTACTTTCACCAAAATAACTGCAAAAGAATGGCTAGGTATTTTAAATGCTAAAATGTAGTTTAGTGCAGCTCATTATACATCCAGTGAAGGGCGATGTGGTATAGCATAACAACTGTGTAGGCCATTAAGGCTACTAACAACTGTTATTACACGGCTTAGTTGAATACTCGATTCTGATTGTAAATTCTTAACATGTGACACGTTGTTAATACAGTACAGACCACTGTCAAGGACTATAATGAAGGTTGCTAAGGAGGATCAAGAAAGAGAAAGGAAAAGAGGTTAAAAGACGGAGCGCTGGACGTCAGATAAATCACCAGAAGAAGGCAGAGAGGAAGTAAACAATAACAGGAACACGGAATGGGCTCTGTATTTTGTTTAGTATATGGCCATGTACTGTACAGGCCCGGTTCCAGAACAAAATGACTTGGGGTGCATCTGAGATTACAGGGTGCAGCACTAGTAGGTTTACATGAGCAATAGTGGCCGGCAACAGCAATGAAAAATAGCATTGATGTTATGGTCCCCAATGAACAGATTATGGCATTTGTTATGTTTTGAAACCAAGCAAGTGAGAACATTTCAAGTGTGTTAAAAGTGCAATCCTGAAATATTTCATATAGTCCAAAGTGGACTATGGCAAGGAAAAGCACAAAAGCTTCAAAACTGTACTGATAAAACAAAAGAGAACATATTGTAAATCAAGGCAAATATTATTTGAACCAGCTCATGGTTTGAAATGGCAAACATTGAAAAGCAAAAGTATTATTAAAACCATGTACTACATCATCACCTTGGTCCCATCATATACTCTGGGAAGAGAATATTTACTGTGCTTGAAAACTGGTATCACATCAGAGGTTGACTTTGTGACCTGGAGAACATTTCAGCTGCAACATTAGCTTGTTGATAAGCTTGGGATATGAGATCTTTTTGTAGCCATTCGTGGTGAAGGCATCTGTGCTATTGTATGCATTATTTTTTGACCCAACATTTCTACAGGCATGGCAGAATATGGCACTATTTTCACATGAATATTCTAGCCATTGTCTATTTTTATACCACGAGCTGCAAAATGACCGCCTTACCCCACTGTGCAGGCGGGTACTTGTTTAGATATACCTGGGCAGGCTCTGTTTTGCCGTGGTATCCTGGCACCTGCGGGCCGCAGAGGGGCGGCGTAGTTTCGGGTGACGAGACGAAGACTGATGCTCCGGGGGCGAGTCAGGCGGGAGTAAGCTAGTGTCCACGACAGAGGGTAACGTGATTTCCCCATCTGACCTGTTGCTATTGCCTGCAGTAGATGCAGTGTTGCTGGCGTTTAGTGATGGTTGCTTTAACCATTTTCGTATAAATGATTATCCACAGATGTGTGTCACTGCTGTGGAAGCACTTTGGAAATGATGCACGTGCAGCGGAGCAGGTCACGCGCATCTGACACAATTTGTTGTTTTTATTTTTCGCTCCGTTCTCTTTTTTGAATAGAGGGTGCATGACATTCAACTGGGGTGCAATGCATGCCTATGCACCCCGAAGATCCCGACGCGAAGCCTAAAGGGTAAACACCAGGTTTACTAATCTACCCGCACAATTTTACTCTGGTGTCGGAATGTCTCGCTATGTTAGTACATTCTTAAAAAACAAAACACCATTTAATTTCGGGTTAAAATGTGTTGTAACTGCGTTACTGAGCATTGTAACGGGTAATATATTACCCAAATTGCATTAGTAATGCGTTACATTACTTCGTTACAGCAAAAAGTAATATATTACTGTAACTCCGTTACTTTTGTAAAGAGTTACACCCAACACTGTTTGCGTCAAATGTTTGACTTTCATTGTTGCACGTGTTGCACGTCATTTTTTCAAATTTAAAATATCTAAAATAGTGCTTCTGATATCCTTTAAAGTATAATGTACATCTACACAGGTTGGAGTTTTACATGACATCTCTTAAAACTATCAAAATGACCTGTATGGTAGTTTTATAATAAAAAATATCCCTATCCTTAATGACAGTGCTGAACATATCACATGAATGTGAAAATGCAATTATTTTTTAAACTTTTAAAAAACATTGTTTATATGGTAGAATAGACTCAAGAGCCTTTCAAATTGAACCACTGATTGTTCTATTGAGAAGGAACACTGTGTTTGTACTGTTTTGTTGATGTGAAATGTACCCCAAATTATAGAATGAGTCTGTTACATACAGTTACGGCATTTCCTGTTTCTGCCGGAGAGAGGGGATTTTGTTCCAAAGCTTGCCGCTGTATTTACTCCCTCCATCTGACAGGAGGAGCCTCGTTGAGCTGCGAGTGTCACTCCACGGAGTTCACTCCGTCACGGAGGGGGAGCGTGTAGGGGTAGGGGTAGGGTGTGGTTTGGGATTGGGCCTTCATTTGAACGGGACGGCGCAAAACGAGAAGCATCCGGACCCAAGTAGACGGAAGGAATGAGGTATTTGCGGTCTACATGACAGAGAAGAGACTGTCAGGTTTGGCTGCACTCAGCATTGAATCAAAACGCACTAAGCTTTGGATCTTAATCAGTTTGTGAGGCGTGTTGCTGAACAACATGGTAATCGCACCATTCAGCTGCTATAGGCATGCCAACTTGATGCTCTGCTCACGGATGAGCATAAACAACTGTTAAGATGATGACCTTACGTGTGTAAATATATTTTTTTCTTTGTGGAGGTCTGCCCCCAAAAAACTGTTTTAAGTCCTGAGAAAGTCAAATAAGACGGTGTGTAAAACTGCACTGCCCAGCCAACAAGTCACTTCTTTAATGTTTGTTCTTTCTGATGTAAAGTCTAGGTTGTAACTGTTTGCAGTAAAGTCGTGGGGCGCTGAACTGTTCCTTTGAATCTTTTGAATTTTGATATATGATAGTAATTACTTCAAATTTGAAGGAGGGTGAGCAAGCATCTTGAGGAACATTCATCATTAACTCCTCCAAAAAATATAGTTTATTTAATAATAACACTGAATATGTGAATCATAACAGTGATTGACAGCTGATAGGAATAATATGATTGTTAATATTATCATATTCATTCAGACAAACATCGATGAGACAGTTCATTCATGTACTCATTGCAGCAGTCTGCATAGATTTGGTTCCCCTGCTGGTCTGAGAGTGAAACAAACTCATTCAGTTAAAATGCATTCAATGATGTCTGCCACCTTATATATTTATATGTAAGGCTTTACTGATGTGCCACAATAATGTCACCTAATGTTATTGAGTTAAAATATTAATATTGTGGCTTTCCAAGTTAACATTGATTGATATGACTGCGATTAAATCAGTATATACTTCTGCCAGGGGATGCCACCCCTCAAAATCTCCTGCCACCCCATGAATATGTTTCTAGATCCGCCCCTGGACAGCCACAAACAGCTGCTTTAACAACATGCTAACAACATGCTAACATGCTAACTAAAATCAATACTTCAGGAATGAGACAGACTGAAGAGATTCATATTTTTATATGTTTTCTGAGGTCAATAAATCAAACATTCAACACAATATAAAGCTCATATTAAACTGTTTCTAATCTATAAAAATCAATACTAAATCCAAGTCAAAATATATGTTTTGATCAATATATATATATATATATATATTGAATTCAATAAAAACGTTCTATATTAAAGTATTATTTAATAAATATAATACATTAAATTAATAAATATTTCCTAAAATGATTAATTGATCAATTATAAATACTAAAAATACTTTTAAATCAATACAATATTCATTTATTTAGAAAAACGTTTTCAAATCAATAATATTCATATATATATATATTAGGGCTGTCAGTCGATTAAAATAGTTAATCGCGATTAATCGCAAAAAAAATGTCTGTTCTAAATGTACCTTAGAGGGACATTTTTCAAGTTTTTAATACTCTTATCAACATATGAGTGGACAAATATGCTTTATGCAAATGTTTGTTTATTATCATTTGAACATTACGAATATTCGCCTCAATTCAACCTGGAACCTCTCTCAAAGTGTGTGTGTGTGTGTGTGTGTGTGTGTGTGTGTGTGTGTGTGTGTGTGTGTGTGTGTGTGTGTGTGTGTGTGTGTGTGTGTGTGTGTGTGTGTGTGTGTGTGTGTGTGTGTGTGTGTGTGTGTGTGTGTGTGGAGACACTGTGATGGATCGTTGGAGCTATGAGCAACTCAAGGTATATGCTCGAACGGGAGCTGCCTGGACGCTGCAATCACGTTGCGCGCACTATCCGTGCTCAGTGTGCTGACTTCTCGTACAATGGCCCTCTGTCTGGCTACCTGCATAAAGTCAAGTGCTCGGCGCAGTTGTCGGCGAAATGTCGCTCCTCTGTTTTCATTGAAACAGCTCCTTATATCCGTTAGCGCAGCTAGCTGGCACCAGATGCTAACAACAACAATACACGTAAGGTGTGCGCATTCTCTCTCTCTCGCTCGCGCCACACACACACCACCCTCCCGGTCCTCCCGATGGCCAGTCCGGGCCTGCCGGTGAGCGTGGAAGTGTGGTCTGCCCAAGCGGGCGGCAGGAGCGGGGCTGTCAGCGTCAGCTTGTAGATGGTATTTTAAACTCGATGCGCTCTGAAACTACGGGGCGGCCGAGGACAAAAAATACACATGCGTTAATCACGTTAAAAGAATTAGTGGCGTTAATTTTATTAAATTATTTTTTTTGTTATTAACGCGTTAACTTGACAGCCCTAGTAAATATATTTGAACTCAGGTGTTGCTCTTCCTCCTCTGACGGCCCTGTTACACCGGTTCTCACGTGACTGAGGTGTTTTTCTGAGGGTGTGACGGCGTCCTCAGATCAGATGCATGCAGACACAGGACAGACGAGGAAGAGCTGAGTTTTCCTCCACACAGAAGAGAGTCTGTGAGTGGACCTGAAGAGAGTTCAGCAGGTGAGAATCCTCCCAGAGGAATCTGTCTCATCATCAGGATCACTCTGATCACATTGTGCTGTGTCACTGTTTACCTGGACACGTTTCTTCATGCTGATTCTAAATATCTGTTTGAAATATTGTGTTTCTCTCTGAGTTAAAGCAGAATGAATTTAGAAAGATTTCCATGTTCTGTTGTCAGTGTTTCTCAGGTAGAATGAGCAGCAGTCTGATTGTTATCGTAGATCACTACAGAACACACATCATCAGTGGAAATGCAGGGTTAGTCAGAACCGGTCTAAGAACTCTGACATGTGACTGAGTATTCAATATTTTTAACTCTTAATACTCTTTTAAGAGTTGTGCAGTTTTGTTGCATGAACAGGAAGAAATTAGTAAAAAGGCCTTTAAAGAAAAAAGTGTTTGGAGTCGGTTTTAAGAAAAATATTTTGAAGTGGTTACTAATCGGATATTGAGGGATTTCACTAGTATAAGAATCTACTAACTTTCTGGTATGTGACATCCTTAATCAAATGTTTCTTTTAGAATACACAGTTACTCGTGTAGATATATTAAGAATGAGCAGCAGTCTGATTGTTATCGTAGATCACTAACATACAGAACACACATCATCAGTGAAAAATGCAGGGAGTGTCAGAACCGGTCTGTCAACTCTGATCATGTGACTGAGGTGCATTTATTATTTAACTCTTAATACTCTGAACTAAAGTGCATGGATGAAGTGAGAAGGGCTCAGATACAGCCATCCTCCTACACTGACCCTGACCTGAATTGGTCGTAAGGATATCAATTATGCGAGTTGCGCCCACGTGACTGGGCTCGCGCGGACTATCTGCCGTCATGATTTCCGAACCTTTTCTGTGCCGGTCGTTTTCCCTGTTTTGTGTGTGTTTCGCAGGTTTATCGCTCGCTGTGCGAGCGATTACATTAGGGCAGGGGTCGGCAACAGGCGGACCGCGGTCCGGATCCGGACCCAGACGCCGACCTATACGGACCCGGACCTATAATCAATACATTAATAGGGGATTTCAATTTTGACGGGGCGATTTAATTTTAACCGCTGCCGACAGGGGGATAAAGAGACGAGTGAGCGATACAGGGAGAGAAACACAGAAGAAGAGACGGGAGAGCGGCAGAGAGAAGCGGAGAGGAGAGTGAACAGGGCGTGTTAGCGGCAGACAGGGAGAGACAAATAATTACACATGGCGCTCTCCAAGAAGAGGAAAGTGGACAGTGAGAACAGAGCTTTTAACCCTGAGTGGACTCATTCATGTTCATCCTGCCCACTGGGAGCACAGAGCCAGTGTGTCTCATTTGTTCAGAGACCGTGGCGCTCATTAAAAGTGCCAAAACGCCACTATGAGACAAAACACAAAGTGTTTGACCAAACATTCCCTCTCAAGTCAGAACTGAGGTCACAAAAAAATAAGCAGTCTCAGAGCCCGATATGATCAGTCCACCAGGATCAAAATTAAAACTAAATATCGTTCCAGGGCAGGCTAACCGAGGCTAACCAATGAGCACCTGTATGTGTGTATGAGAATGGCCCTGACACCATTTCAGCCCAGATTTAAACTCCTGGCAGGACAAGCTCAAGCTCAATTCTCGCACTGAATAAAACAAAGTGAGTGATGGACTGCAATATAAGAGGGAAAGAAAGAGAAACTTTAAAACTGTTCAACTGTTATGATGTGTAAAGACTGATATTGTTCTATAATCGTCTGAAACTGTTAAGTCATGATGTGAAACGGTTAACAAAGAAAAAGGGAAACTCAAGCTGCTGCTACACTTTATTTTATTTATCTAAAATTAAGCACTTTTAAGACGCACATATTTTCAACAGCTATTTTATTTATTTTCTCCTATTTTATTTTTAAATGCAGCCAGAGAGGGACATTACACATATCCACAGTATTTACTGTATATCTGTATAGTTCAATGTTAATTGACAATAAATATTGTTGTTTTTGAATTGTACTTTCTTTATTTGATTGGCAGTCAGCTGTTGATGACATGCAGACGTTGATAAACCTGCAGCTACTTCAATATATATCACACTAATTCATAAAGCAACTTAGACATTTTGATGTTCCGGACCTGAAAGGCACTTGAGGCATCTACTGGACTTTGAACAGGATTCCAATGACACAGCTTTTTTTCCAGTCTTTTATTTCAGCAGTTTACTTTGAAACAGAAGTCCTCGCTGAATGGGTCATTTAGTGTCGGTGAAAAACCTTTGAAAACAAGAAAGATGCATTTAGACAACTTGCAAGTTATTACAATAAATATAGCATGTAAACAATACACTGACACTGCTGCCTTAATTGTGAATATTTTCCAAATAAACTGGGCAGACTAAGCACAGAAACATTCATTAAAACGTGAAATTAATTCTCTTTTAAATCTCAGCAGATTTAATTAACTGGATTTTATTAGCAATGTTTTTAATAAATCAAATGAATTATATTTATTCAAGAAAGATTCTTTACTCTGTTTTGGCAGAAGTATTCAGTGAACTAAATTAACAGGATTTTATTAGAAAGGTTTTTAGTAGATCAAAATGAATACTTTTTAACAATAAATATTTAATTGTATTTACTTATTTATTGTTCTTCTTAAATTCCATTTATTTAACCTCCTAAAATCGTATTCCTTTTAACACCTATCAGAGTAGGCTAATTGCAGGATGTTAAACTATAACTAAAATAAGTCCTTCTTTTACCTATCTTTTAACAATAAATAGCATAATAACGTCTCAGCTCAGAATGTTCAAATGAGCGCACCAAAGGACACGTGGCACACACGCAAACAATTTACCAGAACATCATACATTTTTGCGCAGGTTGGGCACCGGGGCTCTCTGATTAGGGTGATTACACCCAGCTGGCCAGAGGAGGAAGGACCGGCTGCGATCATTACACACTCGTTTTCTATCCCTGTTAATGGGTAATTTGTATTTAAATGAAACATATCTGTAACGCTAATGATTTCATTTCTTATTCAAATTAAAGGTCCCATGTCATGGCCATTCCTACTGATCATAATTCCATTGTTGAGGTCTACTAGAATACAGTGGCGAGCCGTGACGTTTATACCCAGGCCCTCTGACCCCCACCTTCCCTCGAAATAAAAAATAGTTATTACGTCACTACGTATACTTCAGCGGAATATCAAAACAACGGCCCAGGGTGCAACACGCATCAATGGTTTGTTTGTAGCTTTTATTTAACCAGGTGAAAGCCCCTTGAGATCAAAAGATCTCTTAAGGGTGACCTGCAGATGATCAATGACCCTCTACCACACAAAACAACACCTGTAAATAACCCAATTTGTGTTCTTTGAAATTGAAAAGGATATTGCATTGTGTACTTTCGTTGCAGTTGTATATATGTCTTAAGTGTAATTTGGCTTGGCGTCCTATTTTCTATGGACATGCTTTTATTTTGAAGGCGAGTTTACGCTGTTGACAGGAAGTTGTTGTTGCTATGGAAACAACGTCACGGAGAAAAGCTTCACAGCGGGCGGAACTTGTCATAAAGTCCGCGATAATAAAACTATTATTAAATATTATTATTTTGGTAAAACTAATGAAAAACATAACTAAAAAAATATATTAAAAAATATATATATATTTTTTAATGTTTTTAAATATTATTTTGTAGAATATCTTAGGCCCTCCTGCCCCCCCCTCCCTGTGAACCCAGTGGCCGTCTGCGAGACAGCGAGACACAGCGACACCCAGCCCGAAACCAGCCCGAGCACACACACACACACACCCGCAGCCTGGCTGGGAGTTTGTGTGTGTGCCAGCCTCGCCGCGTCCCGCCGTCTCAGGGAGGAGAAATCTGCGGAGCTGCAGCTGAGAAAAGATTGAGTGTGTGTGCGTGAGGAAGGACCAATCCACGTACTTAACGTAACGGCTCCAAGGATTGGTCCATTTGGACCAATGAGTCCATTTGGGTCGTCGTTACGTCACTTAGTACCAGGAAGAAAAAGAGAAATGTCCAACGAGGCGTTCTGGGGCAGCATAGACAGGTCTTTTCTGTGTTATGGTTTTACTCGCTACAGGGTGTACTTTGAGGGTTTGTGACTCTGCAGACCGTTTTCATAACACACAAGGGGACGGGTAATAATCGGAAAAGCATGACATGGGACATTTAGCTATTTTGTTATTGATATGTATTTATATATATTATTTTTCGACTACTTGTAATCTGTAATTTATTTTGTATTTATTAAAGCCTTAGGCTCTGTTTGACTTTACAATACATGACACTTATAAGTTAAAGAAGAATGAATTTAGAAAGGTTTCCATGTTCTGTTGTCAGTGTTTCTCAGGTAGGATGAGCAGCAGTCTGTTATCTTAGATCACTAACATACAGAACACACATCATCAGTGGAAATGCAGGGTGTGTCAGAACTGGTCTACAGTCTGAACTCTTCATCTTCACTCTCTGTATGGAGGGATGAGTCTGAACTCTTCATCTTCACTCTCTCTGCATGGAGGGATGAGTCTGAACTCTTCATCTTCACTAGCTCTGTATGGAGGGATGAGTCTGAACTCTTCATCTTCACTAGCTCTGTATGGAGGGATGAGTCTGAACTCTTCATCTTCACTAGCTCTGTATGGAGGGATGAGTCTGAACTCTTCATCTTCACTAGCTCTGCATGGAGGGATGAGTCTGAACTCTTCCTCTTCACTAGCTCTGTATGGAGGGATGAGTCTGAACTCTTCATCTTCATTGTAGTATAAGTACTGTATCTGAGTTTATGTTCTTTCTTACTTTCCAGCCCTTTGTGTTCAGAAACACTTCATTGATCACATTTGGGTCTAATATGGTGTTTTCTCCCAGGCTAGAGTAGAGGTGATGTTACTGCTCGTTGTTAACATACGGACGTTCTCTTTGTACGTCCGTGACGCGTTCATGCGGAGCTTTGTGGAAAAAGGGCTGTGGTTAAATCTGAACAGACGCTTCTGATCTGTTTCCCAGCAGACCGTCTCTGCCTGGAGCTTTTTGGTTAGCCTTTGTGTCTTGTTTAATAATAATCCTTATATTTATTATAGCGCTTTATCAATGACTCTCAAAGCGCTTTACAAATACACATTACACATACAGATCATACATATAATGGTCATCTCGTGGACAATACCCGCAGGAGCAAGTTCAGGTGAAGTGTCTTGCCCAAGGACACAACGGCTTTACAGACGCAGCGGCGGCGGGTATAATAATAAAAAAATAACATTTCCAAAGAAATAAATCCTTCAAATCTGCCTATTCAGTTTCTGTTGGAATGTGAATGAAAGAAGCTGGTCTCTGCGAGTCACTGTGAAGACAGGAGCTGATTGGTGGTCCAGCTATGAATTCACAGAGGGCCAGCTATAGTAACTGAACGAGAGAGTAATGTCAAATGACAGTACAATTGACCAATCATATCTTCCCTCTAAATGGAGCGGGTTTGGAACTGGAGTTCCCCAACGCCCCCTTGATCTGATGATCAGACGCACAGACCACTGCGCCACCCGTCCACAACTCTGTTTGAACTCTGATTGCAATAATCTGTTGATGCGGAAATATGTTTGAACTCTAGTCGACTTGTTTTGGTCGAGGAAGTTATTCTAGAGAATTGTGTTCTTTTTTTCTTTGTTTTTCTTCAGTTGTTGTTGTTGTGAGATCATTAAGGTTTATTTTTGTTGTGAATATTTTAGATTTGTTGTGGAATGATGGTTGGTGTTTACAGCCTTGGGATCACGCAACTGTAGTTTCTGCCTTTAAGCAGGTTCATCTGTATCGCTGTGTTTCAGGTGTGGTACATTAAGTTACGCTGCACTTTGATTCCTCTATTCACCTCATGAAGCCCCGCCCCTTTCCCCACTTCCTGTTCAAATGCTTATGTCTTAGTTCTTCCTGTTAGCACTAGCAGCGTTGTAAGAACTTTGAAACATTTAAGAAAAAGACAGAATTAAGAGAAAAACATTCGAATTTTCAGAAAAAGGGCAAATTATGAGATTTTCAAAAAAAAAGGAAATGTTGTGATTAAAAATAAAGTCGGGAATTTTGAGAAATTGAAAGTCAAAATGTGAAGATCGGTAGACAAAGTCCACATTTTGAGAAAAAACGAAGAATTTTGAGAATTTTAGAAAAAGTCAGAATTTTGAGAAATGTATATAAAAGTCAAAAAGAAAACATTTTGAGAAAAATGAACTTTCAGATTTCGAGAAAAAGTCGGAATTTTTGGACTTTTTGAAAAAAGTCAGAAATTTGAGAAAAAAGTCAATAAAATGTATTTGAAGGAAAAAGTCCCCAAAAATTTGAAAAAAACGGAATTTTTTGAAAAAAAGAAAAAATCAGATTTTTTGAGAAAAAATTAAAAAAAAGATGTTTCAGAATTTTTGAAAAATTCAGAATTTTGAGAAATGTATATAAAAGTCAAAAAGAAAACCTTTTGAGAAAAAATTAACTTTCAGATTCCAACATTTTGAAAAAAGTCGGAAATGTTATAGATTTTGAAAAGTCCGAAATTTGAGAAAAAGTCCGAAAAAAATGATTTGAAGAAAAAGTCCAAAAAAAATGATTTGAAGAAAAAGTCAAAAAAATGATTTGAAGGGAAAGTCAAAAAAATGATTTGAAGGGAAAGTCAAAAAAATGATTTGAAGAAAAAGTCAAAAAAATGATTTGAAGGGAAAAGTCCCACATTTTTTTGGAAA
This sequence comes from Dissostichus eleginoides, assembly GCA_031216635.1. Lineage (NCBI taxonomy): Eukaryota > Metazoa > Chordata > Actinopteri > Perciformes > Nototheniidae > Dissostichus > Dissostichus eleginoides. The sequence goes on along the minus strand of CM062268.1, from coordinate 36,585,091 downwards.
AATTTATAATTTAGAAAATGTTGATAAGTCAGAATTTGGAGAAATTTTGAAAAAAGTCAGAATTCGGGGCGAAACTCACGGAAGTAATTTCAAAACAAGCACTTGTTTGCTTGGAACGGTGATAATATTATAAACAAGGTGAATTTAGCGATCAGAACGAAAACGGCCAAGACACACATTGAGCCCAGAAAATGAATGTTATTAAGGGCTGTAAATATAATAAGCCTATGTCTAAAATGGACAACATTGTTAGGAGATGTAAACTATACAGCGATTCTGCACTGCGGTCAGTCAGCCGTCTCTCCAGTTTGTCTTTTCAAATCAGCAGCTCTTCATTTTTTGTATTAATATTTGTTACCATCAGTTCTAAATAAAACGAACTACAGCAGGGTCGCTGCTTCAACGTCACACCAGCTTAAGATCCATATTCAAAGTGAAGCGTTTGTTTGAACAGTTTGCAGGAGGCAGGTACTTGCTTTCAAGCAGAACAGGGCAAACTAACTTAGAGGAGTGTTCACGTGTTCGGCGTAATGACGCACAACGGCCTCCTCAACTTCTGTAGTCCTATTCAGCCACTTGGTAACAACCATCGTTTTTCAGACACGTCAACTCTTCAGAAATCACCAGTGGGGTCACTGCTGATGACATGCTAACTTACTTCCGGGTTTTAGGACTCGTCAATGTGGCACTCTATGTCCCCTACTGAGAACAAGAATGCATGTTTTTCTGCTATTTTGAATAAGCGTCAAAACACGTTTCTTCATGAGACTGATATTGTTGGACAGAGTACTTTAAGAGGATATGGTGGACATATTATCAGCAATACTTCCAGTCAGTACTCCGGCAGCAGCATGTTTACCCCTTGGAAAGTCTTTAGAGTCTGGCCTGGATAGCGGTCTATCCTTCAGCAAAGTGACACCCTGTGACTCTTGTTGGCCTCTTATGACAATGCTGTCTTTTAAAATATGATTATTTCTCTGCTCCTAGTTCATTCCTCTCAGATTCTTCCATCAGTCCCAGTCATTGCATGTCAGTCAATAGAGCTTCGAAAAATGTGTCCAATTCAACAAAATGTTTTTTTGTGAGTGAAGGCCAGAGCTAAATTATAGATTGTTTGATTGTGTAATTACAAGGTGAGAGAAACAAATTCCACATCCTCCTATTAAACTTATTTTATTTCCTTTTCCATGTTGTACTTATACTTACTTGTTTTAGAACATTTGCATGTTGAACTGCATGCTGGATATCTTCCCCAGCCTCAAGGAAATACAATAAAATAAATGGATTTATAATTTTAAAAAATTGATAAAAATGTATAAATTAATAATGTTGTGCAAACATTTCAAATTTAAATACAAAATTAAAAAAAAGTCTACTTTTGAAATGATTTCTCACAAAAGCCTTTCTAAATTATAGTAAATTATTAAAAAGGTTTTAGTCAATATACGTTTTTCTGCCTAAAATAGTTGAAATTGAATGTAAACTATATCAAACACCACATCCGTGGCAATTAACCCATTTTTGCCCGCTATTTAAACTGACTTTGGTTGAAGTTATATATTGATATTATATATATATATATATACATAGCATATAATTGATGCAGTCTTTCTGAACACTTTTCAAATAAAATACTGTAAATGAAGAATATTTGTAATGTTCTGCACAGATAGTGCCTTAACTTGAATTTGAAAATGCGTGGCAACTTTATTAATACAGCAGATGAAAAGATTTGTGGAAGGATCAATTCTTCATGAGCTTCAATGGCTCTCTAGTAAACTGTGTTTTATGGTTGCTTGTATTATCCTCAGATAGTGGTTTGTTTAAATAACTAGTGACATTTTAATAAATATTGCAAAAAAAGCGCTCCGAAAAAGGCATATATATATATATATATATATATATATATATAACCTGGCCGGCTTAACCAGTCTGTATTTCTTCAAGCACCACAAGATTCATAGTTTATAAAGTACAATTCTGGGCCATTGATTGTGTAATTTCTCCAAACACATACAGTAAAAATGCCTGTTTTTGAAGCCTTAAAATGGTGCAGGAAAAGGAAAGGAAAGAAAATGGTTATAATGGGTGATGTAACATTAATGACAGACATAATATGAGGTCCTTGGCACTCAGACTCTAGAGGGGTCATTTTGTGATCATGGGGCATCACCATTACAGCATCAGGACAATATCATGGAGTCAGACACTGGAAGTTTGCTGGAGGCTGATGCGTTGACTGGGACTGATGGAAGGATGACGCTGAAGAATCTGCGAGGAACGAACTAGCGGTAGAGAAATAATTATATATTAAAAGTCAGCAGCATCATAAGAGGCCAACCAGAGTGACAGAGTGTCACTTTGCTGAAGGATATTTGTGACCAGCTATCCAGGCCAGACTCTAAAGACTTTCCAAGGTGTCAAAATGCTGCTGCCGGAGTACTGACTGGAAGTATTGCTGATATCATGTCTACAATCCTCTTAAAATACTCTGTCCAACAATATCAGTCTCAGGAAGAAAGGTTTTTTAATGCTTATTAAAAATAGCAGAAAAACATGCATTCTTGTTCTCAGGAGGGGATATTGACAGAGGATTACTGGAAAAGTACACAGTAAGTACTTCATAGTACTTGTGGAGGTAGTTTCAGTAGTACTGAGTCCAACAGGATCAATCTCACGAAGAACTAATGGCAACAAAAAAGAATTCCCTCATCAAACTTAGCAGAAGATTTCTCAGAAAAGACACAGTAAAAGTACTTAAATGTATTGTTAGCCAGGGACGTGCTCAGACATTTGGAGGGGCTATTGCTCTAAACTGGAAAAAGGGCCCCCCCCCGAAAAAATACATAAGACCTTTTGAAAATTGTGACTTGTTTTTAATGTAAAAGAAACCAAACGATTATTACATCAACTAAATTGAACAGTAATTCACATCTCATAACCAAATAAGCTAAGGCGACTACTTGCATTCGGTGACTTGATTTTAAAAATGAAAACCAGGGACATTTTTTTTGTTTTGCGGTCCATATCTCATTAAAATATCTAATGTTAGGAACTATTAAAGACAAAATGGGGACAATTCTGTTCTAATGTAGTTTGACCTTTGTAACTGCAGTCCAGACATACTGATAAAATAGGGCCTCTGACTAATTACCTTAAATAAACTCACTAATTAATGAAACCAGTTCAATACGCATTATTCTTATTCTTATCATTCTTTATGAGCGCAGTAACGGTAAGGTATCTAATTACTTATTTATTTAGTATTCCATAACTTAATAACAGAGATGGTCAAACTAAAGTGGTAGAGACATGGCAGAAATCCTACAATGAAGCGGGACAGTGAAGTGTTCTCCCGTGAGAGGGCGATCAAGAAAAGAGAGCGAGCGGCGCGTTGAGGGAGTTTACAGATGAAAAGACACAGAAAGACAGAAGCACAATAACAACAAGTAGGCTATATTTAGGTGTTTTTTTTGTAAATAACCGACGGTATCAAGAGGAAGTAAAGTCCCCCTGGTTTGTCCCTTATACCCTAACTGCCATGAGACAACTCAAAATCAAGTTTCCAAAATCCGACACTGAGATGGTCTTAACGCACCGGCAGATGACAGCGCTGACAAAGTGTGTTTCCCGCAGCGAGACGCTACAATACTAATTGTGGGCTTATCGAGTTGAATCGGCCACAACAGAAAAAAGAAAAAGAAACTCTCGCTCTCTCCAGAGGGGCAGGTCAGCCAAAAAGGCCAAACGGGCCGTTGCCCGGGCAACATTAGCCCGTACCTGTGCACGTCCCTGTTGTTAGTAGTAGGCTAACTAATACAAAGTCAAACAGTATCAATTTCATTAAGAACTAATGGTAAAATTGTATTTTTATCATTCATCAAAGATAGCAGAAAAACATGCATTATGTACTATGGAGGGGACTCTGACAGAGGATTACTCACAAAGTACACAGTAAAGTACTTCATTTTATTTCTGGTAGCAGTCAACTAGTTAAATTATAATAATAATGAAATGAAACAAGAGAATTATGATACTGTAGAAACGTAAGCAATATTAAATTGATAAACTAAATATTATTGATTTACAAATTATATATAAACAAATGATCTACTTACACATCCGAAAAGGCGTGGGAAGAAGTTTACACGTATTTAATCCCACCCCTTCTCCCAAAAACTCAATTAACTTTTTTCTTTTCTTTTAACAAAATATACATCTATGTCTACATACAATATACATTTACAATTATAAATAGATTATTACTTCAATATATATATATATATATATATATTAAATTAGGTTGTATGTCAAATTTGATAAGAAAAATATAAAAGACTATCTTTTTACATCTGACATACAAAATACATTTGTTATTAAAAAACAAAAACACAATAACAACAAATTGTTGTTAATACTAATAATTTAATTTCTGTAAGAAAAACACATTTTCATGCATTTTTAGATCGTTAATAACAAGCATTACAATGTCTAAAGAGACTCGCTGTGTATGAGACTCAATACTCGCTGGTTGTACTTTTGCGGGCATCCAATTCGCTAGGTGGCGATCTGCAAAGCAGCGAGGGTCCCAGGACTGGGGTCCTGAAACCGCAGCCTCATTGCAGGAACATACTATTGTTAGGAATCGACGAGCAGAACCGAAACTAACATTTCTAAACGATACCGATGGAGTGGAAATGTTGGAACCGGAACCCGTCCCTAATCACACATGACAAACAAGGAAACGTAAAGCGGTCGCAAACAACAATGGCGGACACGGACAATTTGCGAACGAGTTCTGCCTTTTGTGCTGAATTTATCATTAGTCAATAAATATGGACGAAACGTCACTTGTCCGTCGGACACGTCAATGGAAAGATGTACTTGTCCGATATTGTAAATAGCACGTCACTGCAAGAATCAATAAATAATCAGGGAATCAACAAAAGTAGTTTAAAAAATAAATTCAATATTTGAATTCAATAAAATAATTTCCCTAAATCAACACGATAATACACAATCTATTATTTACTTTTTTAATCATTTATAAAATAAATACGATCCTTGTATGTTAAAAATAAATACTTTTTTTTATAAAATGTATAAATCTGACAAATATTTTCTTAATCAATAATGTAGATTTTAATTTGAAAATATTTTTAAATCAATTAAATTAGTTTTAAATTGAATTATTTTTGTTTTGTTTTTCAAATCAACATTTTAACATTACATTTGTTTTATTAATGAATGAAATCATTGATGTCGGGTTCAGGAGCCATTTTGCTGACTCATGTTAACGGAGAGGAGACGCCATCTTTATCTTTCTCTGAAATCAGTATTAGGATGCAGAGACCTGAACCTGGACCTGGACCTGGACCTGGACCTGGACCTGGACCTGGACCTGGACCTGAACCTGGACCTGGACCTGGACCTGGACCTGGATCCAGCTGTGTGCCCATGAAGAGTGATGGGTCTATGGCGTCTCCTATTTACTTTAAACCTGGACAAAGTGCTGATGGAAGGTAAGAATTTCAAACTGGACTCTGTTACTATCTGACTCTCTTTGGAGAAGAGTAAATCCTGCTCCAGCCTCCAACGTACCTCTCTTGAGTTGGTTTCAAATTACTTCTATTTGTATTATGAATCATATAATGAGCAAAGACAGATGACTCATTAGAAGACCCCCCTCTTCTGTTTGAGGGCAGGCAGAGAGCTGGTAATGGCATGAAGGGCGGCGTGAGGTGTCTGGCGTTTTTATTACTCTGTTCTTTATCAGTCTCAGGATCGAGCAGCAGAGACCTGGACCCGGCTGTGAGTCCATGAAGAGTGACTGGTCTATGGACTCTCCTATGAACTTTAAAGATGGACAAAGTGCTGATGAAAGGTAAGAATTTCAAACTGGACTCTGTTACTATCTGACTCTCTTTGGAGAAGGCACCACAAACTGGTTCAAATCAGGCTCCAGATAATAATGGGGCTTTCTGTTCCTTGCACCATCCGCTGCTGTGACGCTTCTGATGGTCGGACGCTTTCAGGCCTCAGTAATGTTGGTGTTTTTATAATCCCCCCCTCCACCTGCTGAGCCACAGCTACCCTGTTATTCTGTCTTCATCTCAGAACACCTTCAGTCAGCTGTGTGCAGATTAGAGTCTTTAAATGTTCTTGATGTTTCTCCACAGAGTTCTGCAGGAGTTCTCAGAGGTTCCCAGTGATCAGTCTGCCCCGAAGCATCACACAGACCTGGACTCCATATTTATGGTGTGTACAAATATACATTTACTATGAACTACAGATGATCTACCATTCAGGTCCTGATAGTGTCCGTGCTGCTCTGTTTAGACCAGCAGGCCTTCAGACTGACAGATGATCACATGTTGTCTTCTTTAAATTGACCTGTATTAATCTCTGACTATTAATCAGACCTACTGATTGACCTATCAGAAGCTATTGACTCTATGCAAGTTTACCGCCAGGCTCAGATCCACCTCTGAAAGGTCTTACCTCTACTAACTTCTGGAGAACCAGGTTCAATTAACTGCTGATTGAAGGCAGACGACTAAATCTGTTTAAGAGATCCCAGAGGATTCCGTAGGCCAGGTGTGGCCCTGCCTAAGTGTGAGTGTGGCAGTCGTGTAATCCAAGAGGGTGGGATGATTATAGAAAAAAGAGGATTATCAAGATTTGAGTCGGTGTTTTACTGGCCTCGCCGAAATCTCCTTCTCAGTTAACCAGCGAGATAAACACTCTCACACAGTAAAACTCAGGACCACGAGGTGATGTGTTGAAGCTTTACTAAGCAAGCAGTGTGAAACTGAAAGAATACAGAAACGACAGCAATTATAAATATCAACTACATGACATAACAATTACATATACATAGAGAGATATCCAAGACGGCATGAAATTAGGTCAGTGCCAAAGTACAGATGCAATGTTTAGGCTATATTGCATATACAGCAACTACAAAATGTCAGCTGGGATCAATGATCACAATAATGCACTCAAGGTAAAGATAATGTAGAAACATAAAACGTACAGGTAATGCCTTCTCAAGGGCTATGAACGATGGATGGCACAGGATAAACAGATATCACCTTAGCTGGAGCACATATGCTATTCTGAAATGTGTCAAGCTAACTTCCTGTCACATGGGAACTAAAAAGAACTGCTTCATGCAGTACGGGAAGTCACCAGAAGGAGTCACTATAACACAGCAAATAATTGGCGGAGCCAGAACAGGTGTACTTTTTTCAATAATGTCCGCCTTGCTGCGCATTATCCCTAACATAATAACTTTAGTTTTAACGATATTCATCTGATCAATGTTCATCAATCTGTTCCAGCTGCTGGAGGAAAACATCGTCACTTTTGTGAAGAGCGAGCTGAAGAAGATCCAGAAGGCTCTGAGTTCAGATTACCCAGAAGGCTTAGAGAGTCAGAGGGAGGATGAGGAGGTGTTGGACGGTGAGGATGAAGAGCAGAGGAGCAGCAGAGAGGCATTTCTGAACATCACACTGCACTTCCTGAGGAGCATGGAGCAGGAGGAGCTGGCTGAGCGTCTGCAGAGCAGTAAGAGGATTTAACACATTTAACATGATGGAGAGGAGATGGAGGAACATGGAGAAGTTTACATTTACAAACTCTGCTGTTAATATGCTGCACACATCTGCATCAGTGTGTCCTCTGAGGAGCTGATTCAAACTATACAGCCACACTTAAATGTTCAGAGTCTCAGTGTTTCTGCAGGATCCACTCACTGATTCCACTTGTTTGTTCATTCAGGAACTCCTGCTGCAGTGTGCAGTAATCTAAAATCCACCCTGAAGGAGAAGTTCCAGTGTGTGTTTGAGGGCATTGCTAAAGCAGGAAACCCAACCCTTCTGAACCAGATCTACACAGAGCTCTACATCACAGAGGGGGGATCTGCAGAGGTCAATGATGAACATGAGGTCAGACAGATTGAAACAGCATGCAGGAAACCACACAGACCAGAAACAACCATCAGACGAGAAGACCTCTTTAAAGCCTCACCTGGAAGAGATGCACCAATCAGAGCAGTGATGACAAAGGGAGTGGCTGGCATTGGGAAAACAGTCTTAACACAGAAGTTCACTCTGGACTGGGCTGAAGGCAAAGCCAACCAGGACATCCAATTCATATTTCCATTCACCTTCAGAGAGCTGAATGTGGTGAGAGAGAACAAGTACAGCTTGGTGGAACTTGTTCATCACTTCTTCTCTGAAACCAGAGACGCAGGAATCTGCAGGTTTGATCAGTTCCCGGTTGTGTTCATCTTTGACGGTCTGGATGAGTGTCGACTTCCTCTGGACTTCCACAACACTGAGATCCTGACTGATGTCACAGAGTCCACCTCAGTGGATGTGCTGCTGACAAACCTCATCAGGGGGAAGCTGCTTCCCTCTGCTCGCCTCTGGATAACCACACGACCTGCAGCAGCCAATCAGATCCCTCCTGAGTGTGTGGACATGGTGACAGAGGTCCGAGGGTTCACTGACCCACAGAAGGAGGAGTACTTCAGGAAGAGATTCAGAGATCAGGAGCAGGCCGGCACCATCATCTCCCACATCAAGACCTCACGAAGCCTCCACATCATGTGCCACATCCCAGTCTTCTGCTGGATCTCTGCTACAGTTCTGGAGGATGTTGAAAACCAGAGAGGGGGGAGAGCTGCCCAAGACCCTGACTGAGATGTACATCCACTTCCTGGTGGTTCAGTCCAAAGTGAAGAACATCAAGTATCATGGAGGAGCTGAGACTGATCCACACTGGAGTCCAGAGAGCAGGAAGATGATGGAGTCTCTGGGAAAACTGGCTTTTGAGCAGCTGCAGAAAGGCAACCTGATCTTCTATGAGTCCGACCTGACAGAGTGTGGCATCGATATCAGAGCAGCCTCAGTGTACTCAGGAGTGTTCACACAGGTCTTTAGAGAGGAGAGAGGACTGTACCAGGACAAGGTGTTCTGCTTCGTCCATCTGAGCGTTCAGGAGTTTCTGGCTGCTCTTCATGTCCATCTGACCTTCATCACTCTGGAGTCAACCTGCTGTCAGAAGAACCAACAACCTCCAAGAAGCCTAAAGTCAAACCTACACTAACAAATCTCTACCAGAGTGCTGTGGACCAGGCCTTACAGAGTCCAAACGGACACCTGGACTTGTTCCTCCGCTTCCTCCTGGGTCTTTCACTGCAGACCAATCAGAAACTCCTACGAGGCCTGCTGACACAGACAGGAAGTGACTCAGAGACTGAAGAGGAAACAGTCCAGTACATCAAGAAGAAGATGATGAGGATCTGTCTGCAGAGAGAAGCATCAACCTGTTCCACTGTCTGAATGAACTGAATGATCGTTCTCTAGTGAGCAGATCCAACAGTCCTGAGTCAGGAAGTCTCTCCACAGAATCTCTCTCCTGCTCAGTGGTCAGCTCTGGTCTTCATCTTACTGTCATCAGGAGAAGATCTGGACGTGTTTGACCTGAAGAAATACTCTGCTTCAGAGGAGGCTCTTCTGAGGCTGCTGCCAGTGGTCAAAGCCTCCAACAAAGCTCTGTAGGTGAACACATAACTATCCAGATTAAATGTATTCATTATTTAATCAGAAACAAATACAAGTGTGTAATTGATTTCTTCTGTATCACTGATTCCTCTCCAGACTGAGTGGCTGTAACCTGTCAGAGAGAAGCTGTGCAGCTCTGTCCTCAGTCCTCAGCTCCCAGTCCTCTAGTCTGAGAGAGCTGGACCTGAGTACCAACGACCTGCAGGATTCAGGAGTGAAGCTGCTGTCTGCTGGACTGGAGAGTCCACACTGTGAACTGCAGACTCTCAGGTTAGTGAAAAGCTGTTTAAAAATGTTGACCATCTGAACACCTAATTACTTCATATAGTAACTATTGGATGGACCTTTAATTTAATTATGTTAGTGTTTGTGCCTTGTCAGAGAGAAGTTGTGAAGCTCTGTCCTCAGTCCTCAGCTCCTGGTCCTCTAGTCTGAGCTGGACCTGAGGAACAGGTAAAATGTTGAGGCTTTCTTATCATCCAGTATTAAACGTGGCAGCAATGTTATACTGAAGTTGTTTGCTAATGTAGTAACTTTAATTATATTTGTCTGTATTTCAACTTGTTTGTGGTCCAAAGAGAATAATACATAGGTTCGGGTTGTAATGTTGGTTCAACTAATTGTCCATTAAATCCCATTGGTTAAAATGGTGACTGTAAAAAGCATGTTTAGCTATTAGGCTCTAGAAATGTTACTGCAGACCTGCAGATCTGATGATACCACCACAGAGTTGGTCATCAATATTTGGTTGAAGGTTTTCTGCTACAAAAGACGAAGATGATCCACATTATTCTCAAATGTGTTTGTTAGAGAAATCAACAAAGTTATTTTAGAAACACCACTCAGGTAAAAACAGGCCGGCTGTTCCTACCTTTCCCCCCTCCAGATATCTCTGTGTCTTCTTACATTAAACAATTATATAATCACTGCTGGAACGAGAAAAACAGAGGAACTAAGTGTGTGTGTGTGTGTGTGTGTGTGTGTGTGTGTGTGTGTGTGTGTCTGTGTGTGTGTGTGTGTGTGTGTGTGTAGTCTATCAGGATGTCTGGTCACAGAGGAAGGCTGTGTTTCTCTGGCTTCAGCTCTGAGCTCCAACCCCTCCCATCTGAGAGAGCTGAACCTGAGCTTCAATCATCCAGGAGACTCAGGAGAGAAGCTGCTGTCTGCTGGACGTGAGGGTCCACTCTGGAGACTGGAGACACTCAGGTATGGACAGACAGACGGACGGACGGACGGACAGACAGACAGACAGACAGACAGACAGACTGTGTCTCTGTCACTGACTGAGGGACTCTGCTTCCTGTGTAATGGTGGATATGAGTGAAGGTGTATGAAGCTGATCCTGACTGTGTTTCTTCCTGCAGGATGGACCATGGTGGACCGCAGTGGTTGAAACCTGGTCTGAGGAAGTGTGAGTGTGTTTTCAGTTTGATTCCTCAGAGCTGCTCAGGTTACACTGCACATGAGATCCAGAAGCAAAACAAAGTGAACACAGAACCAACAGAACCAACAAATACATTTCATTACAGAAAGCTCACTTCTTCTTCTCACTGTTATAGGTATATTCTCATATATTTAGGGTTTGGAGGGTTACTTTCAAATGTTTTCAGCTCCAGTTCCTAAAGACCAGTTCAGAAATGTTCTCAGTACGCTCACCCCACAGGCTCTGGTTACTGCATACAAAGAGTAACAAAGGAACTAAAGGGGAACAGCAGATTGAGGCAGTGACATATTCAAACTAACAGTAGAACTCACAAAGCAGAACTAAAACTCACCTGGTGGCCACCTGTGCATTTAAAGAAGAAGACTGAAAGTAACGTCTCTGAGCACCAGGAGAAGTGCTTTATAAATACCATGTCTTTATTATTACTCTAAATGATAACCAAGAAGCAGATTCAGGCAGTTCCTCTACCTGTTCCAAGTATTGGACTACACATTACACTTTCTTTCATTTGATAAAACACACTTTTTGAAAGCAGGGCTTATTTTCTCAGAACACTAAACACAAATTACACAAAGTGCAAAACCCCTGATATATCCTGCAGAATGAAGCCCTGCAGCAGAACTCCAGAAACACTCACCAGAAGCTGCTGCCCCACATGGCTCTCACTTCACTGACAGGAAAAGACTCTTTGTCCAACAACACACTGTGGAGCCTTATCTGATGAAGCACTCTCATCTGTTATGGTGATCTGTAGAGAACTCTGCATCTAAAGACTGTTCAAGTCTACAGAAACATGTGCAGAGACACAAATATACTGTTCTTATACTTTTAGTTTCCTCCAAAAGAGAAAAGGTGCTGCATTCACGCACAGCACATAGTTACAGATGTGGAAACCAAAATGACGCTTCTGTCAAAAACAGGAAATGGAAAGAAAAACTTTGAAGAAATGAAATACAAAAAATATTTTTAGAAAAAAACAGAGGAGAGAAAAATACTCCTCACTGGGTCTGACCTCAGCTCCTCACTGGGTCTGACCTCAGCTCCTCACTGGGTCTGACCTCAGCTCCTCACTGGGTCTGACCTCAGCTCCTCACTGGGTCTGACCTCAGCTCCTCACTGGGTCTGACCTCAGCTCCTCACTGGGTCTGACCTCACCTCCTCACTGGGTCTGACCTCACCTCCTCACTGGGTCTGACCTCACCTCCTCACTGGGTCTGACCTCACCTCCTCACTGGGTCTGACCTCAGCTCCTCACTGGGTCTGACCTCAGCTCCTCACTGGGTCTGACCTCAGCTCCTCACTGGGTCTGACCTCAGCTCCTCACTGGGTCTGACCTCAGCTCCTCACTGGGTCTGACCTCAGCTCCTCACTGGGTCTGACCTCACCTCCTCACTGGGTCTGACCTCAGCTCCTCACTGGGTCTGACCTCAGCTCCTCACTGGGTCTGACCTCAGCTCCTCACTGGTTCAGTTCATCCTAATAAGATAAGGCCACGATGTCCAATTATAGACCAATCAGAATCCTCCCCTGTGTCTCTAAGGTAGCTGAGAAATGGGTGTCAAAACTAATCACCAAACATTTAGACAAAGGCTTCGCTCCACTCCACCCAATGCAGTTTGGTTTTCGTGCTCACGACTCCACTGAGACAGCTAACTGTGTCTTTGTGGAAAAGGTTTAATGTATGTTGGACACGAGCCCATATGTAGGTGCTGTATTCCTTGATCTCAGGAAGGCTTTTGACACAGTTGACCACCAAGTGCTCCTTACAAAGCTGACTTATTTCAATTTTTCGGCAGTTTTGATACATTGGTTTAAGTCTTACTCATCGAACAGAAAACAGTGTGTTCTGGTCAACGGTGCCAAATCCCCCTGCCTTGTGAACCCTGTTGGGGTTCCTCAAGGTTCCATTCTTGGACCATTACTGTTCTCACTGTACATTAATGACTTGCCTAATGTATGTCCTGAGTTGAATGTGCAAATGTATGCCGATGATGCGGTCATCTTTGTACACGGGTAGAACACTGAAATGATCTCATCTTGTCTCTCAAATGCTTTGGACGAGGTTCAACACCGGCTGAACAACATCTGCTTACAGTTAAACGTAAAAAAAACAGTATGCATGATGTTCAGTAAACGACCAGTCAAAATCGAAGGATCCAATGTGTTTTTAAACGGAGCAGAAATAGAACTAGTCTCCCAGTTCAAGTATCTTGGAGTCATATTGGACTCGAACTTGACTTTTAAGAAACATATTAAGAAAGTATCCAATACCATTAAATTCAACTTGCAACATTTTAAACAAATTAGACCTTTCTTAACTGTCAATGCTGCGAAGTCATACCTCCACTGCATGATTCTATCCCACATTGAATACTGTTTTACAAACTGGTCGTTTGCTTGTGCCACAAACCTGAAACCTATAGAACAGCTGTACAAGAGAGCTATCAAGGTGTTTGACAGAAAGCCAAATTCATACCACCTGCACCATCCTGGAGAAACACCATTTCTTGAGTTTTGACCATTTTAAGTCTTTTAAAAGTATGTGTTTTTTTCATAAATGGGGAATTCATCCACAGAAAACACACTGGACGCTGCACTAGGTCAGAAACCAGAGGAGACTGGGAAGTCCACCGCAGACGGACCACTTTCGGTCAAAATGTCCTCTCCATTAAAAGCAGCTCTTTGTGGAATAGCCTCCCAACTGAGACACGGGATTATCCCACTCTCAATAGCTTCAAAGGTCAACTCAAAGAATGGTTGAGAAACAAACAGACGTGCAATCACCGCTAAATGCCCTTTAACACAGGGGTATCTCCTCTTCTTTAACACAGGGGAATCTCCTCTTCTTTAACACAGGGGCATCTCCTCTTCTTTAACACAGGGGTCTCTCCTCTTCTTTAACACAGGGGCATCTCCTCTTCTTTAACACAGGGGTATCTCCTCTTCTTTAACACAGGGGTCTCCTCTTCTTTAACACAGGGGTATCTCCTCTTCTTTAACACAGGGGTCTCTCCTCTTCTTTAACACAGGGGTATCTCCTCTTCTTTAACACAGGGGATCTCCTCTTCTTTAACACAGGGGTATCTCCTCTTCTTTAACACAGGGGTCTCTCCTCTTCTTTAACACAGGGGTATCTCCTCTTCTTTAACACAGGGGTCTCTCTCTTCTTTAACACAGGGATCTCCTCTTCTTTAACACAGGGGTCTCTCCTCTTCTTTAACACAGGGGTCTCTCCTCTTCTTTAACACAGGGGATCTCCTCTTCTTTAACACAGGGGTATCTCCTCTTCTTTAACTCAGGGGTATCTCCTCTTCTTTAACACAGGGGTATCTCCTCTTCTTTAACACAGGGGTCTCCTCTTCTTTAACACAGGGGTATCTCCTCTTCTTTAACACAGGGGCATCTCCTCTTCTTTAACACAGGGGAATCTCCTCTTCTTTAACACAGGGGTCTCTCCTCTTCTTTAACACAGGGGTATCTCCTCTTCTTTAACACAGGGGTCTCTCCTCTTCTTTAACACAGGGGTATCTCCTCTTCTTTAACACAGGGGTATCTCCTCTTCTTTAACACAGGGGTATCTCCTCTTCTTTAACACAGGGGCATCTCCTCTTCTTTAACACAGGGGCATCTCCTCTTCTTTAACACAGGGGTCTCTCCTCTTCTTTAACACAGGGGTCTCTCCTCTTCTTTAACACAGGGGTCTCTCCTCTTCTTTAACACAGGGGTCTCTCCTCTTCTTTAACACAGGGGTCTCTCCTCTTCTTTAACACAGGGGTCTCTCCTCTTCTTTAACACAGGGGCATCTCCTCTTCTTTAACACAGGGGCATCTCCTCTTGCGCTTTATATGTCGTAGCTGCTACATTGTGCTGCCATGTGGTTAATGCTATGCTGCTCATGCTCTTCCTGCATATCATGTATTTATTTTTGCTATGTATATAAATGTCAGGTTCTTATATGTTGTATGTGACGGGACTACGGATGGAAATTAGCTCAAAGCTAAAATCTGGCATGTTTACATTTTGAAGCATTAATTGTTAAAAATGTTCATCAATGTGCACTGTCCCTCTTCAAATAAACGATTAGATGAAAAATGAAATCCTCTCTCTCATCCTCCCTCTCTCTTATCCTCCCTCTCTCATCCTCCCTCTCTCTTATCCTCCCTCTCTCTTATCCTCCCTCTCTCTCTCTTATCCTCCCTCTCTCTCATCCTCCCTCTCTCTTATCCTCCCTCTCTCTCTCTTATCCTCCCTCTCTCTCATCCTCCCTCTCTCTTATCCTCCCTCTCTCTCTCTCTTATCCTCCCTCTCTCTCTCTTATCCTCTCTCTCTCTCTTATCCTCTCTCTCTTATCCTCCCTCTCTCATCATCCTCCCTCATCCTCCCTCTCTATCCTCCCTCTCTCTCTCTTATCCTCTCTCTCTCTCTTATCCTCTCTCTCTTATCCTCCCTCTCTCTCATCCTCCCTCTCTCTTATCCTCCCTCTCTCTCTCTTATCCTCTCTCTCTCTCTTATCCTCCCTCTCTCTCTCATCCCTCTCTCTCTCTTATCCTCCCTCTCTCTCTCTCTTATCCTCCCTCTCTCTCTCTTATCCTCCCTCTCTCTCTCATCCTCTCTCTCTCTTATCCTCCCTCTCTCTCTCTCTTATCCTCTCTCTCTCTCTCTCTCTCTCTCTATCTCTCTCATCCTCTCTCTCTCTCTCTCTCTCTCTCTCTATCTCTCTCTCTATCTCTCTCTCTCTCTCTCTCTCTCATCCTTCCTCTCTCTCTCTCTCTCTCTCTCTCTCTCTCTATCTCTCTCTCTATCTCTCTCTCTCTCTCATCCTCCCTCTCTCTCATCCTCTCTCTCTCTCTCTCTCTCTCTCTCTCTCTCTCTCTCTCATCCTCTCCTCCCTCTCTCTCTCTCTCTCTCTCTCTCTCTCTATCTCTCTCTCATCATCTCTCTCTCTCTCATCCCTCTCAATTCAATTCAAGGGCTTTATTGGCATGAAGTTAACGAAACAATTTTGCCAAAGCATCAAAATACAAATAATTAACAACATACATTTCAAATGTGTACATGTATTGATATGTAATATATAATAATATTATATATATATATATACAGTGATACAATTACACTTCAACACACGTGTGTGTTTGTGTTTCTTTGGGTGCGTGGGTGCGTGAATTTGTGTGTGTGTGTGTGTGTCTCATTCACTGTCCCTCAGGTTGTGGCATGTGTATACATATTGGGCAGCAAGGTGTGCCTTGTCTCCTCCTCCTAGGAGTACTCTCAGTCTTGAGAGGTCATTAACCTCCTTGAAACCTGGGATTACAGAGTTCAACTTGTTTCAGTAAATGCTCCTTACTTCGTTGAATGTTTGGCACTTTAGGAGGAAGTGCATCTCTGTCTCAGTCTCACCTCTCGTACAGTGACCACATATTCTGTTTCCTTTTGGTTGCCAGGATCTTTTGAGTCTTCCTGTTGCCAGTTTGTGGTCACTGAGCCTGTGCTTGGTTAGGATCTGTCTCTGCTTTCTATCTCTGACAGTAGAGAGATATTCTGCCAGCTCATAATCTCTGTTTTCTTTTTCTTTGAGTGCATTCACTGCAATGTTGAAACTTCCTGATGCTGTTATGGTTAAACCAAGGTAGGTATAACTCGTACTATGTTCAATGATATGATTGTTTATGGTAAACTGGTATTTGTTCTCCTGACATCTGGGGCGTTTTTGGAAAACCATGACATTAGTTTCTCCAATTTAAACAGCACACTTATTTTCCAAATACATTGATTAACCAGATCATACATGTTGCCCCTATACCACAATGTAGAAGTCTATAATAGAGCCCTTCATGCCAAATAGAGTCCAAAGCTTTCTTGAAATCGATGAAACAAGTGAATATCTTACCATTTTGTGTTTGGTGTACATGTTTGTTAATTAAAGTGTGAAGGGTATATACATGGTCGGTGGTGCGCCGTTTTGGAAGGAAGCCAATTAGATTTTTACTCAAGATGGATTGTTGGTTAAGGAAATGTTGTATTCTTTTATTTAGAATACTACAGAATAATGTTCCCAGACAGCTGCTGACACAGATGCCACGGTAGTTCTTAGGGTCTGATTTGTCTCCACTCTTCATTCACAGTGAATATGAGACGTCAGTCTGAATGATTTCCTGTCAGTGATTGTCAGTAAAGTAGTTAATAAATGAACAGATGATAACCTGCAGCTGTTCTCTCCATCAGATGCCTGTGAACTGGAGCTGGACACAAACACAGCACACAGGAAACTCAAACTGTCTGACAACAACAGGACGGTGACACGTGTGAAGGAAGAACAGCCATATCCTGATCATCCAGAGAGGTTTGACTTCAGGGCTCAGCTGATGTGTAGAGAAGCTCTGACTGGTCGCTGTTACTGGGAGGTTGAGTGGAGCGGATGGGTTCATATATCAGTGACTTACAGAGGAATCAGGAGGAGAGGAGACAGAGAGGACTGTTTGTTTGGAGGGAATGATCAGTCCTGGAGTCTGAGCTGCTCTGATGAGGGTGGTTACTCTGTCCTACACAATAAGACAGGAACATTCACCTCCTCCTCCTCCTCCTCCTCCTCTCAAAGAGTAGCAGTGTATCTGGATCATCCTGCTGGCTCTTTCTCCTTATACAGCGTCTCTTCTGACACACTGATCCACCTCCACACCTTCAGAACCACATTCACTGAACCTCTCTATGTTGGGTTTGGGTTCAGGGCTGATGGTCCCTCTTCAGCGTCTCTGGTTCCTCTGCAGGTCTGAGAGTCTCTCCTGACGACAGAAACTGACTGCAGATCAGCTGCTGAAATCAGTGCAGTGTGTTCAGCATCACACACACATCTGTCTCACACTCAACAAAATACATCAATATGATTTAATCTCTGTGAAAATCAACCTCTTAACTCTTAATGATAAACATCAAAAAGTGTAGAAACTACTATCACTGAGTTTTATATTTAGCTGATCCCACATGTTTTAGAGAAAAGTGTAATTTGTATTCATGTAAAGGTGTGTTTCCTCTGGTCTCTATAATAATAATAATTAAACTGCGTGCAGTGATGAGCAGGTGCCCGGACGGCCTCAGGCGTGTCAAGTCTCTTTATTCGACACATATAAATCCTCTAAAATGAGCCATTTCTCACTTCTCTAAATGTCGACTCCTCGATCCTCCGGTAGTGACCCGGAAATCGATGTCTATCTTGAAGGACATCTAATTTCTATAAATGCACATCGAGGGTCGAGGAGGCTCTCTGGAGGAGCTATAACCAAGGAGAGAGGAGAGAGGAGAGAGGAGAGAGGAGAGAGGAGAGAGGAGTCGTCTCTCTAGAGGAGCTATAACCGAGGATACACTGATGTATCCTCCAGAGTCAATTTCAGTGATGTTTAAAACAGGAGTGATGCACGGCTGGACTGCAGTCGAATTGCCAGTTTCTCTTAGGAACCTTCCTAACGGAGTGAAAAGACCCGGAAGTAACTCAGTGGCAGCCAAGATAAGAGCCGTTGGAATTCTCTAGATCAGCGGTTTTGAAAGTGTGAGGCGTGCCTCCCGGGGGGGGGCCAGAGAGCTTCAGGGGAGGCGCAGCGTGAGAAAAAAATAACGAGAAAAAGACGAGTAAAGTGTCACTTGCACACTTTTGGCAGTCTGTGGAGACCGAGTTCCCCCACCTCGCCAAAAAGGCTGTGTGAGTGCTCATTCCCTTCATCTCCACCTACCTGTGTGAGTGCTCATTCCCTTCACCTCCACCTACCTGTGTGAGTGCTCATTCCCTTCACCTCCACCTACCTGTGTGAGTGCTCATTCCCTTCACCTCCACCCAGGGGCGGACTGGCCATCTGTGTGTTCTGGAGAATCACAGAACGGCCGGTCGTCAGCGGGCCGTTGACGGCCGGCTCGGTTCGCCCTTTATTTTTTATGTTTTTAAACGGCATCATTTAAGTTGCGCTGACAGGCGACAGAGGTCCGTTCAGCGGGCCGTTTCCACGCAGCGAGGCTCCCCCTCCCCACTTTGATCAAAAGCAAGTACCGGTTAAGGCTGCAGCCAGAGGATGATCTGCGTTTCTTCCTGTCTACATTTTACCCCCGCATCACCCGCCTGTGCGCATCAAAGACGCAGACTCATTGTTCCCACTAAAGTAGGGGTGAGTGTAGTAAGGAGGCAAAGTTGATGTTCAGTGTGTTGCCGGGAGCATATAAGGATTCATCCACGATGTTGAAAATGTTAAAAATGTTAAAAAATATATGTTTAAAACATAAAGATAAAAAGGTTTAAAAAAGCTATTGTTTAATGTTTGTGCTCAAAAAAGAGAAAGGTAGACAGCGAAAACAGAGCATTTAATGACATGTTCTCTTACTGGACCTCTTTCAAATGCAATTGAATGCCCCTGCATCATAGCGACAACAACAACAATAATAATAATAATAGCAATAATAATTGGGAGGGGGGGCGCGGCTGTTCTTATGTTCTCTGAGGGGAGGCTCACCTTCCCACACTTTGAAAACCCCTGCTCTAGATGATAGGAAAGGAGGTTTCAAACTTCCTTTATAACCTCCTTTAGCTTAGGAACCACTGGACCTCCCTTTACGAAAGGAAAGGAGAAAGTGCTGACCCACAATGCCTTGCAGCCGCAGCATTTGCCGTCACACAGCAGTCGGCCGTTCACGGAAACAACTGATTATGACCGAGAAATGATATCATGAAAGTTACGATGCTTATTAAGCTTTTTAAAACGTATGTGGTAAGTTGCCAAAGAGCTTTGTTTTGAACGTTCATCAGTATTATAATCAAAAAGAGAAATATGAACGTTAGTTTTTACTGAAATGATAAAGTCAACATCTCACAGTCTTTACTGAGCTGTGGGGTTTGTTCAACTTTTAAAAGATGTCTGAATGGTGATACACACAGTGATAGATGTTAAGAACGTTTATAATAATTACATTTGTATTGATTTTAAGATCTTTTCCTACAATCATACGTATTGGATCATTTGTATTAATGTGGACCGGAGGGAGAGGGTGACGAGCATAAGTTTCACTCTCCTTTTTATCTAAATTCCAGCTTTGGTCCTGAAGAATCTGTTTCTCTGTTGTCCACGTTCATAAAGCCTAAAGCAACAGCATCAGAGCACGGAGCAGAGTCTCTGATGAGTTTACAGTCCCTCGTTCTTATTCATCCATGTTGTAGTCCGCTGTATAGAAAACTGTAGTTTCCATAGTTTCCCCACAGCAGCAGACGCACATTCATGACGTCCACTGGCGCATCATAAACACGTCGGATAGTGAAAGTGCAGTCGGATTCTCAAAGCAGTCTCTTCTCCTAAGTCCTTTTGAATTCTCCTATCCACTATCCCTTAACCCCGTGACGTTTCACACAGAGGTCAAGGGATAGACGATAGATTTTATACCTTAGCTGGATCCCTTATGATCCTGATTTTATACCTTAGCTGGATCCCTTATGATCCTGATTTTATACCTTAGCTGGATCCCTTATGATCCTGATTTTATACCTTAGCTGGATCCCTTATGATCCTGATTTTATACCTTAGCTGGATCCCTTATGATCCTGATTTTTAAATGCTTTGACTAGTGTTTGCCTTAAAGTGAATCTTTAAGCTGCAAGCTAGTTTTGATTTTATAATTTGATAAATGAGATTAACTAACGATTAAATGTTAAAACATATTAGTCTAAAAAGTTTTGCTATTATGTATCTGTGATTTTATATGTGTTCATTATTATGTTTTTGACAAAAAGTTGCTCCAAACACTGACGAGAGAGGATTTTTCTATTATGATTGGCTGTATCAATCATTGTGATTGAATGTTTCAATCTTATGATGTTGTTATTGATGTGATTGTTATTGATGTAATTGATGTTGTGTAAGTCCACACTCAAATCTGAAGATTCCCATTGATTTAAGTATTGAACAAATTATTATTAAATTAAGGTTTTAGGTTATCAAAATTGATAAAAAGAGAGGAACTGTTGGGGAAATATTTTCCAAGGCCCATAACTTTGACCCAGTGTATCAGTTCATGCTGTCCTGACTGAGCACACGCACCTGTAGCCTTGGCTGCTCTCAGTGTTGTGTCTCCCTGTTCCTGCCTGTTGGCGTCAGCTGATAGAGGTGTTATGGTTCTATGTTCCTGCCTGTTGGCGTCAGCTGATAGAGGTGTTATGGTTCTATGTTCCTGCCTGTTGGCGTCAGCTGATAGAGGTGTTATGGTTCTATGTTCCTGCCTGTTGGCGTCAGCTGATAGAGGTGTTATGGTTCTATGTTTCTGCCTGTTGGCGTCAGCTGATAGAGGTGTTATGGTTCTATGTTCCTGCCTGTTGGCGTCAGCTGATAGAGGTGTTATGGTTCTATGTTCCTGCCTGTTTGCGTCAGCTGATAGAGGTGTTATGGTTCTATCTTCTTATGCACAATGTTGATTATTCTCTCAGAACTAGCTAAATACACGGGTCTGGGGGAGGGGTCTTCAGAATTGATTGTGGCATCTCAACCTGTGGTCAACTCGCGGCCCGTGACATGTCTTGTGAATTCTCCGGCCGAAGCTCCAAATAAACCGTCAGTGTTTGCCATCAAAGCTCCAGCTCTCCCCGTGTCTCTTTGAGTCCTGTTTCCAATTGCTTCAGAAGTTTCCCCCACAATGCGTAAATCGTGAGAAAATTGTAATATATATATAGTGGAAAGTAATGCATTGAATGTATGAATAACGAGTTAAAATGAATACATAAAAGGTGTGAACTAATACCTTAAGGAACTGATAAAAGGTATAAATAATGATCCGCGTCATCAGGACTAAAACCACCAGACTCAGGGACAGTTTCAATCAGACTATGAACCACCTGAGCTCTGTGAAGAACATCCGTAAGAATTCATCTGTTCTCATCAAACTATTTATTTATCTAAATAGTTATCACCGTGATAAACCGTATTTAATTTAATCTGTACAATATTACATTTTACATTCTGTTCGTGTATATATCATTTCCTGTTTACGTGTATATAGACTAAATATAGAAACATGTAAAGTAATGCAGAAATGGGAATCAAAATATTGAAGCTTTATTGGTACATTTAGTTTGGCACACAACACAAGACAAAGTCAGAGGTTAAAACATATGAGCGAATACGCAGCATGTATACATGATTCCTTTAAACATGTATTCTGTTACAAATACTGATGACCTGTAGGAAATGTAATCAGTAACCCCATCCAAGTATCACAATAAGTACAACAACTTGATTTAACCAGAGTTACTTTTGGATGAGCCCAATATTCAATGCAAAGCAAATAAAAGAGAACATATATACTGAATATCATATATCAAGCATCATCAGTATTTCTGTTGAACCTGTTGAACCCTGAGCCTGTTTTCCAGGTCTCAGGCTCGAAAAGGACATTCCCAGAACAAATGACTATATCTTCTCTTCTAAAAGGGGTAAATGCATAATCTTTTTTCTCAAAGCAATGATAAACCTGTGAGTCGGATGTAGAAGAGTCAGAATCAATATAGAATTTGGTAACACTTTATATTAAGGTACACAAATTAACCATCAACTAGTTGTTAATTAACATGCGTATTAGCAGTATATTGGCTCTTTATTAGTCATTATAAAACACTTATTAATGCCTTATTCTAAATGACCATATTCTACAAGTAATAAGCCATTAGTTGAGAGTTTTTCCTCCATAACCCTCAGGTCTTTACGACCGGCAGTGATGCCTCTGAGGGTCTCAGGGTGCTGGACGGGGCATAGGGTTTATACAAGGTCACAAACATATCTTAACATACCAGCAATACAATTTAAGAATGTATTCTTAAAGCAATATAATCTTCTTTTCTTCTTACACCTACAGCACACACCCTGAACAGTGTGCTTCTTGTTTACATGTTCCTCTGCACACTCAGATGCAGGACAAAAAAACACTCTTTTGCTATTTATTTTCATTTTGCAGCACATTTATACTACCAGAATTTTGCTTTACATCTTTTCTCAAGTCATTTACTTTTGGTGAGTTAACTAAAGCTAAGTTTATTTGACCCTGGCTGTGGACTGATTCATTATTAGTTGTTACAAAACATGCACAAGACGGCGGTTAGACGACAAATATAGACCCCCGATACAAACAATCAGACATGAACTCGTAATAAACGCCAGCGCCAGCAAAGCTCTTCCAGCTCAATTTAGTCCGAACTAAGGGGTTTCAGAGGTGGTAGGGAATTATCTCCAGTGGGGCGCCTTGACTCACGCTTCCACCCTTGTATACAAGTCCTAGATCGGCTCGGTGCTGATGACCGTCCAAGAGCGATAAATATCTTATCCCCTTGCGACAACCACTACTCTATTCTAGTGGCGCTATGCCCCCCCGATCAGGAGCGCTTAGACTTTTTATCCGCTACCCTTTCTCTCCAACTACAAAGACAGTTAACTGTAGTCACTATGAACCAGCCTATACACTCGCTATCGAGTTCATTACAACGATGAAACACAGTCTTGCTCTACACTCGCATGCCACTGCCCACCCGTGATCAATTAGCCTATAATTGTATGTGTGCACCCCGGATCGAAACCAGTTCCTCCAGCAAGTAGGGAACTGTGGCGCATCAGGAAATACACGCACCTCGCGCTGCCCGTTTTACCAGCAAGTAGTACACGGTTGCAAAACAACGAGTGTGCCTTTTACCGTCCACTAGACTCATAGTTACGTCGCGAGCTGCGTACATTATTTCGTTCGGCAGCCAAATACCGCAAAAATAATCGGTGACGCGTTTGTGTGTATTGTGTTTGTTTCCCGGGGAAACACTCACAAGAAACACCGGCTGTTGTTATGCCTGCTGTGACGTTAAGTTACCGCTTGTAATTGTGCCTTTACAAGCTTCAAAGTTGTATTTATCATCTGAATTTGGCGAAACAAGTTTAATATTCTAAAAACCAAGACTTTGTTTATTTGAAATCAGATGAAAACAAACTGTGTCGGACCCTGCCGTGTTCTCTATGATTACTATACGCCTTTCATTCATAATTTCAGCGGGAGGGAGGGGGGCGGCGCTGAGGAACAGCAGAGTGTGGGTTGACAGGTGTCTGTGTTGATGCAGAGACAGGCTACAAGTGTCTTAGGTTCAAGTTAGACAACTAATGTCTGGGTTAGTGTTCATGACTTCATGTTTATGTCATCTTAATGTTTAATCTCATTGCACACACATTTTCCGTGCTTTCCAATAGTTTAAAAATAGTTTTATTCCACTGTTAACTAACCTGTTCAATACAAACATGCCCCTTGTAAAAATTAAATAACATTTCTGTGAACTGATATTTGTTTAGTGAGCTTATTAGAGGATGTTCCCTGAAAGATTGTAAACTGTCAATGAAGATGTCAGACTTAGTACATTTGTTAATAATTACATACAATACATGGAATTTGTGTGTTTGTGTGTTCCAAGTGAATCTGCGGCCCCCTGGTGGCCAGTACATAAATTATGTGGCCCCCACCACCATCCAAGTTGCCCATCCCTGCTTTAGACCATCTTTTTTAATAGAGACGGTGGTGGTGTGAGTTAAAGCTATAGATACAGGCTGTAATTTTCTCCCTCTCAGTTCGCACTCCACCAGCAAGACAGATACAGGGAGGTATTTACACACACACCCCGCGCTGCAGCTGGAGCCGTGTTTATAGAGGCGATAGTGGTGATATCTCTGGCTGATTCTTCTAACTGCTAGTGTTGGCCGCTGAAACCCCTAAAATGTAAAGATTTGTCCAATACAAATCTTTACATTGCTTTCATACAGAAGTTCCACTTTACTGATGCCTTTCTTTAAGGTTTCTCTGAACATGAGCTGTGTATGCTTGTATGGCACTCCCGTCCCGAGCAGCATACACAGAGAAAATCAGCCAGGACAGAGTCCCCAGACACTGATTCCCTGGCGTTACAAGCCTCAGATGTTCATCAACCAAAAACGAAACACAGCCACTCAGTTTCAAAGGTAATTTTAGGATACCGTCAATCACAGATTCTGGTAAGGCAATGTCCAAATGTGGATTTGAAATTACACTTTCCAGTTCTGAAGATGTGTTGGTATCCTGCCGACAACGCCAATTTGTGGGGGAAACTTCTGAAGCAATTGGAGTCAGGACTCAAAGAGACACGAGGAGAGCTGGAGCTTTGATGGCAAACACTGACGGTTTATTTGGAGCTTCGGCCGGAGAATTCACAAGACATGTCACGGGCACGGTCTGACCACACGGTTGAGATGCCACAATCAATTCTGAAGAACTCTACCCCAGACCCGGGTATTTAGCTAGTTCAGAGAGAATAATCAACATTGTGCATAAGAAGATAAACCATAACACCTCTATCATCTGACGCCAACAGGCAGGAACATAGAACCATAACACCTCTATCAGCTGACGCCAACAGGCAGGAACATAGAACCATAACACCTCTATCAGCTGACGCCAACAGGCAGGAACATAGAACCATAACACCTCTATCAGCTGACGCCAACAGGCAGGAACATAGAACCATAACACCTCTATCAGCTGACGCCAACAGGCAGGAACAGGGAGACAGAACACTGAGAGCACAGCAGCCAAGGCTACAGGTGCGTGTGCTCAGTCAGGACAGCATGAACTGATACACTGGGTCAAAGTTATGGGCCTTGGAAAATATTTCCCCAACATGCATTACTTTATTACCATTTTGTTTCACTTTTATGTTATTGACCTCTTTCTAATGAGAGATGACTCGTAGGTTATTTATTTTATTAACCTTTTTGTATTACTTTCAAAAACGTAATTACCCGTTTTTAATGCATTATATTTATTTCTACTACTTTTATTTTTTACGATTTCGATATTATTTATTTATATATTTATGTATTAAATTTAACTCCTTATTTATACCTTTAATGCATTATTTTCAGACATTTATTTTATCAACATCTTTGCAATTTCTTTAAATATTGAATTAGCCCTTTATTTAAGATTTATGCAGTACTTTATTTCTACCATTTTGTTTTGTTTTATGTTATTGAACCCTTTCTAATGAGAGATGACGATATGAGTATTTGATTGGTCGGTTGGCGCTCAATGGGCGGGGTTTGTGTCTGTGCTCGGCTGTTCATTGGTTGTTTTAGGGGAAGAGGCATTTATATTTAACATTTTGCCAGTACTTTCAAATACTTAATTACCCGTTTTTAAATCATTACATATTATTTGTACGATGTCTGTATTATTTTATTTATTTAACTTGTATGTTATTGAACTCTTTCTAATGAGAACTGATGATAGCGGCTGTTCATTGGTTGTTTTAAGTGGAAGAGGCTCGCTGGTCGCCTGCCCATTGGTTGGTCGATAAGGCAGTGGGCGGAGCTAAGTTTGAACCAGAAAGAGGTTTCAGGTTTCATTAGCATTGAAGCTAAGCTCCGTCACTAACAGCGGAGACTTCTGAGACACTTTCCCCGTCCTGGGTCACTCCTCAGCGGGCTTTAAAGGACCGGTAACCGCCGTGTTGGTGGTTGTATCCGTTGTTACGAAGTGGTTCTTTGTGATCATGGCGGAGGTATCGGACCCGGAGAAGAGGAGAGGAGCCGCGGGGAGGAAGAGCCAGCAGAGCCGCAGGAAGAGGACCAACAACCGGGTACAGATCCACAGAAAGATCGATATCTATATATATATGATCGATAGCTGGTCCTGGTTCAACAGAGTACTCAGATCCTCTACTTTAGTAAAAGTAGAAGTACTCAGATCCTCTACTTTAGTAAAAGTAGAAGTACTCAGATCCTCTACTTTAGTAAAAGTAGAAGTACTCTGCTCTTGTACATTAGTAAAAGTAGAAGTAGTCAGGTCTTGAGTAAAAGTAGAAGTACTGAGATCTTGTACTTTAGTAAAAGTAGAAGTACTCAGATCTTGTACTTGAGTAAAAGTAGAAGTACTTAGATCTTGTACTTGAGTAAAAGTAGAAGTACTCAGATCGTGTACTTGAGTAAAAGTAGAAGTACTCAGATCGTGTACTTGAGTAAAGGTAGAAGTACTCAGATCTTGTACTTGAGTAAAAGTAGAAGTACTCAGATCGTGTACTTGAGTAAAAGTAGAAGTACTCAGATCGTGTACTTGAGTAAAAGTAGAAGTACTCAGATCTTGTATTTGAGTAAAAGTAGAAGTACCAGAGTGTAGGAATACTCTGTTTCAGTAAAAGTCCTGCATTCAAAATGTTCCTCAAGTAAAAGAAGAAAAGTATTCTCATCAAAATATAGTTGAAGTACAAAACTAAGTACATTTAATCAAGTACAGTACTTAAGTACAATTTGGAGGTACTTGTACTTTACTTAGCTTATTATGGTTTAATATCTCTCTAAAATAATGACTAAGTATCTAAAAATGATAACTTAGTTTCTGAAAATATCTCTAAATAAAATACATTTAAAATATTTAAATAAAATAATGTCTTAGTATGTAATAATTTTCAATAACAATTTATATTTTTGACACCAGACAACAATGTGTGAAATGTAGTCATTTGTAGTTCATCTAAAAAAGGAGTAGGGCAGCAAGAATGGATCGAAAATGTGTTTTCATAGTTTAAGAAATGTGCAGATAATTATCACACCGACAGCTCCACATACTAAGACATTATTTCATTTAAACATTTTAAATGTTGAGATATTAAGTCATTAATTGGAGATATTTTCAGAAACTAAGTTATCATTTTTAGATACTTAGTCATTATTTCAGAGAGAGATTTAAACCACAATAGTTCATTATTTTCCAGATACTAGAAGAAGAAGACGTACTTTATTAATCCCCAACGAGGAAGCCAATATTTGGAATCAATAAAGGTTATTATTGGATTGAGATAATGAGTCTTTAATAAACAATGTGACTGAGGAGAGAGGAGAGAGGAGAGAGGAGAGATGAGAGAGGAGAGAGGAGGGAGGAGAGAGGAGGGAGGAGAGAGGAGAGAGGAGGGAGGAGAGAGGAGGGAGGAGGAGGAGAGAGGAGAGAGGAGAGAGGTAGAGGAGAGATTGGAGATGAAAGAGGAGAGAGGAGAGATGAGAGGAGAGAGGGAGAGGAGAGATGATGGAGAGGGAGAGAGAGGAGAGGGGAGATGAGAGAGGAGAGAGGAGAGAGGAGAGAGGAGAGAGGAGAGGAGAGAGGAGAGAGGAAAGAGGAGAGATGAGAGAGGAGATGAGAGATGAGAGATGAGAGAGGAGAGAGGAGAGAGGAGAGAGGAGAGAGGAGAGAGGAGCTAGCTCAAAGCTACCGTTATAGCTGAGGAAGGCCCAGTGGGTGATGTGAGGTCTCTGAATGCAGGGTGTTGTTGTTTCAGGTGACTCTGGAGAAAGTTTTGGGCATAAGCACATCCAGCAGCAGCGGTTTGACCTCTGACCCCAAATCTGGGCTCATTGCCTACCCTGCAGGGTAAGCCCCGCCTCCGTTCACTCACCTGTACCAAGGCACATATTTCCCAGCATGCTTTTCTGTGTCCGTCTGGGTGAAAACATGATGAAACGTTCGCTGTGTTTCAGGTGTGTCATCGTGCTGCTTCACCCCAAGACAAACAAACAGAGTCACATCGTCAACACGTCCAGGTCAGTACTGCAGCGTTCAAACGCAAAAAACAATATCAACACAGTAAATATAAATAAATAAGAAACGCAGTAAAGTAACGTAGTGAAGATACGTAGTGAAGATACGTAGTAAAGAAAAGTAGTAAGTTAATGTAGTTAAGAACACAGTGAAGGAATGTAGTAGAGTAACGTAGTAAAGAAACGTAGTGAAGATACGTAGTGAAGATACGTAGTGAAGAAACGTAGTGAAGATACGTAGTGAAGAAACGTAGTGAAGATACGTAGTGAAGATACGTAGTGAAGAAACGTAGTGAAGATACGTAGTGAAGATACGTAGTGAAGAAACGTAGTGAAGATACGTAGTGAAGATACGTAGTGAAGATACGTAGTGAAGAAACGTAGTGAAGAAACGTAGTGAAGATACGTAGTGAAGAAACGTAGTGAAGAAACGTAGTGAAGAAACGTAGTGAAGATACGTAGTAAAGAAAAGTAGTAAGGTAATGTATAGTAAAGAACACAGTGAAGGAATGTAGTAGAGAAGTAGTAAAGAAACGTAGTAAAAGATAGGCAGTAAAGTAACGTAGTAAATATGAACACAGTGAAGAAAG
This sequence comes from Dissostichus eleginoides, assembly GCA_031216635.1. Classification (NCBI taxonomy): domain Eukaryota; kingdom Metazoa; phylum Chordata; class Actinopteri; order Perciformes; family Nototheniidae; genus Dissostichus; species Dissostichus eleginoides. Next base: position 36,555,885 of record CM062268.1, on the reverse strand, counting down.
GTAAGAGGAAACGTAGTAAGAAACGTAGTAGAGTAACGTAGTAAAGATGGGTAGTAACGTGTAACGTAGTAAAGAAAAGTAGTAGCGTAGTAAAGTACGTAGTAGATAACGTATTAGTGAGTAAACGTAGTAAAGTAAATAGTAAAGTAAACGTAGTAAAGTAAACGTAGTAAAGTAACATAGTAGAGTAACGTAGTAAAGTAACGTAGTAAAGAAACGTAGTAAAGTAACGTAGTAGAGTAACGTAGTAGAGTAACGTAGTAAAGAAACGTAGTAAAGAAACGTAGTAAAGTAACATAGTAAAGTAACGTAGTAGAGTAATGTAGTAAAGAAACATAGTAGAGTAACGTAGTAAAGTAACGTAGTAGAGTAACGTAGTAAAGAAACGTAGTAAAGAAACGTAGTAAAGTAACATAGTAAAGTAACGTAGTAGAGTAACGTAGTAGAGTAATGTAGTAAAGAAACATAGTAGAGTAACGTAGTAAAGTAACGTAGTAAAGTAACGTAGTAGAGTAACGTAGTAAAGAAACATAGTAGAGTAACGTAGTAAAGTAACGTAGTAAAGTAACGTAGTAGAGTAACGTAGTAAAGAAACGTAGTAGAGTAATGTAGTAAAGAAACGTAGTAAAGTAACGTAGTAAAGTAACGTAGTAGAGAAACGTAGTAGAGTAATGTAGTAAAGAAACGTAGTAAAGAAACGTAGTAAAGTAACGTAGTAAAGAAACGTAGTAAAGAAACGTAGTAAAGAAACGTAGTAAAGTAACGTAGTAGAGTAACGTAGTAAAGATACGTAGTAACGTAGTAAAGTAACGTAGTAAAGAAACGTAGTAGAGTAACGTAGTAAAGATACGTAGTAACGTAGTAAAGATACGTAGTAACGTAGTAAAGATACGTAGTAACGTAGTAAAGAAACTTGTGTTTGTGTTTCAGAAAGCCCTTCAGTGCTCTGGCCTTCTCCCACGATGGGAAGCACCTGGTCACCGGAGAGGTAAGAGAAACACACCTGAGGCTCACACACACACACCTGAGGCTCACACACACACACACACCTGAGGCTCACACACACACCTGAGGCTCACACACACACCTGAGGCTCACACACACCTGAGGCTCACACACACACCTGAGGCTCACACACACCCTGAGGCAGGACAGGTGGAGGTGTGTATGTATTGTCCCTCCTGCCCTTGAGCAAGGCACCTGCTGTACCTGCACGCTGTCCAATAGCTGCGTAGTACTCCTAGGCTCCTACTACTAGGATGGGTTAAAAGCAGAGAACACCACAACCAACAAAAAAACAATGGGTAGTAATTGTGGAAGAAATCTTTTTGATGGAAAAACTGATCTATCTATCCAAGAATATAATAACATGAAGAAATATCCCTAGCCTTTTATTTTATTTGTATTGCCTTGCTGGCCTTTTGTTACATGATTGTAATGTTGTTTTAACCAGCATGCTATTGCCATGTTTACTGTGACAATAAAGATTTAAATAAAAAACACATTTCACTGTGTGCATGAACATGTGGGATAAACAAAGAGGGTTTCATCCACCAATTCTATACCTGAGTGTGTTTCTGTGTGTGTGTGTGTGTGTGTGTGTGTGTGTGTGTGTGTGTGTGTCAGAGTGGTCACATGCCCTGTGTGCGGGTGTGGGAGTTAGAGGGGGGGCAGGTGGCGGAGGTTCAGTCTCATAAATACGGAGTCTCCTGCGTGGCGTTCTCCACCAACAGCTGCTACATCGTCTCCGTGGGATACCAGCACGACATGACCGTCAACGTGTGGGACTGGAGGGTGAGCACGTTTCTCTGCATAGACACGACACTTATTATGCAGAATCCACTTCTCCATGTCTCTTCTACATCACCATGCGTCCCCTCTGTGTAAAGAGACTCTCTCTTTACACAGAGGGGACACATGTCTCTTCTACATCACCATGCGTCCCCTCTGTGTAAAGAGACTCTCTCTTTACACAGAGGGGACACATGTCTCTTCTACATCAACATGTGTCCCCTCTATGTAAAGAGACTCTGTTCACACAGAGGGGACACATGTTGATGTAGAAGAGACATGTGTCCCCTCTTCTTCATGTCTCTTCTACATCAACATGTGTCCCCTCTTCTTCATGTCTCTTCTACATCAACATGTGTCCCCTCTTCTTCATGTCTCTTCTACATCAACATGTGTCCCCTCTTCTTCATGTCTCTTCTACATCAACATGTGTCCCCTCTGTGTAAAGAGACTCTGAAAGTTTCAGGAACAAAGATTCTCTCTCTTTTTGTCCTGATCCATTTCTATAAAAACCTGTCTGAAAATGAGCTGATCAGATTTTGGACACTTGATGATGTCATAACGATGTTTTGTCTTGTGTAACCATTAGCCAATCAGCAACCAAGGTAACCCCCCCCCCACCTTATCACCTGAATCTCCTCCTAGAGCTCCATTGAGTTCTTTCTAACCAAATCTCTCTCAGAGGGGCGTGGGGAGGGGCTCCTTATTTTCATCTAAAGTAACAGACAGAGAATCAGCACTTTGGAAACAGGGCTGAAACAGAGGGGATTATGGGATGCTGCAATTATCTGTTTGGTGTTTCAGCCAATCAGAGACAGGCTCTGGATATATCTGAGACCTGTGATATATTGATGAGAAACAGTATAATTGGAGACCTTTAATAACAAGACAGACTTTACATACTAAAAGAAACAAAGAAGAAAGAAAATAGAAACACAGCCCAAATAATATTCAAGTGTCTTCATTCTCTCAATCATGTTGTAGACCATTAGGCTCCACGACGTCGTAAAAGGTTTTCCAGATTTCCCAAAACCTATCCAGTTTGTTTTTAAGGAAAACACTTATCCTTTCAAGAGCAAGGTAGAAAGTCATCCCTTTCAGCCATTGAGAAAGTCCACAGGTTGATGGGAGCACGTTAACATTTACTGCGTTTGTTTACTGCGTTTGTTTACTGTGGAGCTGATGTAGTCCCTCCCGTCCTTCCTTTGATCAGAAAGGTTCGATCATCGCCTCCAACAAGGTGTCCAGCCGAGTGTCCGCCGTCTCTTTTTCGCAGGACAACAGCTACTTCGTCACCGCAGGAAACAGACACGTCAAGTTCTGGTACCTCGACGCCTCGAAAGAACGACGGGTAATCTAACAGCCAATCACAGCTCATCTACACTGTCTCTCCTCTAACAGCCAATCACAGCTCATCTACAGTGCATGTCCTCTAACAGCCAATCACAACTCATCTGCAGTGCATGTCCTCTAACAGCCAATCACTACTCATTTACACTGTCTGTCCTCTTACAGCCAATCACTACTCATTTACACTGTCTGTCTTCTAACAGCCAATCAAAGCTCATCTACAGTGTCTGTCCTTTAATCGGCCATTCACAGTTCATCTACATTCTTTCTCTCCTCTCATCAGCCAATCACAGCTCATCTATAGTGCATGTCCTCTAACAGCCAATCAGAGCTCATCTATAGTGCATGTCCTCTAACAGCCAATCACAGCTCATTTACACTGTCTGTCTTCTAACAGCCAATCACAGCTCATTTACACTGTCTGTCCTTTAATCGGCCAATCACAGCTCATCTACACTGTCTCTCCTCTAACAGCCAATCACAGCTCATCTATAGTGCATGTCTTCTAATAGCCAATCACAGCTCATCTACAGTGTCTGTCCTTTAATCGGCCAATCACAGCTCACCTACACTGTCTCTCCTCTAACAGCCAATCACAGCACATCTACACCGTCTGTCCTTTAATCAGCCAATCACAGCCTAATTTCAAGATAGTTTTAACAAACCTATTTTCTCCCCGTGTCCAGGTGAACAGCACGTTGCCTCTGATTGGTCGGTCGGGGTTGCTAGGTGACCATAAGAACAGCGTGTTCAGTGGGGTGGCGTGTGGGCGTGGCCCCGCGGCGTCCAGCACTTATTGCATCACCAGCTCCGGCCTGCTGTGTCTGTTCAACAGCAGCCGGCAGCTGGAGGCGTGGGTCGACCTCAGGGTGAGCAACACAGGAATATACACCTGTACGACCTAAACTACACCTGTACGACACACCTGTACGACCTAAACTACACCTGTACGACACACCTGTACGACCTAAACTACACCTGTACGACAGACCTGTACGACCTAAACTACACCTGTACGACAGACCTGTACGACCTAAACTACACCTGTAAAACCTAAACTACACCTGTACAACTTAAACTACATCTTTACGACCTAAACTACACCTGTACAAAACACCTGTACAACTTAAACTACACCTTTACGACCTAAACTACACCTGTACAACTTAAACTACACCGTGTACGACCATACATACACCTGTACGACCAAAACTACACAATTTAGAATTCACTTATGAGACTTAAAATGTAGAACTTGAAATACACCTTAACTTAAGATACACCTGCACAAGTTAAAAACTCTGTGTACGATGGGAAAAACACAAACCTTTTAAAAATGCACAAAATAAGAGCTCCTTGTTATTGAAGACATGCTGCTCTGAAAACCTAAACATGTTGTTGTTGTTGTTGTTGTTGTTGTTGTTGACAGACGTCGTCGGCGAGCAGTCTGGCCGTCAGCGAAGACTTTATCTTCTGTGGATGTGCTGACGGTGCCATCAGAGCGTTCAGTCCCTCTAACCTGCAGTACGTCACCACTTTGCACCGCCCACACCGCCTTGGGGTCGACCTCACACAGAGCCTTCAGCACAGGTACAAGTACTGCTAACTCACTGCTAACCTACTGTAAACACACTGCTAACATACTGCTATCATACTGTAAACTCACTGCTAACATACTGCTAACACAGTGCTGACATACTGCTAACATACTGCTAACATACTGCTATCATACTGTAAACACACTGCTAACATACTGTAAACATACTGCTAACATACTGCTAACATACTGCTAACACAGTGCTAACATACTGCTAACATACTGCTAACACTGCTAACATACTTCTAACACACTGCTAACATACTGCTATCATACTGTAAACACACTGCTAACATACTGTAAACATACTGCTAACATACTGCTAACATACTGCTAACACACTGCTAACATACTGCTAACATACTGCTAAAACACTGCTATCATACTGTAAACACACTGCTAACATACTGCTATCATACTGTAAACACACTGCTAACATACTGCTATCATACTGTAAACACACTGCTAACCTACTGTAAACACACTGCTAACATACTGCTATCATACTGTAAACACACTGCTAACATACTGCTAACACACTGCTAAAACACTGCTATCATACTGTAAACACTGCTAACATACTGTAAACACACTGCTAACATACTGCTAACACACTGCTATCATACTGTAAACACTGCTAACATACTGTAAACATACTGCTAACATACTGCTAACACACTGCTAACATACTGCTAACACACTGCTAACATACTGCTAACACAGTGCTAACATACTGCTAACATACTGCTAACACACTGCTAAAACACTGCTATCATACTGTAAACACTGCTAACATACTGTAAACACACTGCTAACATACTGCTATCATACTGTAAACACTGCTAACATACTGTAAACACACTGCTAACATACTGCTATCATACTGTAAACACTGCTAACATACTGCTAACACACTGCTAACATACTGCTAACACACTGCTAACATACTGCTAACACAGTGCTAACATACTGCTAACATACTGCTAACACACTGCTAACATACTGCTAACACACTGCTAAAACACTGCTATCATACTGTAAACACTGCTATCATACTGTAAACACTGCTAACATACTGTAAACACACTGCTAACATACTGCTAACACACTGCTAACATACTGCTAACACAGTGCTAACATACTGCTAACACACTGCTAACATACTGCTAACACAGTGCTAACATACTGCTAACATACTGCTGACACACTGCTAAAACACTGCTATCATACTGTAAACACTGCTAACATACTGTAAACACACTGCTAACATACTGCTAACACACTGCTATCATACTGTAAACACTGCTAACATACTGCTAAAACACTGCTATCATACTGTAAACACTGCTAACATACTGTAAACATACTGCTAACATACTGCTAACACACTGCTAACATACTGCTAACACACTGCTAACATACTGCTAACACACTGCTAACATACTGCTAACACAGTGCTAACATACTGCTAACATACTGCTGACACACTGCTAAAACACGCTATCATACTGTAAACCTGCTAACATACTGTAAACACACTGCTAACATACTGCTAACACACTGCTATCATACTGTAAACACTGCTAACATACTGCTAAAACACTGCTATCATACTGTAAACACTGCTAACATACTGTAAACATACTGCTAACATACTGCTAACACACTGCTAACATACTGCTAACACACTGCTAACATACTGCTACACACTGCTACATACTGCTAACACAGTGCTAACATACTGCTAACATACTGCTAACACACTGCTAAAACACTGCTATCATACTGTAACACTGCTAACATACTGTAAACACACTGCTAACATACTGCTAACACACTGCTATCATACTGTAAACACTGCTAACATACTGTAAACATACTGCTAACATACTGCTAACACACTGCTAACATACTGCTAACACACTGCTAACATACTGCTAACACAGTGCTAACATACTGCTAACATACTGCTAACACACTGCTAACATACTGCTAACACACTGCTAAAACACTGCTATCATACTGTAAACACTGCTAACATACTGTAAACATACTGCTAACATACTGCTAACACACTGCTAATATACTGCTAACACACTGCTAACATACTGCTAACACAGTGCTAACATACTGCTAACATACTGCTAACACACTGCTAACATACTGCTAACACACTGCTAACATACTGCTAACACAGTGCTAACATACTGCTAACATACTGCTAACACACTGCTAACATACTGCTAACACACTGCTAAAACACTGCTATCATACTGTAAACACTGCTAACATACTGTAACACATGCTAACATACTGCTAAAACACTGCTATCATACTGTAAACACTGCTAACATACTGTAAACATACTGCTAACATACTGCTAACCACACTGCTAACATACTGCTAACACAGTGCTAACATACTGCTAACATTACTGCTAACACACTGCTAACATACTGCAAACACTGCTAAAACATGCTATCATACTGTAAACACTGCTAACATACTGTAAACATACTGCTGACATACTGCTAACACACTTGACATACTGTACACACTCACATATGCTAACACGTGCTAACATACAAATAGCTAACATACTGCTAACACACTGCTAACATACTTCTAAATAAGGACATTTAAGGTCTGTGTTTAATACAAGCTGAAGAGCGTGTTTAACGTGTTGTTCTACGACATAAAATATGCCAGTAAATACCCTTCTGGTGGATATCAAAACAGAGGTTGCTAATAACATTAGCTAGCTTTTAGCTTAGCGGTGGTGACGTGAAGTCATGTGACCGTGCTGTAGTTCCTTTATAGCCCAACATTAGCCACCTTTAGCTTAGCGGTGGTGACGTGAAGTCATGTGACCGTGCTGTGTAGTTCCTTTATAGCCCAACATTAGCCGCCTTTAGCTTAGCGGTGGTGACGTGAAGTCATGTGACCGTGCTGTAGTTCCTTTATAGCCCAACATTAGCCGCCTTTAGCTTAGCGGTGGTGACGTGAAGTCATGTGACTGTGCAGTAGTTCCTTTATAGCCCAACATTAGCCTCCTTTAGCTTAGCGGTGGTGACGTGAAGTCATGGGACCGAGCTGTAATTCCTTTATAGCCCAACAGTAGCCTCCTTTAGCTTAGCGGTGGTGACGTGAAGTCATGTGACCGTGCTGTAGTTCCTTAATAGCCCAACATTAGCCTCCTTTAGCTTAGCGGTGGTGACGTGAAGTCATGTGACCGTACTGTAATTCCTTTATAGCCCAACATTAGCCTCCTTTAGCTTAGCGGTGGTGACGTGAAGTCATGTGACCGTGCTGTAGTTCCTTTATAGCCCAACATTAGCCGCCTTTAGCTTAGCGGTGGTGACGTGAAGTCATGTGACCGTGCTGTAGTTCCTTAATAGCCCAACATTAGCCTCCTTTAGCTTAGCGGTGGTGACGTGAAGTCATGTGACCGTGCTGTAGTTCCTTTATAGCCCAACATTAGCTTTTTACTTCAGAAATCATAAAGTGGTGTTAATATTTGGAGATTATCCTGCTGAACTAAACGTTTGTTTGAAACAGAGATAATTTTCTGACATCAACCAAAATCACTTGGAGAAATCCCATTGGACCAGGGAGATGCTATATACTCTGAGTACTTACTGTGTTTGTGTTTTCAGTCCAGGGGCTCAGTACCCCGACACGTTGGCCCTGACCTTTGACCCGGCCTCCAGACACCTGACCTGCGTGTACAACGACCACAGTGTGTATGTGTGGGACGTTAAAGACGTGAGGAACGTGGGGAAGCTGTACTCCGCTCTGTACCACAGCAGCTGTGTGTGGAGCGTCGAAGTAAGTCAACATTCATTTATACACCGCCACCTTATTTTTCTTTTATTTTCAAAGAGTGTTTATATTTTATTATAAAGGCCTATTTGGAAACATACTGTAAACACACTACTAACATACTGCAAAGCCACTGCTAACATACTGTAAACACACTGCTAACTAACTGCTAACACACTACTAACACATAGGGTCAGAAGTACTTCAGTAATACTCGTGGTGTATTTACTGTTTGTGGTGCTTCCCCAGGTGTACCCGGAGCTGTTGGATGCGTCTCAGGCCTGCCTGCCTCCCTCCTCCTTCCTCACCTGTTCGTCTGATAACACCGTCAGACTGTGGAACACCGACCCCCCCATCGCACACCGAAACCTCTACAGCAACGTAAGGCAGCATGTACACAAGTGCATGAGTGTATAAGAGAGTATAAGTGAACATTGCTCAACTTTTGCAGCGAGCAACGCCAGCAAAGCTACGCTTCGCTCCCACAATGCAGTTCGGCGAAGCGTGACGTCACCCCATTCAAAGTGAATGGGCAGAAGCGTTGAAGCTTCAACGCACGCCGCTGTGTGGACGGGCCGTAAGTGTAGCGCAGCGTCCACACGGTTCCGTCGGGTGCTTCAACAGAGACGTGGTGAAAGTTGAGAAAAATTCAACTTTTCAAGCATCGACGGAAGCGCCAGCCTATCAAATCATTTGCCAGAACAAGCGCTAGCCAATCAAACGCGCTCTTTGTGTGTCCGGGGCAGGAGATTAATGTGATAGGTGGTTGGTCGCGCGCCAGACACGCCCACCGGCAAGCTTCAACGCGATGGAACCGTGTGTACGCTACGTAGGAGTCTACAAGTGTGTACGTGTATAAGTGTAGGAGTCTACAAGTGTATAAGTGTAGGAGTCTAAGAGTGTAGGAGACTACAAGTGTAGAAATCTACAGCAGGTGTAGTAGTAAACACCTGTAGATTTATACAAGTGTATGAGTCTACAAATGTCTAAAAGTGAAAGACTCTACAAGTGTGCAGGTCTACAAGTGTATATTTGTACAAATCTACAGGTGTACTAGTAAACAAGTGTAGGACTCTTAAAGTGAAGTGTATGAGTCTACAAATGTCGAGTTTATAAGTTAAGGAGTTTAAAATTGAAGTAGGCTACAAGAGTAGGAGTCTACAAGTGTATGAGTTTAAAAGTAGACGGCTCGACAGGTGTACAGGTGAAGGACTCTACGGTGTTTTCTGGCTTCCTGTTGACCTCCTGTTGACCTCCTGTTGGCTTCCTGTTGACCTCCTGTTGACCTCCTGTTGACCTCCTGTCGACCTCCTGTGTGTTTCAGGACTTGCTGCGGATCGTGTACGTCGGGGAGAACATGCAGCACCTGCAGGCTGAGGGGGGGGAAGCAGGGGCTGATGGGAAGGCAGGAATCAGAGTCCTGGGAGTCAGTCCTGATGGGAAACACCTGGCAGCTGGAGACCGCTGCGGAAACCTGCGGTGAGAGAACAAACAAACAAACAAACAAACAAACAAACAAACGGAAGATGATAGATAGATGGTTAGGTAGGTAGATAGATAGATAGGTAGATAGATAGGTAGATAGATAGGTAGATAGATAGATAGATAGATAGATAGGTAGGTAGGTAGATAGATAGATAGATAGATAGAAAGATAGGTAGGTAGGTGGGTGGATGGGTAGGTAGGTAGGTAGGTAGGTAGGCAGGTAGGTAGGTAGGTAGGTAGGTAGATAGATAGATAGATAGATAGATAGATAGATAGATAGATAGATAGATAGATAGATAGATAGATAGATAGATAGATAGATAGATAAAAAGATAGATAGAAAGGTAGGTGGGTGGATGGATGGATGGGTGGGTAGGTAGGTAGGTAGGTAGATGGTTAGGTAGGTAGATAGATAGGTAGATAGATAGGTAGATAGATAGATAGATAGATAGATAGATAGAAAGATAGGTAGGTAGGTGGGTGGATGGGTAGGTAGGTAGGTAGGCAGGTAGGTAGGTAGGTAGGTAGGTAGATAGATAGATAGATAGATAAAAAGATAGATAGAAAGATAGGTAGATAGATAGATAAAAAGATAGATAGAAAGATAGGTAGGTGGGTGGATGGATGGACGGGCGGGCGGGCGGGCGGGCAGGCAGGCAGGCAGGCAGGCAGGCAGGCAGGCACTTTAGTCATCCCAATTTGGGAAAGTGTGTTCAGACTTTATAATACAATACTTCATAAAGTGGAATTAACAATAAAAAATAAAATGAAAAAACATTATATCAAATAGAAACAAAACAATATACAATATTCTGGATAATTAAAATAAATGTCAAAAATACAACATGATCCAAAATACTACAGGTCTTTTACAAGAAAGGAGAAACTCAAACTATGTAGCAGTGAGTTAGCTTTGATGATAAGGACGATGATGAGGAAGATGATAATGAGGATGATGATGAGGAAGATGACGTGTTTCTGTGCTCAGGATCTTTGGTCTGGAGTTCCTGGACGAGCTGGTGAAGATCGAGGCTCATGACTCGGAGGTTTTGTGTCTGGAGTTTTCCCCGATCTCCACAGGTAAGAGCTCAGGTCAAAGGTCAACCCTCTGACCTCACTGTACGGCAGCTCAGGTAAGAGCTCAGGTCAAAGGTCAACCCTCTGACCTCACTGTACGGCAGCTCAGGTAAGAGCTCAGGTCAAAGGTCATCCCTCTGACCTCACTGTACGGCAGCTCAGGTAAGAGCTCAGGTCAAAGGTCAACCCTCTGACCTCACTGTACGGCAGCTCAGGTAAGAGCTCAGGTCAAAGGTCATCCCTCTGACCTCACTGTACGGCAGTGTTCATAGTGATATGATCAGATGGACCTTTATTAATCCTCGTGGGAAATTCAGTAGTTTAAACAGCAACAGGCTGAGAATGAAAAACAGGACAGATTCACACAGATGAAAGTTAACGAGTTGATAACCAGCGTCGTACAGACCCTGGATATGTTTGAGTTACCCGGCTTAACTAATCCAAAACAAACGCGCTCTCGCTAAGCGGTCCTACGACGCTGGTTATCAACTCGGTAACTCAAGCCAGGGTTTCTCTCTCCGGCTGAGAGCGCGTTCACGTGAAAGGGGCGGGGCTAGCAACATTTGACCAATCACAAACATGGACAAGCGTATTGAAAGCGCAGCGTCATACTTCCTGAATGAAAAGTGAACTATAATATTAGACAAATATGAAGAAGTTAAACTTTAAACATCCATGACTTAAACACTTGATCCAGGATCAAAGCCACATAGCTGCACCTGCAAGGTGAATACAGCTGGTAACAGAACAAGTGTTTGAATGCGTCCATTAACAGGTTTATGTATCACTGCCCCGTCTAAGACACGATCTGACTTTAATTACATCTGACTCGAGTGTTTCGTCAACTTAATGTGTTGCTTAAAATAATCCTTCTGCATACAGTATGTGACACTGTGAGTGTTGCACGGCCAGATACGGCTCAGCTGACTCAGATAAGGAGATATATGATACATTATGATGTGATATGAATGATAATGGGACACATCGACGTCTGCACTCACAGTGCCGCAGACTGTACGCAATGTTACTTTGATCCGGTTACTTGTGTTGTGGCAGATATTTAAGTAAGCTTTCTTAACGCAAATGTTATAATAGTCAGATTGCTCTGAAGATGGGAGGTGATATTCTATTCATGTTCACGTTCACACAGTCAGTTGATTTTTGCCGGCCGTCTTTCCTGCAACGGCAGTTTTTCTGTATTTCCTTTCTCCTGTAATATGACTTGATCGCTTTAAACTCCGCACACTGAGCTCTGATTGGTCAGCAGGCGGTGCTTTCACTGAGTTGATCTCTTATCCTGCAACCTAACCTGCTCCGGACCAGGTTAGCCGTTCAGCATCAGTTACCATGGAGATCTAGCCCGCTAAGAAGAGAACCAGCGTCGTAGGACCGGAAACCCAGAGTTTTCCCTGAAGTTAGCTCGCTAAGCGAAAATCCGGCTTCGTAGTACAGGCCTCATGTGTGAAGCTGTTGTTGTTGTTGTTGCAGGTGTGAAGCTGTTGTTGTTGTTGCAGGTGTGAAGCTGTTGTTGTTGTTGCAGGTGTGAAGCTGTTGTTGTTGTTGCAGGTGTGAAGCTGTTGGCGTCGGCCAGCAGAGACAGACTGATCCACGTCTTCAACCTGGAGAAGAACTACAGCCTGGAGCAGACGCTGAGCGACCACTCAGCCTCCATCACTGCCGTCAAGTTCACAGGTAACCCCCCTCCCATCATCACGGCCAGTGTTTGAGCGCCCCCTAGTGGTCCGTGAGTATATTGGTACAATTTCCCATTTGAAATAAATAAATAATAAATTCAAAGTGTTTCTCAAATTGTTTAAAAATGAGTAGTATAGGAGGCAACAGAGACACGCAGTCAATGAGTGCGTAAACAATGCTAAATAAATGGAACAGTGTAAATAATTAACTTGTGTTTAATGATGAATTCATATTAAACTTATGCCTTCAACCATAGCTTTACTGTATTTTATTTAGAAAATCCACAGCGTTGTGTCGTACTACATGCGATGTGTTTTGCATTTCTCTCAGTAAAACGATCGGAGAGTCTGTTGGACATAAACTCCGTGATAAATGTCTACATTTCATAAGAGGTGTAAAACCTGTGAGCATTTTCAATCTCAAATGAAGGAAATGTAGAATCTGTAGTTGTATTGTTGATGTAATGTGTGAACGAGGCGATATAGAGAAGGTTAAGCTGCCATTATTAGGCTGTAATGTGTTATAAACGGTTGTAGTGGTAAGCAGGCCTTTTTGTTTTTGGATATTTGGCAACACGTTCCCTTCCGGTTTTATTTATGGTTATTTTTTCTTGATACTTTATCTTTTGACCTGCGCTCCAGGTGAGAGTCCGGAGGTCCGAATGGTGAGCTGTGGAGCCGACAAAAGCATCTACTTCCAGACCGCCGAGCAGGTCAGCACACACTGAGGGGTTCAGAAATGCTTCAATCGGGGACACATCTTTACGAAATATATATATTTATTTATTGATTTAGTTATAACAGGGTTCCCGCGGCGTCTTAAAAAGTCTTACATTTGATAATCTGAATTTAAGGCCTTAAAAAGGTCTTAAATATGATCAAAAAAATAAGAAAGGTCTTAAATATGATTTAGAAAGTCTTAAAAATGATCGGATTTGAAAGGTACTTCTGTGTTGCGATCGCGTCTAAATGTTTTTGGGGGAAATGTCCGCGCTGCAAAGTAACCAGTACGGTGAGAGCTAGTGATGGCAGTTTGACACTGAAGCTTCGAACGGAGCTTCAACCCTGGACTTCCTTTTCCATAAAAGCAGTGATTCGAAGCTTGCTTCAAATCACGTGACATGTGACGTCCGAACCAGCAACTGCTTCATTTCCTGAATGAATCACTTGACTGGTTCGCGGTCCAATCACGCGATTCAATGCACTGCCCTGTCTCTATTCTGACAGGTGACAGGTTGAAACAGTTTTGAATGTGAGCGCTTCAACACTTTATAACCGCTCTAAACAATGCGCAATGTGTGGGTTGTTGTCGTAGTTTGCGTTGTTGCTGTTGAGTTGTTGTTGGTATTGCATTTGAATTGGATCATTATAGAGCAAGCCAGGAAGAAAGAGAGGTCGTTCTGGGAAACACTTCACAATGTGGAGTTGTGAACAAAAAGACAAATATGAGTAATATAAAAACAGTTTAATTGTTTAAGGAATAGATAGCCCAGTGGATAGAGCCGGCGGCCTGAATGCTGCGACGTCCTCCGCGCAGCTGGTTCAAAGCTTGGAATGGATGAACTTTTAATCATTGCTTTTCAACTTTAATACTTTAATAACTGATAAAAGGCCGTCTCCGCCCAAAGAAATGTCCAGCACTCTCTAGTCTCTTCTCAATAACCCAATACACACAATTATCAATCTTTAATTGCAAATAGAACATGATATTCAGTCTTAGTGTGTGTGTGCATCGAACCCTGTATAAGTATATAGATAGATGGATAGATACTTTATTGGGAAATGATTTCGTCACAGAAGCAGACGTGTGCATGTGTTTTTTTGCACATTACATAATTCTCATAGCCTTTGCGACCATACATTAGAATAATAAAACCTTCTCGTTCAGTCTTAACATCTGAAAAACTAACTTCTAGAGAACGTTTTTGTTACTTCTGAAGATATTGCTTTTTTAAAATATATAATATGGTGACTGAAGGTCTGCCATAGGATTTACGCTGATCAACAGCGGGCAGAGTTATAGACAAATATTGGAAGTGTTTTTCTGAAGTGTGTTTATGATTGTAATAACGTGTAAGTCTGCATCGAGACATTTCCCAATGTTTCTGTTGCTCCTAATATGCTTCACAAATCCTCCGTGTGTGATGTTTTCTCTGTAGACGGCCGAGGGTCCATGGTTCTCCCGGAGTCACCACGTGGTGGAGAAAACCACGCTGTACGACATGGACCTGGATTCAACCCGGACTCACGTCGCCATCGCCTGCCAGGACCGAAACATCAGGTGAGAAACAAGAAACACCAGAACTAGGAGCTGGTCCCAGGTCAGTCTGAACCAGCCCTCACTATAAGAGGAGAGACTCCAGTCTATAGCAGCAGAACTAGCAGCTGGTCCCAGGTCAGTCTGAACCAGCCCTCACTATAAGAGGAGGGTCTTCAGTCTATAGCAGCAGAACTAGGGGCTGGTCCCAGGTCAGTCTGAACCAGCCCTCACTATAAGAGGAGAGTCTGCAGTCTATAGCAGCAGAACTAGGAGCTGGTCCCAGGTCAGTCTGAACCAGCCCTCACTATAAGAGGAGAGTCTTCAGTCTATAGCAGCAGAACTAGCAGCTGGTCCCAGGTCAGCTGAACCCTCACTATAAGAGGAGAGTCTTCAGTCTAGCAGCAGAACTAGCAGCTTCCCAGGTCAGTCTGAACCAGCCCTCACTATAAGAGGAGAGTCTTCAGTCTATAGCAGCAGAACTAGCAGCTGGTCCCAGGTCAGTCTGAACGAGCCCTCACTATAAGAGGAGAGTCTTCAGTCTATAGCAGCAGAACAAGCAGCTGGTCCCAGGTCAGTCTGAACCAGCCCTAACTATAAGTTGAGTCACAACGTTTATTTTTTTTAGGGTGTATAACGTGGAGACGGGGAAGCTGAAGAAGTGTTTGAAAGGCTCGTCCAGCGATGAAGGAGCTCTGCTGAAGGTTAGCTCATTATTATGTTATCTGATTTTCACTACATCCATCAATCTGTCACGGGTTCAGCAGCTGAAACCAGTACTTTTATAACATTATATACCTTTATGACAGCGGAAATTGTGTTTAAGCCGCAAGAAAAGCAGTATTAAATCATCACATTTCAAGTTGCTCCTGTAGAGATGGCCCACAGTATTGAATGTATGTAAGTCTCTTCGGATAAAAGCGTCTAACAACTGTTAATATTCTGTTAACATGATCCTGATCAAATTCACTATGTATCGTCATATCCTGAAAAATAGTGTGAATGTAAATCATACCAAACATTGGAACAGATGACCTTAATATGGTTTCATGATATCCACCTGCTTTTAAGAGGCCTAAGCTACTAGTAAAGACATTTTGTGATATACAAATGAAAAGGAAAAAAGTATTCCATCGTGTTTCTGATGGAGTAACAGAAAAATGAGGTTATTCAATTGACCGTACTTCTTTCTGTGCAGCAGTCTGCTATACAGAAATAACACACCGCAGAATATCCACACGGACCAATCAGAATCATGTATTCTACTGAGCCCTGTAATGACCGTACTAATGTGCCCTGTGATTCGCTGATACATGGTGTTGATCTGCAGGTTCAGATGGATCCGTCCGGGTCCTTCTTCGCCACCAGCTGCTCCGATAAAAACATCTCCATCTTCGACTACGAGTCCGGAGAGTGTGTCTCCACCTTGTTCGGACACTCGGGTGAGAAAATCAGTCGAAGAGTCTCTCAGTGGATCTGTGTTTGAGGTCTGGAGTGTCTCTCTTCTTCTGATGTTTGATTTCTATTTCCTCAGAGATCGTCACCTGTATGAGGTTCAGTCAGGACTGCAAACACCTCATCACTGTGTCCGGAGACAGGTAAGACAGGTAGACTTCACTTTAATCAGGAGACAGGTACACTTAACTTGTGTTTAATGTTGTGTGTGTGTGTGTGTGTGTGTGTGTAGTTGTGTGTTTATCTGGAGGCTTGACTCTCAGATGACCAGCATCATGAAGAAGAGGCGAGGCCTAAAGATGGCCGCTGCTCCCGAAGCCTGCAGCCGCAAGCTACCTAGCATCAGGTGAGAGATGTAGTACCTCCTATTGGCCACTATGAAAATTAGCTTCAATTTCCGGCACACTTCCTGTTGACTAAAACGTGGAGGAGCTTGTACTTTGGGCAGGGTTTAGTAGTGTGGTTTGACACTGGGGGTGGGGCTTATACTAGGAGGCGGAGTTTAAACACTGAGTTATCGGCCCAGTGTTTGCTGAAGATCCAGATTTAGCTATTTTGGCTTCACTCCTCATTAAGTGAGTTTTATAGGAATATAGAGTGTGATGTTGTTTCAGGAGGGAGACCTTCATCACGGGACCCTCCTCTCAGCTGCCTCACATGGAGGAAGAGGAGGAAAAGGAGGAAGAGGAGGAAGTGGAAGACCTCGGGACTCCTGCCATACCCGACTCTGCTCACGGTCAGTTTTAACCAGGACTTTATACTGCACTACATTTATCTGACGGGTTTGAAAAAACAACGTTGCTATAATTCGCTAAAAAAGTTGTAACATTTTGAGAATCAGAAGATATCATAGAATTACGAGATTACAATTTTTCTTTTCTTTTTAAGAGAAATTACTGAATTTTCACGAAAGGAAATCATAATATTTTGTGTAAAAAATATTAAAAGAAAAACGTAAAATAATTATATTAAATAAAAGGAAAAACGTCTCATTATTTGAGAATCAAACGCTAGGGTATTTTGAGTCGAAAAAAGTCGGATCATTTTGAGATCTAAAAGATGCAGTCATTTTTTTTTGACAAAGTACTGATTTTTGCAGCAATTGTCATATTTTGAGAGTTTTTTTTTATTTCATGTTTTAATTTCTTATCTTTTTCAGAAGCTCAGCTGCTTCAGACCAACGGGAAACTCCCGCTGTGGTTCAGGAAGCTGGTCAGCATCTAGAAAATACTCTCTTTATTACTCATGAGTTTTCAGATAGATTTTAATGCTGTGTGTGTGTGTGTGTGTGATAGCATGGTCAGGGCGGGGCCTCTGCTGCCGTCCAATCAGCCGCTGAGCCTCATCAGGTGAGGAGTCGGTGGGCGGAGCAACGAGACCCTCTGAACATCGTCTCCAACTTCTCCCCGAGTCCCACCCAGAGTCCTGGGGAGGAAGAGGAGGAGCAGAGGAAGGAAGATGAGGAGGAGGAAGAGGAGGGACACTTCCACCCTCAGAGTTTGGAGAGTCTGCTGGTAGAAGAGGAGGAAGAGGAGGAAGATGGAGAGGAGGTGAGCTCAGCAAGTTTACTTACGGAACAAAAAAATGTAATATTGGAGAAAAAAAGTCTAATTCTATAAAAAAAAAAGCAAGTTATGAATTAAAGCCAAAAATTCAGAAAAAAGTGAAAATCTATTTGTGAGGAAAAAAGTCAAAGATCTGGAAAAAAGTAAACATTTAAAATAAAAGGTACATTTTGAAAGAAAAGTAAAAATCTGAGATAAAGTCATATCTGAGAAGTGAGATTTGCAACATTTGCAAAAAAAAGGAGGAAAACTGCTTGTGAGGAAAAAAGGCAAATTCTGAAAACAGGCAAATTATGAGAAAAGATAAAATCATGGAAACATTTTAAGTGTGAAAAATATCTAATTATGAAGTGTAAGTGAAAATCCGTTTCAATATTCGAATCAGAAAGGGTCTGGTGAAGGACTGACGCAAAGGACCCAGTCTTTCTATTTACATTTAATAGAGAATGATCTGGAATGTTATATTACAAATGTTCCATGTATTTTTCATGATTTTCTAGAATCGTAATGACTCCAGCGTGTGCTTGTTGTTGATGTATACTATTCCCCCACAATGCAACAGGTGCCGCAGAATCCAGGTGAGAAGAGGAGCAGCTACATCCTGTACCCCGACACGAACACCACCACCGACAGGTAGATCTTACTTTCATATTTACTATAAAAAAAACACAACTGAAAAAAGAAAAATGCTTGGGCTGAGGTAAACTGGACATACCTGAAACTATTAAAAAACACACCGGCTTCCAAAAACACTTAAAATATTCACCTGACAAAGAATAACAACTCCAGAAAACGTTAAAAACGGAAACTTAAAAACACATCAGAAAACTTAAGAAAACTCGCCTGCATCGAAAAACACCTCAAACACACATCTGATAAAGGATAAAAATACTAGAAAGAGTCAAATAAACACACCGGAAACATGGAAAAAAACACCTGAAAAGAAACACGCGCTAGAACTAAAACGTCTGGGCACATGGGCAGAGAGTGTTGTCTTTAAGAAGCGTTCCGTACCCTCAGCCAATGATGGGTGTTTCTGTGTTTTCTCAGAGAGTTTGATGTGCAGGGTGTGACCGACCCTCGGCTGGAGGGAGAGGGGGCGGAGCCTGTGTGGAGCAGAAAGGGGGCGGGGCCTGTGTGGAGCAGCCAGCTGAGTCCAGACTCCGCCCTCTCCGAAGGCTCCGCAGGAAGTCTGGAGCAGCAGCAGGACGCCGGTCAGAGAACGTCACTGCAAACACTTTATCATCTATCAGACAGACCTACCCCAACCCTGAGAATCTGTTCACCACTAAACTGTGCAAAAATGCTGACTCATTTCAGGGTTATAAGACTCATAATGCTGACTCATGACAGGGTGTTAGGACTCATAATGCTGACTCATGTCAGGGTGTGAGGACTCATAATGCTGACTCATGACAGGGTGTTAGGACTCATAATGCTGACTCATGACAGGGTGTTAGGACTCATAATGCAGGGTGTTAGGACTCATAATGCAGGGTGTTAGGACTCATAATGCTGACTCGTGTTTGAACTCATAATGCTGACTCATGATAGGGTGTTAGGACTCATAATGCAGGGTGTTAGGACTCATAATGCTGACTCATGAGAGGGTGTTAGGACTCATAATGCAGGTTGTTAGGACTCATAATGCTGACTCATGTTAGAACTCATAATGCTGACTCGTGTTTGAACTCATAATGCTGACTCATGACAGGGTTTTAGAACTCATAATGCAGGTTGTTAGGACTCATAATGCTGACTCATGACAGGGTGTTAGGACTCATAATGCTGACTCATGACAGGGTGTTAGGACTCATAATGCTGACTCATGACAGGGTGTTAGGACTCATAATGCAGGGTGTTAGGACTCATAATGCTGACTCATGACCGGGTGTTAGGACTCATAATGCTGACTCATGACAGGGTGTTAGGACTCATAATACTGACTCATGACAGGGTGTTAGGACTCATAATGCTGACTCATGTCAGGGTGTGAGAACTCATAATGCAGGGTGTTAGGACTCATAATGCTGACTCATGACAGGGTGTTAGGACTCATAATGCTGACTCATGACAGGGTGTTAGGAATCATAATGCAGGGTGTTAGGAATCATAATGCTGACTCATGAGAGGGTGTTAGGACTCATAATGCAGGTTGTTAGGAATCATAATGCTGACTCATGTTAGAACTCATAATGCTGACTCGTGTTTGAACTCATAATGCTGACTCATGACAGGGTTTTAGAACTCATAATGCAGGTTGTTAGGACTCATAATGCTGACTCATGACAGGGTGTTAGGACTCATAATGCTGACTCATGACAGGGTGTTAGGACTCATAATGCTGACTCATGACCGGGTGTTAGGACTCATAATGCTGACTCATGACAGGGTGTTAGGACTCATGACAGGGTGTTAGGACTCATAATGCTGACTCATGTCAGGGTGTTAGGACTCATAATGCTGACTCATGTCAGGGTGTTAGGACTCATAATGCTGACTCATGTCAGGGTGTTAGGACTCATAATACTGACTCATGACAGGGTGTGAGGACTCATAATGCTGACTCATGTCAGGGTGTGAGGACTCATAATGCTGACTTTCTGTCCTCCCTCAGACACGGACTCTCTGAGTCAGGGCAGCTCGGTGGGCAGTCTGGTTCTGGAGGAGGACGAGGACTCGCTGAAGATCCACTTCGACACTCTGGCCTCTGGTCTGACTGACGGTAATGAACGTTCTCCTTCTATTATAAAAATATCCCTGGTCACGGCTTGATCTTCAATCTCAGGATCCTCTCAAGAATGGAAGTAGTCATCACACACAGAGCATCAACTAGTTCCTGAACAGTGTCCTTCACATGCTGATATCCAAGAGAGGGAGTTACACAGTCACAAAAAACACACACCTGGCACACAAAGAACACACACCTGACACACAAAGAACACACACCTGACACACAAAGAACACACACCTGGCACACAAAGAACACACACCTGGCACACAAAGAACACACACCTGGCACACAAAGAACACACACCTGACACACAAAGAACACACACCTGGCACACAAAGAACACACACCTGGCACACAAAGAACACACACCTGGCACACAAAGAACACACACCTGACACACAAAGAAAACACACCTGGCACACAAGAACACACACCTGACACACAAAGAACACACACCTGACACACAAGAAACACACACCTGGCACACAAAGAACACACACCTGGCACACAAAGAACACACACCTGGCACACAAAGAACACACACCTGGCACACAAAGAACACACACCTGACACACAAAGAACACACACCTGACACACAAAGAACACACACCTGGCACACAACGAACACACAACGAACAAAACACAAGAAATAGACATGTAAACATAAAAAAACACCTGAAAACACAAGTTAAAGACCTGTTATCATAAAAAATACTTAATTAAGAGCAATGGCGTTAAAAATAATCTGCGGCATTCTCGCCCGTCGACGCCTCCTCACTCGTTCTCTGACGGCTTTCTGATCGCTGTCCTTTCAGAGAAGTTCGACACCGACCTGAGGGCTCTGCTGCCTCCGGATGAGAAACATTACCTGAACCCCCGCCTCAGCATCTCAACCGCCTTCCTGTCGCGCTTCCAGGACAGGATCAGGTCAGATTACCCACAATCCTCGGTGATAGGCATGACGTGGCTGTGGTGGTAACACTAACTCTGCTCTGCTGTTCTCAGGTTTTGTCCGAGCCGAGCGCAACCTCCCGCTATGATCCCCAGCAGAATCTCAGAGGAGAGCTACATCAGCAACTCATCGGTACAAACACACAACACACACACCTGACACACAAAGTACACACACCTGACACACAAAGTACACACACCTGACACACAAAGTACAAACACCTGACACACAAAGTACACACACCTGACACACGAAGTACACACAGCTGACACACGAAGTACACACACCTGACACACGAAGTACACACACCTGACACACGAAGTACACACACCTGACACACGAAGTACACACAGCTGACACACAAAGTACACACAGCTGACACACGAAGTACACACACCTGACACACGAAGTACAAACAGCTGACACACGAAGTACACACAGCTGACACACGAAGTACACACAGCTGACACACGAAGTACACACAGCTGACACACGAAGTACACACAGCTGACACACGAAGTACACACAGCTGACACACGAAGTACACACAGCTGACACACGAAGTACACACAGCTGACACACGAAGTACACACAGCTGACACACGAAGTACACACACCTGACACACGAAGTACACCCACCTGACACACGAAGTACACACACCTGACACACGAAGTACACACACCTGACACACGAAGTACACACAGCTGACACACAAAGTACACACACCTGACACACGAAGTACACACAGCTGACACACGAAGTACACACACCTGACACACAAAGTACACACACCTGACACACAGCACTAGCAGCACCTTCACAGAGTTAAATGTGTTGAGTTTATTCTGTTTTCAGGTGAACTCGGAGACGAGCAGCGAGGTCAGCTTCTCTGAATCAACTCAGAAAGAAACCAGCATCAGCGGTGAGTCGCCTGTTCCTTACCTGTGATGACTTATGAATTACTTTGAGCTGCAAACAGGAAGTGGGCGCGGTGAAGCCGTTTTTATGAAGCGTCAATTTGCAAGAATCTTCCTTGATATTTAAGTTGTTGTAAAGAGTAACATGCAGAATAATGAATAAGCAAGCGGAGCATAGAGAGCCGAAGCCCCTCCCTTTCCGGGGGAGCTCCATGGGACCTTATTTCGGAAGAATTAGGTATTGAAGTCAGTGGCGAGAGAAAGATTATCTTTCGATCCCGTTTGAATTGTGCCATGAATTACACACATGATGTTTGTCAATTTAAAAGATCATTTTGCAAGTCAAGAAAAAAAAAGTTTGTCGTAAAACTGTGAAGTAACACTTTTTTTGTGTGAAACGCTCAATGAACTACATCTCTGGTCTCGCACACGTCACCAACACCAGAATGAGGTGAAAAGTATTAAAGGAGGTGGAAATCATTACCGTCTGGGCGTGTTGAGAGCTGCTATTACACAAAAGGGGAGTTAGTCGGTTCCGTAAGAGCCAGCATGCGGGACCGGCTGTACAAGGTGTCTGTGAGTGTTAAACGAGTGTAATGTGTAACGTTAATGTCAGCTAGCTAACATTAGCTAACAAGGTACACTCCTGTGTTTTGTTTGAGCAACTACTTTTCTCATATGATGTTTTCTCAAATGTGTAATTCGTGGCACAATTCAAACGGGATCGAAAGATAATCTTTCTCTCCCCATTGACTTCAATACATCATTTTTCCGAAATAAGGTCCCATGGAGCTCCCCCGGAAAGGGAGGGACTTCGCCTCTCTATAAGAGGAAATCCCTTTCAAAATGACATGCTAAACGTGCAGCATAATCTGAGACACATATTAGTCGTAAACTGCACTTTGCTTTAGTAGTAAGCAAAGTGCAGAGTAACGAAGCATGTACCTAGTAACCACGTACTGCGCTTAAAAGAACCCACAAAGTCAAGTACGGAGTAATTTGCAAAGTAATACCACTATGACTTTAAAGAGTAACATGCACGGTACCGTTTAATGTGCAAAGTAATGGTCGCGTTTACATGTTCAGTCATTGCAAAAACGTGGATAGATGTGAATTCGTACAATATAAATGTACAAACCTCTGTGGAGAATACAGTCTTTATTTCTGTCTGTATGAAGTTGTTGTGGACGAAGCAGCTACATGTTAGCTTAGCACGATCTCCATTCAGAAAACATTTTAAAAGTTTCTTGCCTGCCGTCTCCAAAGCATGAATTCATTGTTTTTACTAACCGTTGTCATTATGTAGTTATTTTGGCATCATTTTGATACCTGTCACGGTAACATATGTTTATTTTGTTGTTGTTGGTATCCACATGGAGATAAGCCCCGCCCCCTTGCCAGCGCTTCTAGTTTGAGTGACACGGGTAAACACCAATGATGCTGCGGTGGTCAAACTCACGTGACTAATCTTCGCTGATGTACTAATTGTATTTGTATTGAGGCGTGCAAGTAGGTAGAAAGTAAAAATGTAAAGTCATTCACAGAGTAACGTAGAGATTATGTTAACGTTGGAGAGCGATGCATGTTCGTCACGGAGTAAAATACAAACTAAAGTTATGTACGGAATAACATGAGTCATTTATGTAGGTGGAGATTCACGTAAAGAATACGTTCATTTCTCTAAATTACTATTTTTAACCAATCGTTACATGAAATCCTCGGAAAGTTCAATGCAAAAAAGAAGAGGCTCCAGGACGCTTCCCTGAGGGACTCCACGTGTAATTGAATCATCAAAACTTTATTCATATCGCAGCTTTTGAACAAATCCAAACACCCTTACGTACTCGACAAGCCATTGAAACAGATGACACAAAACAGGGGGAAAAAGATGATGATAAAATAAGCATAAATATTGAAACACAAGACGAAGTGTGTGTGTGTGTGTGTGTGTGTTGGTGTGTGTTCAGTGCCTCGCCGTAGAGTTTCCAGCATGATTTCCCATCGGTCTCTTCGCCGCCTCAAACGCAGACGACACACTGTGGTTCACGTCCAGTGCAGAGACATGCTGCAAGGTGTGTGTGTGTGTGTGTGTGTGTGTGTGTGTGTGTGTGTGTGTGTGTGTGTGTGGTGTGTGTGTGTGTGTGTGTGTGTGTGTGTGTGTGTGTGTGTGTGTGTGTGGTGTGTGTGTGTGTGTGTGTGTGTGTGTGTGTGTGTGTGTGTGTGTGTGTGTGTGTGTGTGTGTGTGTGTGTGTGTTTTATAAAATGTCTGTTAGTGTCCAGGTGTGTATTCAGACACAGGTGTGGTTTTCACGATCAAGGTGTGTGTGTGGTGTTTACTCGTCAATATAACTCACATTAGTCCTTGTTGGTGTTTCACAATGTGATCACTTATTCTAAACGGTCACTCACTCACAGTGGGGGGTCTCACCTTTTTCACCTCTACCTGAAATTATATCTCATTTCTTACTTATTTCACTGAAGTTTTCACATAAAACAAATTGAAACTTTAATATATTTTTTTAACCCTTTCACTTATTTTTCCCAGAACACTAGAAATCCATCTTAACAGTCTCACAGTGGGGTCTCACTTTTTTTATCTTACCTGTAATTTTTAAATGTTCACATATTTTACAGCATTTCTTTTTTAAACTTTTTTTTTGACACTTTTTTTACTGACTTTTCTTTGTTAAAACATTTTCCACATATTTTTCAGAAACACCAAAACGGATCATTGATCTCTGAAACATAATCCCATTTTAACAGTCTCACAGTGGGTCTCACCTTTCTCACCTTTACCTGAGATTAAACCCATCGGTTTCTGATGTTTCTGGACTTCTTCTCCTTCTTCAGACGTCACCTCCAGGACTCTCAACCTCAGCCTGGGCTCGGTTGCCCAGCAGGGGGCGCCGCGGCTCGGATACTTAGGGACCACGGCCAGCTCCAGGGCCAAAAAGGCCCAAGACCCCGCCTCTGAGGAGAAGGAGAACCTGGACCTCCAGAGCAGCGACCAGGACCAGGACCAGACCTGCAGGTAACCCCAATAAGGATCTGTGCATTCGTATTAATATCAATCAAAATATTGTTTAAATATTTAGAGAAAAACGTTGGTCGAATATTATAAAATGTCTTACTTTTATTTGTCGACTTGTTTTTTATTTTAAAGCTCTCTTATCATGCAAAATGCACTTTTCGATGTCTTTTCTACATCACCATGTGTCCCCGGTGCGTCCCCGGTGTGTCCCCGGTGTGTCAGGAGACTCACAAAGTGTCATGAAATAAAACCCTCTCTCTTTTCCTCCGTACCCACATCTCTAAAAACGGGGGAACAACGTAGACATGTTTTTTATATATTTGTATATATCTGAGACCCATAATATACGCCTAAAAATAGTTTTTTTCGACCAGCCCGCAGGAGTTGGCCACGCCCCCCGCTATGATGTCACTGGGTGGAGCCACGCCCCCTGCTGTGGTGTCACTTGGTGGAGCCACGCCCCCCGCTGTGATGTCACTGGGCGGAGTCAGGAGGTGGAGCCTCTGCAGCGAGGAGGAGACCCTGACCAATCAGAACCTAACCATCATCATAAGCCCCGACCCCACACGTGACACCATCGCTCTGACATCAGCGAGCAGGAGGCGGGAGATCCAGGTGAGGTGTTCAGGGACGACGGGAAATTACCTTTTCTCGTTATATTGTGAGTTTTTCTTGAATTCATTTCATATTAAATCTACCTTTTTTTGAATGTTTTGTTCCAGGACCATTGGACCCCCCCGCCTCTTCCTCTTCTCCTCTGACGGAAACACAGCACCCCCCCCCAGGTAATTATTATGAATTAACAACACCTTTACATCATTTCTAATGCAACCAATGGACGTAAATCTTGCTCACCTATTATACAAAATCCACTTCCTCATGTCTCTTCTACATCAACACGTGTCCCCTCTTCTTCATGTCTTTTCTACATCAACATGTGTCCCCTCTGTGTAAAGAGAGAGTCTCTTTACACAGAGGGGACACGTGTCTCTTCTACATCAACATGTGTCCCCTCTGTGGAAAGAGACTCTCTCTTTACACAGAGGGGACACGTGTCTCTTCTACATCAACATGTGTCCCCTCTTCTTCATGTCTCTTCTACATCAACATGTGTCCCCTCTTCTTCATGTCTCTTCTACATCAACATGTGTCCCCTCTTCTTCATGTCTCTTCTACATCAACATGTGTCCCCTCTTCTTCATGTCTCTTCTACATCAACATGTGTCCCTCTTCTCCATGTCTCTTCTACATCAACATGTGTCCCCTCTTCTTCATGTCTCTTCTACATCAACATGTGTCCCCTCTTCTTCACGTCTCTTCTACATCAACATGTGTCCCCTCTTCTTCATGTCTCTTCTACATCAACATGTGTCCCCTCTTCTCCATGTCTCTTCTACATCAACATGTGTCCCCTCTTCTTCATGTCTCTTCTACATCAACATGTGTCCCCTCTGTGGAAAGAGACTCTGAAAGTTTCAGGAACAAAGATTCTCTCTCTTTTTCTCCTGATCCATTTCTATAAAAACCTGTCTGAAAATGAGCTGATCAGATTTTTGGACACTTTATGATGTCATCACGATGTTTTGTCTTGTGTAACCATTAGCCAATCAGCAACCAAGGTAACCCCCCCCCCCCCTTATCACCTGAATCTCCTCCTAGAGCACCATTGAGTTCTTTGTAACCAATCTCTCTCAGAGGGGCGTGGGGAGGGGCTCCTTATTTTCATCTGAAGTAACAGACAGAGAATCAGCACTTTGGAAACAGGGCTGAAACAGAGGGGATTATGGGTAATGCTGCAATGATCTGTTTGGTGTTTCAGCCAATCAGAGACAGGCTCTGGATATATCTGAGACCTGTGATGTATTGATGAAAGAGAGGATAATAGGGGACCTTTAAAGAGATATTATAATTAATATTTAAATAAAAATGTGTGATTGTGATAAAGTATGAGAGACTTGTGAGGAAAATAAAGAAGTTTCAAAGATCTTACTCAGAACTTGTTCTTGAGTAAAAGTAGAAGTACTCAGATCTTGTACTTGAGTAAAAGTAGAAGTACTCAGATCTTGTACTTGAATAAAAGTAGAAGTACTCAGATCTTGTACTTGAATAAAAGTAGAAGTGCTCAGATCTTATACTTGAATAAAAGTAGAAGTACTCAGATCTTGTACTTGAATAAAAGTAGAAGTGCTCAGATCTTATACTTGAATAAAAGTTGAAGTACTCAGATCTTGTTCTTGAGTAAAAGTAGAAGTACTCAGATCTTGTACTTGAATAAAAGTAGAAGTACTCAGATCTTGTTCTTGAGTAAAAGTAGAAGTACTCAGATCTTGTACTTAGTTAAAGTAGAAGTACTCAGATCTTGTACTTAGTAAAAGTAGAAGTACTCAGATCTTGTACTTAGTAAAAGTAGAAGTACTCTATCCTTGTTAAATAAAGATAAAATATCTAAATAAATAAACGGTCTGGATTAGGATATAAATATTGATTATTGATGTGTTGTTCTGTAGTTGCCATGGTGAGTCTGCTTCAGTGTCAGAGCGTTGCCATGGAGCTGCGGGAGGCGACGAGACGAGCCGTGCTGCTGCACCAGCAGGTACGAAGACACACCGAGTACCTGTACAGGTGTTTCCGTACCTGGAGACAGGCTGAGCGTTATCATGACATCCCACTGTTTCAACTGTTCATCTAATACAGGGGTGCCCACACTTTTTCAGCTTGGGAGCTACTTTTAAAATGACCAAGCCCAAAAGATCCACCTACAGGGCCCAATCTGTGTCGCGAGCGCGGATAAACTGTGGCACGCTTACACTAATGCGCCGCATAATAGTGCGCCGCATTTGCGCTTCAGATGGGGAGGTGAGGCCCCCTCATACCTGCATGAACCCGTATGGCACAATACAACTCAGACTGGCTTACCTGTACGTCAATCAAGTGGCAAATGCCAAAGTAAGGATGGATGATAGGCTAACTTTAAAAAATATTTTTTTTTTTCAATGCCATGCGATCTACCCACACTACGTTTGCAATCGACCGCTCGATCGCGATCGACGTATTGGGCACCCCTGATCTAATATATCAAAGTCAAAGTCAACTTTATTGTCAATCTTTCAGTTTGTGTGTACAGAGAGATCGAAAATACCGTTTCCCACAATCCTGAATACAGAAATACAAATATATATAAAAACATGTATATCCTATATATTCAATAGACACATTTATACATATGCACACATTAAGACATAAATAAAAGCACAACACTCTATATATACAAAATAACAGTCACTTCAATATCTTTGGGATATATCATATTCCAATTACTTGTATATAGACTCTCCTTGCACTATTTTTACTATTTCAAGTTTCAAGGCTCTTATTGTCATGTGTGCCTGTGACCTCAGATGTTCGTTGACATGTCTACACTGCAGCTGCTGAACAGATGAAGATAAAAGCCTTGAATCTTGAGATTTTAGTGGAAATAATAACTGAAAGAAAATGAATCAAATATTTAAAGAGGAAAATATGTTTTTGTCAGGAAGGGAAGAGGAATCGGCTGCATGAGACATTTACGGCGGGGATTTGGAAAAAGCCAAAAAATTGAAAAATATATATATAAAAAAAAGAAGATTTCTCAGAATTTATATATTTTTTAAGATCTGAGGAAAAAATCTGGAACATTTTTTACTTTAATTTTTTTTTTTTGTGAAAAGCTCAAAATTCTCACTTGTTTCACAGAATTCTGGAAAAACGATTTCAAGATGAAAATAGCTGTTTCACAAAATACTATTTTAAATGTATATTTTATATTACAATAATAACTGTCTTGTATATCTGCATTCATATAAGTAATAATAATATCATTCTAAATTATTTATTTGTCAGGAACGTAAAAGGAATTGGGCTGCATGAGACATTTTTGGGGGGCTAATGGAAAAAAGGAATATTTGTATTTGTTTCAAGTTCTTTGAGTTATGAGAAAAAAAATCTGAAAAATCTTTGACTTTAATCAGATTTTATTTTAAATATGTTTTTTTTTAATGTAAAACACATTTTCAGATTTTCTTTCTCTAGAAAAACTAACTCAAGATAAAGCCAGCTCAGGGGGTCCGCGGGGTCTTAAAAAGTATTAAAAGTTGATAAATCAATTTAGCAAAAATGAAGGCTATTAAAAAGTATTAAACGGCATTCTCCAAGGTATTACATGTTGTAGCTTGTTTCCAATGAGTATATAAATGGTCCAAAGAGGTTGTATTCTACAGTCTGCCTGAATGTAATCATTGCGTAGGTGTGTAGTGATTCTGTGTATTGATGGCATCCCGTTGGGTGTGACGTCATCTGAACAGGACATCGCACGCTCACTGCTTGATAGCGCGCGGAGGCCCGTTTACGCCGGTTGTTAAACAACATCGTTATGGGGAAATGCAAGTCTGCGTCCAAATGGTTGGAAGATAAGGAGGAAGGACAATCAATACTGTATATAGTCAATGTGAGGGAAAGTGTCGCCAAGGGAACCGGTTAAAACTCCAAGTGGCGATGAGGTCTTAAAATGTATGGAAAGGGTCTTAAAAAAGGTCTTAAAAGGTCTTCCATGTGACTTCAGGATTCCTGCAGATACCCTGAAGCTAACTGTTTCTGAAAATAATATTTTAAATTTATTTATATTACAATAATAAATCCCTTACATATTTGCATTTATATAAATAATAATAATACTCTATTTGTCTCCTCAGCTCTCTGACGGCACGCAGCCTCCGCAGCTCGTCTCCGTCCTAAAGGGTGCGTTTGATTTTGTTCTCTCGGAGCTGCAGGCGGTGCGAGGAGAGGACGAGGCGTCTCTTTCTCTGCTGGAGAAATACTCAGAGCTGCTGGTCCAGATGACCCGAGAGAAACTGGACCGGGTCTGAAACCAGAGAAACTGAACCGGGTCTGAAACCAGAGAAACTGGACCGGGTCTGAAACCAGAGAAACTGAACCGGGTCTGAAACCAGAGAAACTGGACCGGGTCTGAAACCAGAGAAACTGGACCGGGTCTGAAACCAGAGAAACTGAACCGGGTCTGAAACCAGAGAAACTGGACCGGGTCTGAAACCAGAGAAACTGAACCGGGTCTGAAACCAGAGAAACTGAACCGGGTCTGAGACGAGAGAAACTGAACCGGGTCTGAGACGAGAGAAACTGAGACGAGACTGAACCCAGAAATCAGTATTAAACCTGACGCACCTTACGTTTATGTGTTTTATGCCAGAATTGTGTTTTTTAAATCACCATCACTGTGTTTGTTGATAAAGTTGTATATGTTTCTTAGTAAAAAAAAAGTGTGTCATTTAATTCCAGATTTCAGATGTTAACATTTTTTTATGTACAAATATGTTCACAAAAGGATAACATTAAATCAGAAATAGTAGATTTGTTCAATAACTTCGTCGTCATGGTTACGGCATTTCTTAAAGGTCCCATGTCATGGCCATTTCTACTGATCATGATTCCATTGTTGAGGTCTACTAGAATAGATTCACATTGTTCAATGTTCCAAACTCACATTGGTTTCTCAGACAGCATCTCTGTATAGAATGTGTATTCACTCTCTGTCCTACACGGCTTGTTGGAGCTCCTGCCCCCCCTCCCTGTGAGCCCAGTGGCCGTCTGCGAGACAGCGAGACACAGCGAAACCCAGCCCGAAACCAGCCCGAACACACACACACACCCGCAGCCTGGCTGGGAGTTTGTGTGTGTGCTCACACACCGACTCACAGCCTCGCAGCATCCCGCCGTCTCAGGGAGGAGAAATCTGCGGAGCTGCAGCTGAGAAAAGATCGAGTGTGTGTGAGGAAGTCTTAACGTAACGGCTCCGCGGACGTAACGTAACGGCTCCACGGATTGGTCCATTTTGACCAATGGGTCCATTTGGGTATACGTCACTGTACCCAGGAAGAAAAAGTGAAATCCCCAACGAGGCGTTCTGGGGCAGCATAGACAGGTCTTTTCTGTGTTAGAGTTTTACTCCCTACAGGGTGTACTTTGAGGGTTTATGACTCTGCAGACCGTTTACATGCAGAGAAACCTTCATAACACAAGGGGACGGGTAATAACCGGAAAAGCATGACATGGGACCTTTTAAGTACCAATTAATCATAAAAGAATGACCCTTTAAAGCTGGTAATAGAGTCCTAACAAGAAGATAATATATAATATAAACGGCTGAAATAACTTCACTAAACGTCCATTTCTCATGAAGACACTAACATCCATTCGGCTGATATGAACCGTTTAAATGGATCCTTTTACATCCACTTCATGCCTTTTTAATAACTGATAATATTTATTAGCATTAAGCAGAAGTCCTCGTTCACATTTACACATCCATTTTACGGTAAAGGAAGATGAAGATTGTACCATCAGGTCTACAGATTAGATGTTTATCAGCGACATTTATAGGTCCTTTTAATCTTTATTATTTATTTATATTGTTTTAAAAAAGCTCAGTATTTGGAGCTCCATTGGAAAACGTCAAATTTGAATAATATCACGTTAAAAAAAATGTTTACATCTGAGTGAAAGGGGGCGTGTCCTATAGGGTGTGTTTGTTTTTGTTTCTTCCTCAAGTCACAACAGGAAGAGCGGAGGGCGGGCGGTGATTGGCTGAGAGACCCGGCAGCTGTCAGTACGAGACACTAAGCCCCGCCCCCCTCCCCTGCGTGACAGTGACGAATCTTAAGGAAGAAAAAGTTTGAAAAAAAGAAAAACTCCAGAGAACCAAACATGGCGGTGACACCGGGACCTCTGTGACTTCATGCCGGGCTGCGAGCGTCTGTCGGCGGGGAGACGGAGTCCGGCAGCCCGCTGATGGCCTCCGGAGCTCTGAGGGGCGGAGGCCGGGCAGCAGAGACCCGCTGGAGGAGACACATCGTCGGGCAGCTGAAGCTCCGAGACCGCAGGCAGCACGACAAGTTCCAGGATCTGATCCGCTTCTGTACGTAACTCTTATCCGTTTTAAAGCTACTAAAGACGGGCCGATAGCACTCAGTGTGTCCGGGAAACATCTGCAGGCTTTAACCAAACTCTGTGGAAAACATCTGTCTGTTTACCTCTGCTTCCACAGCTCCAACAGTAAACTGAGATTTATTTAAATGGGGTTTGCTTCAGAGAAACACTTCCTGTTTTACACCTGGAAAAAGAAGTATAAACAAACTCCTGTAAAGTAGAAATTCATTTAAATATCGGTTATTTTACCAGTTTTCTTACCGACTTGTTGCGACAACACTTCCTGTTTCAGACCTGGTAAAACACTCACATCCAAAACCTGGTTTCAGTCAGGACTCTCAGACAGGTAGATGTTTCCTTCAATCCGGTAACTCCATTTAATAACCAGTTCATTTAATTTATTTAATATACATATATTTTTTTTTTTTTAAAACCAGACTCCAAAATCTCAGAATTTAGACTTTTTTGTGTGAATTTTAGACCAAGTGTTATTTTATATCTCTCTGAATATTACTGAGTTACCACTAAAAAAAAAGTTAGGATTCTGAAAAAAGTCTGGGAATTCTGGGTTTTTTCTGAAAACCTCTAAATTCAGTTAATATGTACTATTTTTTAATTAAAAATGAATTGTTACCTTTTTAATTTGTCTGTTTTCTCAGATTCTGAGATATAGAAAACAAATTAAAGGTCCCCTATCATCCTCCTCTTCATCAATATATTCTAGGTCTCAGATATATCCAGAGCCTGTCTCTGATTGGCTGAAACACCAAACAGATCATTGCAGCATCCCATAATCCCCTCTGTTTCAGCCCTGTTTCCAAAGTGCTGATTCTCTGTCTGTTACTTTAGATGAAAATAAGGAGCCCCTCCCCACGCCCCTCTGAGAGACATTTGGTTAGAAAGAACTCAATGGTGCTCTAGGAGGAGATTCAGGTGATAAGGGGGGGGGGGGGTTACCTTGGTTGCTGATTGGCTAATGGTTACACAAGACAAAACATCGTTATGACATCATCAAGTGGCCAAAATCTGATCAGCTCATTTTCAGACAGGTTTTTACAGAAATGGATCAGGAGAAAAAGAGAGAGAATCTTTGTTCCTGAAACTTTCAGAGTCTCTTTACACAGAGGGGACACATGTTGATGTAGAAGAGACATGAAGAAGAGGGGACACATGTTGATGTAGAAGAGACATGAAGAAGAGGGGACACATGTTGATGTAGAAGAGACATGAAGAAGAGGGGACACATGTTGATGTAGAAGAGACATGAAGAAGAGGGGACACATGTTGATGTAGAAGAGACATGAAGAAGAGGGGACACATGTTGATGTAGAAGAGACATGAAGAAGAGGGGACACATGTTGATGTAGAAGAGACATGAAGAAGAGGGGACACATGTTGATGTAGAAGAGACATGAGAAGAGGGGACACATGTTGATGTAGAAGAGACATGAAGAAGAGGGGACACATGTTGATGTAGAAGAGACATGAAGAAGAGGGGACACATGTTGATGTAGAAGAGACATGAGAAGAGGGGACACATGTTGATGTAGAAGAGACATGAAGAAGAGGGGACACATGTTGATGTAGAAGAGACATGAGAAGAGGGGACACATGTTGATGTAGAAGAGACATGAAGAAGAGGGGACACATGTTGATGTAGAAGAGACATGAAGAAGAGGGGACACATGTTGATGTAGAGAGACATGAGAAGAGGGGACACATGTTGATGTAGAAGAGACATGAAGAAGAGGGGACACATGTTGATGTAGAAGAGACATGAAGAAGAGGGGACACATGTTGATGTAGAAGAGACATGAAGAAGAGGGGACACATGTTGATGTAGAAGAGACATGTGTCCCCTCTGTGTAAAGAGAGAGTCTCTTTCCACAGAGGGGACACATGTTGACATAGAAGAGACATGGAGAAGAGGATTTTTCATAATAGGAGACCTTTAAATTCTGAATTCCGAGATTAGATATAAGATTCTGACGTTTTTCTCAAAATCTCAGAATTAGTCGTTTTTATTGAAAATCTCGGCATTTTGACTTTTGTCACAGATTCTGAGATTTTGTAAAAAAAAAGAAAACCCATTCTGAATTCAAAGATTAAGGTTAGGATCTGTAAACCTCAGAATTTTTATTATTTGTATAGGAAATCTGAGAAATTGTGACTCAGGTATTGCCACAAAAGAAAATCATCAAATTTTCTTTTTATCTTCATTTTTATGTTTTTACTTAAAATGTCAGAATATATTTTTTTCTTTTTTCAATCTCAGAATTTCGGATTTTTTCCTAAAATCTCAGATGTTGACTTTTTTCTGAACATCTTGAAATTCCGACTTTTTACTGAAAACCTCAGAATTTTGACTTTTATATTGAAAATGTCAGAATTCGTCCTTTGTCTCTCGATATGTGTTTTTTATTCGTCTCCGCTCAGCTGTAGCTCACCTTATTCCTTCAGGTGATGAGTTCTGTTCTGTTTCAGACACTCGGCTGCTGGAGAAAACCAGTCTGACCCCCGCCAGGTAACTCACTGAGACTCTCATGCTCTCAATGCTTTTTGTGGCACTGTAGTACTAGGAAATATATAACTATATAAATCAAACACAAAATAGGAAAATATTAAGAAAAACATACAAATAAATATTACATTTTTAAGAATTTGAATTGATTTGTTATTTAATCATGCATATATTTATACATTTCAATTTAAATAAATTGTGGCTGAGGGTGTGTTTGTTTTGTGCACCAAGACGTCCGTCCTCTGACAGCAGCCTCTCCGCTCTGCTGCACGAGAACAACCAGCTGAAGAACACTACAGGAGAGGTCACGCACGCACGCACGCACGCACGCACGCACGCACGCACGCACACACGCACACACACACACACACACAGGGTACGACACACACAAACACACACACACACACACACACACACACACTGGGTACGACACACACACTGGGTACGACACACACACAGACAGACACTCACTCACTCACTCACTCACTCACTCACTCACTCACTCACACTCACTCACACTTTATCATTCAAGTTAATTCAACTGTCTCTGTGTATTTACTTTTCGTACAGCTTGCCTACCAGGTGGTGCAACTTCAGCAGCAGATTAAAATCAAAGATAGTGTTCTGGACGAGCAGCATGCCAGGTGACACACACACGTCACACACACACACAGACACACAGACACACACACGAAATAATATGATTTTATTGGATTTTCTTTCATTTCTGGTTTAATCCCCTTTTATTTCAAGGGAATCTTTTTTTTACGTTAAGTTCACTCTTATTTTATTCAGTTAAAATTACCAAACATTTAAAAATGTAACATAAAACTTAAGACCCCTTTAAATAATAGCCTTATAGAAAGGTGCAGTGTGTTTTGAGTCCACCAGGGGGAGACACTGTGCAGGTCATATTAAACATATTCAGATTTAAGAAGAATTATTCATCTTAAAGTTAATAAATAAAACTATTAATCTAAAAAAAGGTTGGTCAAATATAGTGTCTTCTAACTGCATATGTACTGTTTATGTTTATTTTCTAACTTCATCAGGCAGCAGCAGGAGGAGCCTTTGCTTCAGGGTGCGTTTGATTCCCGGCTGGCGCTGCAGGGGCGGGTGGAGACAGTCCGAGGGGAGATGGGTGCGTTGAAATCGGATTACGACGCGCTGCTGGAGCGTCAGAGGGGGGCGGAGACTAAACTACGGGAGGAGAAGCTGCGGGGGGGAAACCTGCTGCAGGAGGTCATTCAGCTGAAACAGCAGGAGGCCGCAAACATGAACACACGCAACGAGCGCCGCTGCAGGTCCCTGAACGCACCACACACACACACACACACACACACACACACACCTCACTGTGAGAGAGGCAGGTCCCTGAACGCACCACACACACACACACCTCACTGTGAGAGAGGCAGGTCCCTGAACGCACCACACACACACACACCTCACTGTGAGAGAGGCAGGTCCCTGAACGCACCACACACACACCTCACTGTGAGACAGCCAGGTCCCTACAGGAGGCGTGTGATGTAGTGGGTTGTGGGTTGGTGTTGGGATCAGGGGAGCACAGGTTCAAACCCCATGCAGTCAGCATGTGTTTGTGTCCCTGAGACACTTCACCCCAAATTGCTCCTGTGGGGATTGCCCACAGTATTGAGTATGTAAGTCGCTTTGGATAAAAGCGTCTAACAAGTGACATGTCATGTAATGTAATGTCCCCGAACGCACCACACACACACCACACTGTGAGAGGCAGGTCCCTGAACGCACCACACACTTTTCACTGTGAGAGGCAGGTCCCTGAACGCACCACACACTTTTCACTGTGAGAGGCAGGTACCTGAACGCACAGCACACACACTTCTCACTGTGTGAGAGGCAGGTCCCTGAACGTCTCTCTCTGTTTGTTTCAGAGCTCGAGAGGCGGCGAGGTCGAAGGTCACCGTGGAAACGAGGTGAGACCCTAACTTTTAATATTGTGGGAAAAATGTAACATGGAGGAGGAAAAAAACGGAATATTTACAAATTCTGAATATAAAAAAGAACAAGAAAATGTAAAGAGAAATCTGAATATTAAAAAAATATATATATATTTAGAAGAAAATGGAATATTTAAACCTGTTAAGCCCCGTAGCCCCTGCTTTTTTTCACAAAACTGTGTCTCAGGGCTTCTTAACATTTATTAAACTATTAATGTGTTATACCCACCTAACGGGAAGAAACTCAGCTAACTGACGATAAGAACCATTTTTACCGAAACAAAACACAAGTCTCACAAGAAGCGTCTAAATGAGCGTCTAAAAGATCCTTATCGGATCTGCACAAACAAGACATCAGCTAGCAAGCGGAGATTCCACAGATTATAGATATATAAGTATCATCACTGAGCGATCAAAACCCGCGACATGGGAAGCAAACCCAGACATCACACCACGTAGCTTTAGGTAGCAAAAACGGCAATATGTCTCACCTTTGCTGTTGTTCTGATCAAAAGTCGTGTTCAATGGCATTAAAACGATAAAAACGCTGCTGAAGGTTAATCCATAGGTTAATCCATAGGTTAATCCACAGGTTAATCCACAGGTTAATCCATAGGTTAATCCATAGGTTAATCCATAGGTTAATCCATAGGTTAATCCATAAATTCATCCATAGGTTAATCCATAGGTTCATCCATAGGTTCATCCATAGGTTCATCCATAGGTTAATCCATAGGTTAATCCATAGGTTAATCCATAGGTTCATCCATAGGTTAATCCATAGGTTGATCCATAGGTTCATCCATAGGTTCATCGTATTCACATTCTCCCTCCGCTCTGTTTCTGAAGGGCGGGGCGGGGCTCCGCTCCCCCCCCCCCCCCCCCCCCCACACACACACACACACAGGAACGCGACAACGAACGGAGCGTGCGCATTCTAAAAATAGCTCACAGATGGTGAGCAGGTACCGCGGGTTTGAACTACAGTATTGAATTTGACAGAAAACAACAATGAAACGCGAGCAGAAGAATAGTCTAATGAGTTGGGTGGAAAAAAAGACAGGAGATGTGAGTTGGTTTATTCAGTAAATTAGCTCTGTTAATTAGTTCTGTCTACACCTGTTGATGTGAGGCTAATGCAGGATTTGCTAGCTTGATGCTACCGGCATTTAGCGGCAGTGACTCAACAAATTGCCTCTTAAAATGTATCGTCAGCAATGTATGACAAGCAGACTGCTTGTTTAACGTTAGACTCACACCAATAGCTCAATATGATCATAACACGATTGCTTTCATATCAGAGATCAGATGAGGTGGAGCTGCCTCCAGCAATAGAGGATGAGGCAGAGAGAAGCAGCAGCAGCACAGGGTTGCAGCAGGTGTGTTATATGCTGTAGTCAGGTGATTTAAATGTATCAATGAAAGGAAGAAGTGTAGGCGACATGATAAGAAGGGAATACAGTTTGAATAAAACACTGTACTTTATTACTTTTTAATGTAAGAATACTTTGTTACTGTACTTAAGTATAATTTTCAAATATCGCGACAAGCAGCACAAGTCCGGTCACAGGATGACAGGATTCGACCAAACTTGGCTGTCAAAGAGTAAATACTCCTCCTGGCTCTACAAGACAGAATTAGGTAAACAAATATACCAATAAATGAAACGCAGAGTACATAAAGAATGAATCGGAATTATAACAATTTTCTGTTTTGGTTTTAGGAATGTTCTGCCGGATATGTAGGCATCACAAACAGGGGGTTGTGAGAGGAAGCCAGACCCGGGTCTTTATAGAATTACGACGGCTTCATGTGCGTAAATTACATTAATAGATGTTTGCCAAAAAAAATGTGGGTACCCCCCGTCAGCACCCTGCCAAGGCAGTAAACCTAGGGGAAACACTGCATAGGTTAATCCATAGGTTCATCCATAGGTTAATCCATAGGTTAATCCATAGGTTCATCCATAGGTTGATCCATAGGTTGATCCATAGGTTAATCCATAGATTGATCCATAGGTTGATCCATAGGTTGATCCATAGGTTCATCCATAGGTTAATCCATAGGTTAATCCATAGGTTAATCCATAGATTAATCCATAGATTCATCCATAGGTTCATCCATAGGTTAATCCATAGGTTAATCCAATGGTTGATCCATAGGTTAATCCATAGGTTAATCCATAGGTTCATCCATAGGTTAATCCATAGGTTCATCCATAGGTTCATCCAATGGTTAATCCATAGGTTCATCCATAGGTTCATCCATAGGTTAATCCATAGGTTCATCCATAGGTTCATCCAATGGTTAATCCATAGGTTCATCCATAGGTTGATCCATAGGTTCATCCATAGGTTAATCCATAGGTTAATCCATAGGTTAATCCATAGATTAATCCATAGATTCATCCATAGGTTCATCCATAGGTTCATCCATAGGTTA
Organism: Dissostichus eleginoides; assembly: GCA_031216635.1. Classification (NCBI taxonomy): domain Eukaryota; kingdom Metazoa; phylum Chordata; class Actinopteri; order Perciformes; family Nototheniidae; genus Dissostichus; species Dissostichus eleginoides. The sequence goes on along the minus strand of CM062268.1, from coordinate 36,516,234 downwards.
ATCCATAGGTTAATCCAATGGTTGATCCATAGGTTAATCCATAGGTTAATCCATAGGTTCATCCATAGGTTAATCCATAGGTTCATCCATAGGTTAATCCATAGGTTCATCCATAGGTTCATCCAATGGTTAATCCATAGGTTCATCCATAGGTTAATCCATAGGTTAATCCATAGGTTCATCCATAGGTTCATCCAATGGTTAATCCATAGGTTCATCCATAGGTTCATCCATAGGTTAATCCATAGGTTAATCCAATGGTTGATCCATAGGTTAATCCATAGGTTAATCCATAGGTTCATCCATAGGTTAATCCATAGGTTCATCCATAGGTTAATCCATAGGTTCATCCATAGGTTCATCCAATGGTTAATCCATAGGTTCATCCATAGGTTCATCCATAGGTTCATCCATAGGTTAATCCATAGGTTCATCCATAGGTTCATCCATAGGTTAATCCAATGGTTGATCCATAGGTTCATCCATAGGTTCATCCATAGGTTCATCCAGTGTCTCTGTGTCACTTTGAAATGATTTCTGATAATCCATCGTCATATTTACTAGTTTTCAGAGCGAAACATAGCTTTCGAGTGCGTGCGCATCACTCTCACTCCTCAATGGAACGTGTGTGTGGATTTAGGACTTCCCCTTCGATTCTATTGGCTCTAACGGTTCAAAAGAGGTGTCAATCATCAAAATCGACCAATGGGTTCCAGAGAAACGGCAAATACACCCATTTCCACCCAAATGACCCCAGAAGTGTTTTTTTTTATTCTCTCTCTAAAGGTCAAAGGTCACTTGTTTTGCATCAGTCTTGATACAGGGTACTTATCATATGTTATAGTTTGGATTCCCAAAGCTTTTAGTCTCTCCCATCATTCAAGGCTGGTTTTCACTATAAGTAATGATTTATTTTTGGACGGACACTATAATTTACATTTCTTTACTATGTTCAATCTGAATTTACTTTAAAATAAAAACATCTATATTGATTCTGACTTTTCTACATCCAACTCACAGGTTTATCATTGCTTTGAGAAAAAAGATGATTAATATTCCCCTTTTAGAAGAGAAGGTCATTTGTTCTGGGAATGTCCTTTTCGAGCCTGAGGCCTGGAAAACAGGCTCAGGGCTCAACAGGTTAAAAAAACAGAACATTTTAGTTTCAATATTTTGAGCGACAGCTGGAATATTTTTTCCGAAGAAATATTTTCAAATGTTATATTTTAAAATAAATGATAAGATCATGAAAAAGAAGATTTTTAACGTAAAAATCCTAATATTTAGAGAGAAAAAATCTAATATTTGAATAAATAAATAAATATTTCTGAAAAATGTAAAAAGTATTTTGCAAATTTCAAAATACAGATAAAAAGCGTGAATATATATCAAAATAAATGATGTTATATCAATAGAAATATTTGTTGTGTATTAATAGTGCCATCACATAACTCCGGTGAGGTATAAACATATTTTAAGACATATTTGCACACATATTTTTATATAACACTGTTCTTGTATTGGGGATTGTGGGAAACGGTATTTCTGTTCACACAAACTGAAAGATTGACAATAAAGTTGACTTTGATATTTCTGGTTTCAGTGGCAGCGCTCCGACCTCCAGATCTTCGTCTCCAGAGCGAGAGTCGGAGCGTCGACTCTTCAGGTAACCGTCCACACTAACAACATTTTACACTAACTTTTTAACATTTACAAAATATGACTTCTGTAAAATATTCCCGGGGGCTAAAAACAAATGTTCGGATAATTTTTGTATTTTCTGATTTTGTTTTAAATATTCAGATTTTATAAATATTCAGGTTTTCTTTTCTTTCTGATATATTTTTTTATTCAATATTCCACACTCACAATTCATGTAAAATATAACGACATTTAACACTAACTTTCTAACATTTCAAAATAGGACTTCTGTAAAATATTCCCGCTGGGGCTAAAAACAAACATTTGGATGATTTCTTTATTTTATTTTCAGATTTTTTCTTTAATATTATTTTTTTTTCATATTATTCAAAGAAATTTAAATATTCAGTTTTTGGATATAACTCGATTTTTGTTTATGTTGAGGTTTTTTGAATTTTCAGTTTTTATTTAAAATATTCAGTTATTTATTTAAATCAGATATGTATTTATTTTATTCAGATTTCTTTTTAAATATTTGAATTAATTTTTTTCATATTCAGATTTTTTTTAATCCAATATTCCAAAAAGAATTTCAAAATATTCAGATACATTTTTTTTATTTTGTATTATTCTTCTTAACCCTTGTGTTGTGTTCGGCTCTCCCGTGACCCGTTTCAAGTTACAATGATATAATAACTACGCTCTAGTGTTTTGTATCTGAACAAGGCTTCATGATATCCTCCACAACGGCTTTATAAACACTACAACACTGATTTTGACCATTTTAGCCGAGTCTGAAGGTTTCTAAAAGTGTATAATTTGGTGTTCGGGTCTGGGGAGACCCAGCAGAATGGTTTTGGGTGACTCGGGGTAAAATTTGGCCCAATCAAGATTCATCTGTGACTTGAGACACCCCAACCCCTTCATACACTGTAACAATCATTTAAAACCTTTTGGGGGAGATTGTATTCTAATATTAGTCTATTACAGTCAGATAACGTAATGATCCACTGTCTTCGGTAACAGCTTTCAAACACAACGCAAGGGTTAATTATTTCAGGAGCCCCCCCCCCCCCCCCTGACTCCGTGTATTTTTATATTTCTTAATTGATTAATTAACGAGCGTTTCTTGTCTCAGGTCGGCGTCGGCGACGTCCCCGAGGATCCTCACCTCCATCAGAGCGCTGTTCCAGTGAGACGTCTCTTTCATTATTTCATACTTCATTATTTCTGTTGTTCTCTAAATGAATCTGAATGAATTAAATTCTGTTTCTCGGCAACATCTCAATATATTGAGAACAAAAGTTGAAATATAAAATTGAATATTTGTTTTTATAATGTTGTGAAAGTAAAAAGTTGAAATATTAGTTTTATATTTTTTTATTTGACTAACCATATCCCTAATTAACAATAATAATAAAAAAGAACAATGATATATTTTGAAATAATAATGAAAATGATAATAATTTCAAATTATGGTAATAGATATATAAATAATATTAATAATGATAAAACAAATAATGTTAATAGTAATTATCATTAAAAAAATACATTTCTAAATATAATGATGATAACAATTATAGAAATAAAGTCGTAAGAGAAATACTTTAATAATATATAATACTTAAATATTTTGAGAAAAATATTCTGGAATATTTTGAAAAGGTCGTATAAATCCTTCAAAGGGTAAATTGGAATATTTCAAGACGAGTCGTTCACATTTTTACAGAAATAAAAGCGTAATTTATCGGGAAACTAAAGAAAGTATTCCCTGTCATTTTTCCTGTCTGTGCGAACTGACGTCACATGACTGTGACATCATGGGACTGTGACGTCATGTGACTGTGACGTCATGTGACTGTGACGTCATGTGACGTCATGTGACTGTGACGTCATGTGACTGTGACATCATGTGACTGTGACGTCATGTGACTGTGACGTCATGTGACTGTGACGTCATGTGACTGTGACGTCAAGTGACTGACGTCATGTGACTGTGACGTCATGTGACGTCATGTGACTGTGACGTCATGTGACTGTGACGTCAAGTGAGTGTGACGTCATGTGACTGTGACGTCAAGTGACTGTGACGTCATGTGACTGTGACGTCATGTGACTGTGACGTCAAGTGACTGACGTCATGTGACTGTGACGTCATGTGACGTCATGTGACTGTGACGTCATGTGACTGTGACGTCATGTGACTGTGACGTCAAGTGAGTGTGACGTCATGTGACTGTGACGTCAAGTGACTGTGACGTCATGTGACCGTGACGTCATGTGACCGTGACGTCATGTGGCCGTGACTTCATGTGGCCGTGACGTCATGTGGCCGTGACGTCATGTGACCGTGACGTCATGTGACCGTGACGTCATGTGGCCGTGACTTCATGTGACCGTGACGTCATGTGGCCGTGACTTCATGTGACCGTGACGTCATGTGACCGTGACGTCATGTGACCGTGACGTCATGTGACCGTGACGTCATGTGACTTTGATGTCATCAGGAGGAGGCGGGGCCAATCGGTGAGCAGCCTGCAGGAGGATCAGCTGTTTCCTGTGGGCGTCTGTCTGTCAGCTCGACTTCCTGTCAGAGCTCTGCACGTCCTGGTAATAAATACAGACTGTATACATAATATATATACATTTATATATAATATATATACACATAATATACACTTTTATGCACAAGTAATAAGCACACTGATTAGATTTACTGTACTGAAATAGATTTGATAGAGAAGCGTGTTAATAAGACATGAGATAAACCTAGAGTTAGAGAATAAACAAACAGTAAATATGCAGTAAATTAGAACACACTGATTTTGACCAACCTTCTACTAAAGGAAATATAAATACACATATATGAGTTCTTTTGGCTTATAGGTTTAAAGTTAAATATAATAACTTTTGATTAATAACACTTCTTATAGCTGAATAAGTTTAATATTACCTGCAGAGTGTCTCCCCCTGGTGGACTCGAAACACACTGCACCTTTCTATAAGGCTATTATTTAAAGGGGTCCTTAGTTTGAGTAAACAAACTAAGTTTACAAATTTAAAGTACACATTTTTCCTACAATCTCAAAGAACATCTTAACTTTAACTAAGATAAGAAAATCCAATAAGAACACGTGTGTGTGTGTGTGTGTGTGTGTGTCTGTGTGTGTCTCTGCGTGTCTCTGTGTCTGTCTGTCTGTCTGTCTGTCCTCTCTCTCTCTCTCTCTCTCTCTCTCTCTCTCTGTGTGTGTGTGTGTGTGTGTGTGTGCGCGCGTCTGTCTGTCTGTCTGTCTGTCTGTCTGTCTGTCTGTCTGTCTGTCTCTCTCTCTCTCTCTCTCTCTCTCTCTGTGTGTCTGTCTGTCTCTCTCTCTCTCTCTCTCTCTGTGTGTGTGTGTGTGTGTGTGTGTGTGCATGTCTCTGTGTGTGTCTGTCTGTCTGTCTGTCTCTCTCTCTCCTCTCTCTGTGTGTGTGTGTGTGTGTGTGTGCATGTCTCTGTGTGTCTCTGTGTGTGTGTCTGTCTGTCTGTCTGTCTGTCTGTCTGTCTCTCTCTCTCTCTCTCTGTGTGTGTGTGTGTGTGTGTGTGTGTGTGTGTGTGTGTGTGTGTCAGGAAGCTCATGAGCAGGGCATTAACGCTGTGAGGTTCAACTCCAGCTCCGAGCTGCTCGCCACCGGAGGAACCGACCGAGCCGTCAAACTGTGGGACGTCAGAGCAGGTGAGACATTTAATAAAGACATAGTAATAAGGTACGCATCGAGGGGTTTGGATCGTCCTGATGTTATAATGTAAGATCATTATGATTACAAATTCATAAATATTTCAAGACAAATAGTTTTAAGATTTAGAAAAATACATTTTGAGGCAAAACGTTGGATTATTTCCACTAATTGGCAGCTAGCAAACAGACTACTCAATTAACCCGATAAGAATAACGATGGTTTATTTTAATAACGGTAGTTTGTTGAATTTTTACGTTTAATATTTCTCAGTGTGCACTCAAACTGAGAAACAGCGTTCGTGCTAGTTTGTGTTAGCTTAACTGTTGTCGCTAACGTTAGCGCTCCATGTTTCGTAGCTGATTTTCCTGTTTTTATTGAATTGTTTGATTCTGACGGATGTTTGTGGTCCTCAGGCTCGCTGACCCACAGAGCGACGCTGGACGGCAGCACGGAGGGCGTCACCTGCATCGAGTTCGACCCCAAGGTGAGTTCAACTTAGTGGACAAATTTACGTACAAATGTAACATTTAACGTACACATTTAACGTACAACTTTAAAGTCCAAATGTAACATTGAATGTACACATTTAACGTAAAAGTTTAACGTTCAAATGTAACATTTAACGTACACATTTACCGTACAAGTTCAAAGTTCAAACTTAACGTGCAAAGTTTGTTTACTTTAACAATTTAACGGTATGTTCTGACGAGATGTTTGTTTACGATGTTTCTGTCCTCAGGGCCCGAGGGTCCTCGCCGCCTCCTACGATAAGTCGGCTCTGTTGTGGCGGCTGGACGACCCCGTTCCCAAGGTAACCACGAATTAACTCACTGAAACAACCTGAGACGTCACTCTGATCTCACCTGTCTGTCTCACCTGTCTGTCTCACCTGTCTGTCTCACCTGTCTGTCTCACCTGTCTGTCTCACCTGTGTGTCTCACCTGTGTGTCTCACCTCTCTCACCTGTCTCACCTCTCTAACCTGTCTCACCTCTCTCACCTGTCTCACCTGTCTGTCTCTCAGGTGACTCTGACGGGTCACAGCAGGAGGGTGACAGCAGCTCGTTTCGGTTTGAATCTGCAGGTCGTGACGGGCAGCGCCGACAGAACGGTCCGACTGTGGGACCTTCAGAGAGCCTGTTGTGAGACACACACACACACACACACACACACACACACACACACACACACACCACACACACACACCACCACACACACACACACACAATAATAAATATGAAAAATAATAAACAAGTCGGGATATTTGGCAATAAAAAAATATGATTTTTATTTAATTTGTCAATGTTTTGTGTGTGTGTGTGTGTGTGTGTGTGTGTGTGTATGTGTGTGTGCGCACAGGTGTGCAGGTAGTAGAGGTGCCGTCGTATTGCAGCGACCTCATCTGCACTGGGTATTGCATCATCAGCGGACACTACGACAGCAAGATCAGAGTTTGGGACACCAGGTGACGTCATTCACCTCATGAAGCCCCGCCCCTTTTCCCACTTCCTGTTTAAACCCTTATGTTAAACCTGATCATCTTCAGCTGAGGTGATGCATCCTCTGTTAGTGACTGCAGGACAGTCAAATCTGATATGAGGACATTTTTAATAACTCTTTCATTTTTTATATAAAGTAAAAATGTTGTGATTTTAAGAAAAAAGTCATAATTCTAAGAAAAATTCATAATTTTAAGAAAAAGGCAGAATGCCAAGAAATTGAGAAAATTCGTCATTTTTTTGAGTCAAGACGCTTTGATCTGAAGAATTCTTTTTGAATTTTCCGAATTTTTTTTGAAATTCGAGAAAAACTGTTGAATTTTCAGAAAAAATTCAAGAGAAATTACAAAATAGTAAAAATGCTGTGATTTTGAGAATAAAGTTAGGATTTTAGGAAAATGTCTGAAACATTTCTAAAGAAAAATACATAATTGAGAGGTTTGAGAAAAAATGCAATTATGAGATTTTCACAAAAAAATAGAATTTTAAGCAAAAAGGTCAAATTTTAGGGAAAAAACTCTACATTTTGAGATTTTCAGGAAAAAATGTAAATATTGTGATTTTCAGGAATAAAGTAAATATTTTGAGAAAAAGTCAGAATTTTGAAAAAAGTGAGAATGCTGTGATTTTTCTAACGCTCTGGTTACACCGTGAGAGTCATTATAAAAACATGCTCTCGTACAGCAGCAGCTCCTCACAGATACAAACATCAACGGCAAACCTCTAATACACGTTTTTTGGATCAAGAAATGACAGATCGTTCGTTTCTCTCCTGAAGAACTGTTATCATTTAATAACACATCAATTTAGAAGCTTAAGACCTGTTTCTCTGGCAAAGCTGGAGACGATATATCAGTCTAACAGGAAGTACCCCACTCCCTTCATTCGTCCTCCGGGTGTCGTCACGGTTACTCTCCGTCTCCCTCTGTTACCTAGCAACAGCTCAGGATCCTCCCCCCTCCTCCTCCTCCTCCTCTCCTCCTCCTCTCCTCCTTCAGCTGATGATTGACAGCTCTGTCTTCCAATCACACGCCACTGTAAAACCTCCCTGAACCTCATTGGTCAGATTTTTTAAAAGTAGTTTTTTTTAATTTAACTAAAACTATTTATTTTTATTTTTATATATTCTATCTTATTATTTTTGTTATTCACAGCTCTTCAATAATTTAAATTGAGTACAAATAAAATAAATCAATCAATAAAGAGACCCTGATAAAAAAACAAAGGTAAAAAGCGAGAAATCCTAAATAGTCAGGAAAACAAAGAGCCTCATTAATAATATAAAATATAAAATACAATTTAAATCATAAACCATCTTCATTAACAAACTCTCAGTACAAAAATAATAATAAAAAAGTCTTAAAAAACATAACAAATGAATTAACGTTTTTTAAAAACTTCATTAAACTCCTTTTTGATAAATGAGTGAATGAAGGCATTCTGATTCTCACTTGCAGGGCGGCGCGATGCATTCAGGAACTTCCCGCCCATGGGAAAGTCACGTCTCTGGACATCAGCCCCGACCATCGCCATCTGCTCAGCTGTTGCCGTGACGACTGCCTCCAGCTGATCGACCTGAGGGGGCGGAGCTACGAGCGCGTCTGCTTCAGGTACCGCCGTTTGAGTCCGTAACTTTGTGTTTGTTTGTGTTGACACAGTTTCTCAGTGTTTTTGTTTTTCTCTCTTTTAGAGCCGACGGGTTTAAATGTGGCAGCGACAGCACGAAGGCTGTCATCAGGTGAGTTCAGGGGCCGTCGGGAAATAACACATTCCCACTGAGATGTTGACATGGAGAATTAATATTCCACTTATATTCCTGTCTTTATGCAGCCGTGCAAACTAACCAAAACATCTCCTTTAAAAATCTGGATTTATTCAGGTCTATCACCAAAATCTGCATTTTACAAGGTTGCACTTGAACACATCATGACATCATTATAACTTACCTTCGTCAAATAATAAAATCACCGTCTATTAAATGTGCATTATTACCATAAAAACACAAAATAAAATGCATATTATTATTATTATTATCTGATTCCATGCGTGTGCCTCTGAAACAAAACATTACTGCAGAAATCTAGGGGGGGGGGGGGGGGACCTGCGGGGCTCATTTTCTGCAGTTTCCTTGACAACGGCTGGACCAGGATGTGCTGTCTGCACAGAAACATTAAAATACACACACACACACACACGCACACGCACGCACGCACACACACACACACACACACACACACACACACACCACACACACACACACACACACATGCACAGTTGAGGGTTCCCAGCTGGTAAACTCTGTTGGATCCAGGAGATGAAGAATTAATCTCTCAGGACACAAGCCTCCCTGCACATTTCCTGGATGCGTATCTTTTTAAAATGTGATCGTCTATACCCCATTTTAACGTTTTAAAAAGACCTGATATGTATCTTGTTATGCCATAAGTACGGTGGCCAACAGGTGCAAACACGCTACAACGACCCAGAACATTTGCATTAGTAGAAACACAATGCAGCTTCAGAAAGGATGCAGATATAAAAACACAAATCAAAACACATGAAGAAACCTCTTCAGCAACAACACATGCAGCGTTTAGAGAACATTCAGCAACAACACATGCAGCATTTAGAGAACATTCAGCAACAACACATGCAGCGTTTAGAGAACATTCAGCAACTTGAGGAGACATGGCAGCGTTTACTAAAAGCTGCAGAAACCAAACGCTGAAGAAGCTCAAAACACAACGGAGACCAGGGGACACTAAAGAGGGACGCACACAGCTGGGAGACCAGGGGACACTGAAGAGTGACGCACACAGCTGGGAGACCAGGGGACACTAAAGAGTGACGCACACAGCTGGAGACCAGGGGACACTAAAGAGTGATGCACACAGCTGGGAGACCAGGGGACACTAAAGAGTGACGCACACAGCTGGGAGACCATGGGACACTAAAGAGTGACGCACACAGCTGGAGACCAGGGGACACTAAAGAGTGACGCACACAGCTGGGAGACCATGGGACACTAAAGAGTGACGCACACAGCTGGAGACCAGGGGACACTAAAGAGTGATGCACACAGCTGGGAGACCAGGGGACACTAAAGAGTCACTCTTTAGTGTCCCCTGGTCTCCAGCTGTGTGCAACTAGAACTTGGACAAATTGTAGAATGCGAGCTACAAAGCTAATGCATACGCTAACAACAACAGGCTAATACAGTTATTTTTAGTATAGACCACATATAGCAGCGCCGGGCTTCCTCACGATTGAATTTGCCACACAACGTTAGCTAAAGTAGCTCTGTGCAACCCATCTGTTATGCACTTAAAACGTTTATGCAAGGCTAGCTAACATCACCTTTGGGCCGTTTCATTGGAATAAAAAGACCTATCGTGATTAAAGGTGACTCAACGTCTCTTCCTGTCTTCAGTCCAGACGGCTGCTTCCTCGCCGCCGGATCAGCTGACGGTGCAGTTTACATCTGGAACGTCTCCACCGGCAACCTGGAGACCCGCCTCCCCGACAAACACAGGTAACAAGAAAAAAAAGAATCAGAGGCCCCAGGACGCTTCCCTGAGGAACTCCAGGAGATAATGAAAGATTTATGACCTTTTTCTTTATTTAACCGTACGGAGAAACTGTTGTACTGCTCCTTTAATAAGCCGTCTTCTCTTTGAAGTTCGTCCATCAGCGCTGTCTCCTGGTCTCCGTCGGGCGAATACGTCGTCAGCGTGGACCTAAGTCGTCGTGCCGTCCTCTGGAGGGACGTGTGATAGAAAGGTCATCGCAACACAACGCACCTTAACGAGGAAAATAATCTGTATTTTTTTTAAAGGTCCCCTATAATGCAAAATCCACTTCTTCATGTCTCTTCTACATCAACATGTGTCCCCTCTTCTTCATGTCTCTTCTACATCAACATGTGTCCCCTCTGTGTAAAGAGACCCTGAAAGTTTCAGGAACAAAGATTCTCTCTCTTTTTCTCCTGATCCATTTCTATAAAAACCTGTCTGAAAATGAGCTGATCAGATTTTGGCCACTTGATGATGTCATAACGATGTTTTGTCTTGTGTAACCATTAGCCAATCAGCAACCAAGGTAACCCCCCCCCCCCTTATCACCTGAATCTCCTCCTAGAGCACCATTGAGTTCTTTGTAACCAAATCTCTCTCAGAGGGGCGTGGGGAGGGGCTCCTTATGTTCATCTAAAGTAACAGACAGAGAATCAGCACTTTGGAAACAGGGCTGAAACAGAGGGGATTATGGGTAATGCTGCAATGATCTGTTTGGTGTTTCAGCCAATCAGAGACAGGCACCTGTAATATATTGATGGAGTGCAGTATAATAGGGGACCTTTAAGCTGTGTGTTGATTGGATAAAGGGATGTGGAACTTCCTGCTTTTGTTGCATTTTGTGAAATAACTGGGAGCATTAATACAAACAACAACAACAAAGATAACATGTTTTTTAAAAAGGGGTTCCTACGAGAAGTCTGACCTGGTTTGAAATGAAATACCGACGCTGCTAAATGACGTAGAAAAACAAACAGCAAAAGAAAATATTTAAAAGAAAATAATTGTGGTGCTCTTTATTTTTCTCATACTGCCTCCTCTTTTCACCCTCTGTCTGAAACCAGAGCCCAGTCTGCTCTGATTGGTTAGCTGGCCGGCTCTGTTGTGATTGGTCAACCGCTTAGAGATGTCCCGCCCCCTTAGCCTATCATCTACAATGTGTTGGAGCGCTAGCCAATAGGAGCGCGAGTGTTCCGTAGTGATGTCACTATGTTCTTGAAGTAAATGACTAACACGGTTTCAGTGACTCTGCAGGCCGTAAAGTGTGAATATAATGAATATATGTTTGGACGTGTCGATCAGAGAGGACGACCCGTGTCGATCAAAGAGGACGACCCGTGTCGATCAGAGAGGACGACCCGTGTCGATCAGAGAGGACGACCCGTGTCGATCAGAGAGGACGACCCGTGTCGATCAGAGAGGACGACCCGTGTCGATCAGAGAGGACGACCCGTGTCGATCAGAGAGGACGACCCGTGTCGATCAGAGAGGACGACCCGTGTCGATCAGAGAGGACGACCCGTGTCGATCAGAGAGGACGACCCGTGTCGATCAGAGAGGACGACCCGACGGCCACGAGTTGCTCTGTTCTGTCTCAGATACAGAATATAAAGATGTAAAGCAGGGTAACATATAAAGAACATTTTATTTATTTATTTGTTCCGGGGAATATTGTTTGGGTTCATTATCAAATATATCTGTAGCGCTGTGTGGACAAGCTAACAGGAACGCGTGGACAAGCTAACAGGAACGCGTGGACAAGCTAACAGGAACGCGTGGACAAGCTAACAGGAACGCGTGGACAAGCTAACAGGAACGCGTGGACGAGCTAACAGGGACAAGCTAACAGGGCCAAGCTAACAGGAACGCTCTGTGGTTCAGTTCGTGTTATTTATTCGGGGAATATTTGTTTGTGTTTGCTCGTTAATCAGCTCCAGGGATTTTAAAAGGGAACTTTCATTTGTTATGAATTAGGGAAAAAGCTGTTAAAATGTCCTGATTCTGTGTCTCTGAGCTCAGAGACAAACTGCCTGAGCTCAGAGAAAAACTGTCCTGAGCTCAGAGACAAACTGCCCTGAGCTCAGAGACAAACTGCCCTGAGCTCAGAGACAAACTGTCCTGAGCTCAGAGACAAACTGCCTGAGCTCAGAGACAAACTGTCCTCAGCTCAGAGACAAACTGCCCTGAGCTCAGAGACAAACTGTCCTCAGCTCAGAGACAAACTGTCCTCAGCTCAGAGACAAACTGTCCTCAGCTCAGAGACAAACTGTCCTGAGCTCAGAGACAAACTGCCCTGAGCTCAGAGACAAACTGTCCTGAGCTCAGAGACAAACTGCCTGAGCTCAGAGACAAACTGCCCTGAGCTCAGAGACAAACTGTCCTGAGCTCTGGGACTGGGACAAAAAATCAGCCTGGGACTCTCGACCGGCCCACCTCGGTACCGCAAGTAAATACCGCAAGTAAATTGTCAACGGGGGGGGGGGCTAGTGACCTATCCAACCGGCCCACATCGTCCGACCGGCCCACTTCAGTACCGGCCCTTCGGGATTCGTCCCGAGCGTCCCGATGGCCAGTCCGCCCCTGATAACAGATGGGATTCACCCCCAATCTTTCACTCCTGTTCGGATACTGTTAGCTCTTCAAGCTCAGCGCTAGCAGCGTCTTAACAGATAGAGCCCAGTCTCACAAAAAAACGTGTAATAGCTACGTTTGTCCACTGGGCAAAACGTAGTATATTCACAAATAACCCTCTCAAGACATGGATACAATATTTTTTTCCTATTCATTTCTAATGACCGGTGTCCGTGTCACGTGATCGCACACTTTCCCAGTGAGAGAAAAAAACATGGCGGACACCCGATTTATTTTTAGTGGAAAATCCTAAATTGTCGGATAGTTTGGCGTTAAAATGCTTTTTGATTACATTTCTTGCGAGAAGTTTATATTGTACTTTCATAATCTACGTCCAGTGGATGAGTAGGATCTTTAGGTTGATAGATATTACCAAGATTATTTGAGCTCCATGTTTTTTTTTTTACAAAATATTGTATCCATGTCACGTCTTGAGAGGGTTATTTGTGAATATACTACGTTTTGCCGTGTGGACAAACGTAGCTATTACACGTTTTCTGGTAGACTGGGTTGGAAGATAAGTTATATTATATTAAGTTATACAAAAAGCAAATGTTCAGTTTCTATAATAACTCTCACTGCCAGAGGGGTAAACAACAAACAGAAAGATCATAATTATAAATATTTGTTCATCTAGAGACATGAAAGGTCCGTTTAGCTCTATTTAACGTTAGATAGCAGGCGTGTGGCGCAGTAGACTAGTGCGTTGGTGTCGGGATCAGGGGAGCACAGGTTCAAACCCCACTGCAGTCAGCATGTCTTTGTGTCCCTGAGACACTTCACCCCAAATGATTATGTTAGTCGCTTTGGATAAAAGCGTCTAACAAGTAACATGTCATGTGAGATAGCTACAGATTTACCTTTTTATCACTACTGAATAGGATTTCCTTAAAAACAGTTTTTCTGATATTTTGAGGATGAATGATGGAGTTTGTCTCTGAACTTATGTCATGAAATATTAATACTGAGTGAAGACTGTCTGATATATTTCTAATGTTTACATTCTGTCTAATAAAATGCTTTCTAATAAAATGCTTTCTCACCTTCAGCCCGTCTCATATTCGTACCTATTTTTATTTATTAATACATTTGAATCTCTTGTCATAAATATTTAAAGGTTTGACGTGACAGCGATGATGGAGCTCCGGGCGTTTTCACACATTAACGAGTTTATTCATGAGGTCGTTATGGAGCAAACAGCTGCTGCTCCGAGCCACTGAGGAACAGGAGCAGGACATAGAAAGTGCCTCAAAGATCAACCCAATGACAGTTTAACTCATTGAATATCTGCTTTTTAGATTCACAGAAAGAGTCAGAATTTTGAAAGTCCGGATTTTCAGAACAATAGTCTATATTTTTAGAAAAAGTTAAACATTTTAAATTTGTGAGAAAAAAGTCTGAATTTTACAAAAATTTTTTTAACAAAAGTTAGTAAATTTAGATTTTGAGAAACAGGGATTTTAAGGATAGAGGAAGGAACGGGGGGGTAATATGTAGAAAAGAGGGAGGAAGATGAGAGAGGAAGTAGAAAGAATAAGGGAGAGCGGAAGAGGGAGGCAAAGGGAGGAAAGAGAGGGAAGTGAATAGGAGAGAGAGGAGAGGGAGAAAAGTGAATAGGAGAGAAGGAAAGAGAGGGAGGTGAATAGGAGAGAGAGAGGAGGGGGAGGAAAGAGAGGGAGGTGAATAGGAGAGAGAGAGGAGGGGGAGGAAAGAGAGGGAGGTGAATAGGAGAGAAGGAAAGAGAGGGAGGTGAATAGGAGAGAGAGGAGAGAGAGGAGAGGGAGGAAAGAGAGGGAGGTGAATAGGAGAGAGAAGAGAGGGAGGTGAATAGGAGAGGGAGGAAAGAGAGGGAAGTGAAGAGGAGAGGGAGGAAAGAGAGGGAAGTGAATAGGAGAGAGAGGAGAGGGAGGAAAGAGAGGGAAGTGAATAGGAGAGAAGGAAAGAGAGGGAGGTGAATAGGAGAGAGAAGAGAGAGAGGGAGGAGAGAGAGGGAAGTGAATAGGAGAGAAGGAAAGAGAGGGAGGTGAATAGGAGAGAGAAGAGAGAGGGAAGTGAATAGGAGAGAAGGAAAGAGAGGAGAGGGAGGAAAGAGAGGTAAATGAATAGAAGAGAAGGAAAGAGAGGGAGGAGAGAGAGGGAAGTGAATAGGAGAGAAGGAAAGAGAGGGAAGTGAATAGGAGAGAAGGAAAGAGAGGAGAGGGAGGAGAGAGAGGGAAGTGAATAGGAGAGAAGGAGAGAGAGGGAGGAGAGAGAGGGAAGTGAATAGGAGAGAAGGAAAGAGAGGGAGGAGAGAGAGGGAAATGAATAGGAGAGAAGGAAAGAGAGGGAAGTGAATAGGAGAGAGAGGAGAGGGAGGAAAGAGAGGGAGGTGAATAGGAGAGAGAAGAGAGAGAGGGAGGAGAGAGAGGGAAGTGAATAGGAGAGAAGGAAAGAGAGGAGAGGGAGGAAAGAGAGGGAAGTGAATAGGAGAGAGAGGAGAGGGAGGAAAGAGGGAGGTGAATAGAGAGAGAAGAGAGAGAGGAAAGAGAGGGAGGTGAATTAGAGCGAGAGGAGGGGGAGGGAAACCTCCTCCTGAGAGTCTGACGACTTCCTGTCGGGGGGGAGGAGGGAGAGATCCTCCCTCAGTTTCCACGGAGACGGCCTCCCTCTCTGTCGGCTCGTCAGGATGGGAGATAAAGGAACGAGGTGAGTCAATGGGGGAGACGAACCTTAAAACACGGTGTGTGTGTGTGTGTGTGTGTGTGTGTGTAGGCATGTGTGTAGGCGTGTGTGTGTGTGTGTGTGTGTAGGCGTGTAGGCGTGTGTGTGACGTCTTCTGCTTTTTATTAATATATTGATGGATGATATTTGAGCCGCAGACAGGAAACAGTTGTTCATTAATCTCATGTTTTTAATGTCGTTGTCAGAAACCTGGAGGAGGATCAGATGTTTCTGTGAGATTTATTTAAATATTTCAGTTTTTATGGTTTTTTCATTTATTTTTCACGCAGATTTTAAGTGGAAATATCTCGAAAATGTACTCTGACAGGAAAAGAGGATTATTCTTCTGATAATTCCTCTGTGGACAAAATAACAGCATTTCTGTCATTTAGTGTTTTGTGATATTTCTCATGTATTTGACTTTTTTAAAACATTTTAATTATTATTTGTTTAAAGGTCCCTATGATACTGTTTTTCATCAATACATCACAGGTCTCAGATATATCCAGAGCCTGTCTCTGATTGGCTGAAACACCAAACAGATCATTGCAGCATTACCCATAATCCCCTCTGTTTCAGCCCTGTTTCCAAAGTGCTGATTCTCTGTCTGTTACTTTAGATGAAAATAAGGAGCCCCTCCCCACGCCCCTCTGAGAGAGATTTGGTTACAAAGAACTCAATGGTGCTCTAGGAGGAGATTCAGGTGATAGGGGGGCGGGGGGGGTTACCTTGGTTGCTGATTGGCTAATGGTGACACAAGACAAAACATCGTTATGACATCATCAAGTGTCCAAAATCTGATCAGCTCATTTTCAGACAGATTTTTATAGAAATGGATCAGGAGAAAAAGAGAGAGAATCTTTGTTCCTGAAACTTTCAGAGTCTCTTTACACAGAGGGGACACATGTTGATGTAGAAGAGACATGAAGAAGAGGGGACACATGTTGATGTAGAAGAGACATGGAGAAGTGGGGACACATGTTGATGTAGAAGAGACATGAAGAAGAGGGGACACATGTTGATGTAGAAGAGACATGAAGAAGAGGGGACACATGTTGATGTAGAAGAGACATGGAGAAGAGGGGACACATGTTGATGTAGAAGAGACATGAAGAAGAGGGGACACATGTTGATGTAGAAGAGACATGGAGAAGAGGGGACACATGTTGATGTAGAAGAGACATGAAGAAGAGGGGACACATGTTGATGTAGAAGAGACATGAAGAAGAGGGGACACATGTTGATGTAGAAGAGACATGGAGAAGAGGGGACACATGTTGATGTAGAAAAGACATGAAGAAGTGGATTTTGCAGAATAGGAGACCTTTAAGTTATTCATTTGTTCATTTTCATATAAACTCTCAGATGTTTTGGACATTTACCATTTCCCTTTATTCCGTTACATATTTTGTTTAATTTTTGAAATGTCTTGAAAAATATTTAAATTGTTTTTTACATTACATTTTCATATAGTTTCATTTTTTGACATTTTTTGAGACATTCCTTAAAACTATTTTTATTTTATTAGTATTATTTGGATATTTTTCAGTACTTAAAAAAGTTTATTTCAGTAATTATTTTGAATTTTTAAATGTATTTTTGGAAGAAATATGAATGTTTTTTGTCTTACACATTTCTTTTGAACATGTTTTGCCAACATTAGAAAAGGCAAAATGGCTACTTAATGAATGTTGAGTCTTTGCCACTGAATTGGCTTTAATCCCCATGTTACTGGAGTCAAACTGAACATCCCTGTGTGTGTGTGTGTGTGTGTGTGTGTGTGTGTGTGTGTGTGTGTGTGTGTGTGGTGTGTGTGTGTGTGTGAGAGAGTGTGAGTGTTTGCAGGCTGCTCGTGTTGGCAGAATATGAATGAGTTCACATCAGAGGGACATGCAGAGCAGCTCAAACCAAACCTCATCCTAAAAACGTTATAACGTCTAAATGTGATGTCATGGATCTGCGTCGGTGCTTCTGCTTCTTGTCATTTCTTTAAATGCTTCATATCAATTACATCTTGACAAAGCTAAAAGGTTATGCAAGCTAATAACAGTAACATGTATACTCAATACTACAACCGTTAACCTGCTCTCCAGCTTTTATCTGTAAGATACTTAATTTATTTTTAAACAGTTATTAGAGATCGTCTGAGCTTTTTCCCACAGAAGAAACAAAACATTTTTGTGTTTTTTATTTGTATTTTCCATGCAAATTTTAAGTGAAATGTCTCTTGTTTACAATTTGTATTAAAATAGTACTTTTAAGAAATTACGTAATTAAAAAAATATATTTTTCAGTGATTTTTCGGACGTTCTTCAGAAGAAAACAAGCGACATTTATCACATTTTTTTAACTTTTTTTTTTACTAATTGTTCAAATATATTAATTGGAACTTTTCAGCAGTTTTTTCATATTTTTTTCATATAAATATCAGCATTTCTTTTACAACTTTTCTAGAAAATATTCAAGAAAATGTGCATTTATCAACACTTTTTTGCACATTCTTTAAAATCATATCTTTAATACATTTCAGTCAGAAAACTCACGTGTTCCTTTAACATGTTTATTAGAAGCAGCATATAGTTGAGTTTGACGTCTAGGCTCGGGCCTCATCACTCCACAGATATACATAGCACGATGAGTGATGATTAAATAACTAACCCCCGAGCCTACAGGTGGAAGCTGGGGTGGAAGCTGGGGTGGAAGCTGGGGTGGTGGGGGGATGGAAGCTGGGGTGGAAGCTGGGTGGTGGGGGTGGAAGCTGGTGGAAGCTGGGGTGGAAGCTGGGGTGGGGTGGGGTGGAAGCTGGGGTGGAAGCTGGGGTGGAAGCTGGGGTGGTGGTGGGGTGGAAGCTGGGGTGGAAGCTGGGGTGGAAGCTGGGGTGGAAGCTGGGATGGAAGCTGGGGTGGAAGCTGGGGTGGTGGGGGGGTGGAAGCTGGGGTGGAAGCTGGGGTGGTGGGGGGGTGGAAGCTGGGGTGGAAGCTGGGGTGGGGGTGGGGCTGAAGCTGGGGTGGAAGCTGGGTGGAAGCTGGGGTGGAAGCTGGGGTGGAAGCTGGGATGGAAGCTGGGGTGGAAGCTGGGGTGGAAGCTGGGGTGGAAGCTGGGGTGGAAGCTGGGGTGGTGTGGGGCAGCAATAGCAGCAGCAAGCAAACAGAGAGTCCTGGCAGGTTCAATAGAGGCATATTAAGGAGACTCTGTTTGGTTGGTTGTAGAGTGGTAAGGGGCGTTATGTATGAATGCAGCACAAGTGCTCGGGTCGACGGCCTGAACTAGCTCGCAGGCTTCGCCCCATTTATATAATATTTTGGGCATCTTCTAAATTACCCCAAAAATGTATTTAGAATGTTTTTGGGACATTTTTCATATTTTCCCACATTTTTCGTTCATGGATTTTCCAAAACATTATTTGATACTTCTGCCAACATTTCTCACACATTCTTTGGACTTTTAAAAAAAAGAAACTCACATTTCTGGGACATTTTTTGGGAATATAATTTCTCAATTTTCTTACATGTTTCGGTTATTTTTTTACAAATGTTTTGTACATGTTTAGGATATTCTTTAAAGTAGAGACACTACATACTGATATACACCTGAACATCAGCAGGAGAGGACTCTTTAAAGTAGAGACACTACATACTGATATACACCTGAACATCAGCAGGAGAGGACTCTTTAAAGTAGAGACACTACATACTGATATACACCTGAACATCAGCAGGAGAGGACTCTTTAAAGTAGAGACACTACATACTGATATACACCTGAACATCAGCAGGAGAGGACTCTTTAAAGTAGAGACACTACATACTGATATACACCTGAACATCAGCTGGAGAGGACTCTTTAAAGTAGAGACACTACATGCTGATATACACCTGAACATCAGCAGGAGAGGACTCTTTAAAGTAGAGACACTACATGCTGATATACACCTGAACATCAGCAGGAGAGGACTCTTTAAATTAGAGACACTACATGCTGATATACACCTGAACATCAGCAGGAGAGGACTCTTTAAAGTAGAGACACTACATACTGATATACACCTGAACATCAGCAGGAGAGGACTCTTTAAAGTAGAGACACTACATACTGATATACACCTGAACATCAGCAGGAGAGGACTCTTTAAAGTAGAGACACTACATGCTGATATACACCTGAACATCAGCAGGAGAGGACTCTTTAAAGTAGAGACACTACATACTGATATACACCTGAACATCAGCAGGAGAGGACTCTTTAAAGTAGAGACACTACATACTGATATACACCTGAACATCAGCAGGAGAGGACTCTTTAAAGTAGAGACACTACATACTGATACACACCTGAACATCAGCAGGAGAGGACTCTTTAAAGTAGAGACACTACATACTGATATACACCTGAACATCAGCAGGAGAGGACTCTTTAAAGTAGAGACACTACATACTGATATACACCTGAACATCAGCAGGAGATGACTCTTTAAAGTAGAGACACTACATACTGATATACACCTGAACATCAGCAGGAGAGGACTCTTTAAAGTAGAGAGACTACATACTGATATACACCTGAACATCAGCAGGAAAGGACTCTTTAAAGTAGAGAGACTACATACTGATATACACATGAACATCAGCAGGAGAGGACTCTTTAAAGTAGAGACACTACATACTGATATAGACCTGAACATCAGCAGGAGAGGACTCTTTAAAGTAGAGACACTACATACTGATACACACCTGAACATCAGCAGGAGAGGACTCTTTAAAGTAGAGACACTACATACTGATATACACCTGAACATCAGCAGGAGAGGACTCTTTAAAGTAGAGACACTACATACTGATATACACCTGAACATCAGCAGGAGAGGACTCTTTAAAGTAGAGACACTACATACTGATATACACCTGAACATCAGCGGAGAGGACTCTTTAAAGTAGAGACACTACATACTGATATACACCTGAACATCAGCGGGAGAGGACTCTTTAAAGTAGAGACACTACATACTGATATACACCTGAACATCAGCAGGAGAGGACTCTTTAAAGTAGAGACACCACATACTGATACACACCTGAACATCAGCAGGAGAGGACTCTTTAAAGTAGAGACACTACATACTGATATACACCTGAACATCAGCAGGAGAGGACTCTTTAAAGTAGAGACACTACATACTGATATACACCTGAACATCAGCAGGAGAGGACTCTTTAAAGTAGAGACAATACATACTGAATATAATTTCTCAATTTTCTTACATGTTTAGGATATTCTTTTATATTTTTTACAATATCTTTTGAATGTTCTTTACAGTATTCATTTCATATATTTCTTCACATCATCCACACCTCTTTAGTAAATCTTTGGAAGATTTTCCACCTGATTTTCCGACATAGTTTTCTGCTGACGAGGCGTTCAGGTGTCAGGGGAATCCTCGGGAGAATATCGACCCGTCAGATAGAGTTTCCTCCCGATCGATGTCGAGCTTCACAACAAACACTTAGGAGACGTTACTCCACATTAAAATGCAGTTTCCATTATCTGAATATTATTGTTAACCTGCACCGACATTTACATGAGGATTTAGGATGAAGAGAAGAAATGTGTGAAATATTAAATAACCCAACATTATAATAGCTTCTTAAATATAATCCATACGTTTGTAACGGGTTTAAAACACCGTTGTTTCCTCGAGCTGATAGAAATAATTCATTTAAGCATTAAAATCAAGAAAAACTAAACAAGGAATATTTAAATGTTCCCAATTTATGAGCTATTGACTTTTAAATGTATTAAATAAATAAGAAAATGTATAATAACAATTGTAAAGAAAAACTTGAAAAACAACAAGCAGGTCCAAATGTGTAAACAATAAGTGAAAGTAGGATAAATATGTTTTAAATATCTAAATAATAATGTGTTTGTGTCGTGTCTTCCTCCTAAACTCACCAACAGTTAGCATTAGCTCATTAGCACATTTAATCATAACACAGACGCGCGTGATGAAGTGTGTCAGTGATTGTCCTGCGGTGTGTTGAGAAATGAACATCAGCTGCTGTGTGTTTGATCCACGTCGTGATATATTTATTTATTCTGTGTCTGTGTTAAACTCTGATTGGACTAATTGCAGCGGGTAATGGCGTGCTGAGCTCCCATGAGGCTCGGCGGTTTCCGGTAAAGTGGCGTCCTGATGCTGCTGAAAGCTAATGGAGCCGCAGAAGCTAATTTATGACAGCATTAACACAGGGGGGGGGGGGCTGTCAGACAGCATTAGAGACAGGAAGCTGCTGAGGAACATGAACCTCCAGCACTGTGAGGGAACTCAGGATATTTCCTTTATTCACAGCAGCAAAGATACAGAGCAGATCAGAGCAGGAACACATATTACACATTAAAGATAAGATAAGATGTAATGATCTAAGCATGTTTTAACAAGGCTTTGCACACAATGTGAACAAAAGATTGAGTAGTTTAAAATAGAAACACTTCATACTGATATACACCTGAACATCAGCAGGAGAGGACTCTTTAAAGTAGAGACTCTACATACTGATATACACCTGAACATCAGCAAGAGAGGACTCTTTAAAGTAGAGACACTACATACTGATATACACCTGAACATCAGCAGAGAGGACTCTTTAAAGTAGAGACTACATACTGATATACACCTGAACATCAGCAAGAGGACTCTTTAAAGTAGAGACACTACATACTGATATACACCTGAACATCAGCAAGAGAGGACTCTTTAAAGTAGAGACACTACATACTGATATACACCTGAACATCAGCAAGAGAGGACTCTTTAAAGTAGAGACACTACATACTGATATACACCCTAACATCAGCAGGAGAGGACTCTTTAAAGTAGAGACACTACATACTGATATACACCTGAACATCAGCAAGAGAGGACTCTTTAAAATAGAGACACTTCATACTGATATACACCTGAACATCAGCAGGAGAGGACTCTTTAAAGTAGAGACACTACATACTGATATACACCTGAACATCAGCAGGAGAGGACTCTTTAAAGTAGAGACACTACATACTGATATACACCTGAACATCAGCAGAGAGGACTCTTTAAAGTAGACACTACATACTGATATACACCTGAACATCAGCAGGAGAGGACTCTTTAAAGTAGAGACACTACATACTGATATACACCTGAACATCAGCAGGAGAGACTCTTTAAAGTAGAGACACTACATACTGATATACACCTGAACATCAGCAGGAGAGGACTCTTTAAAGTAGAGACACTACATACTGATATACACCTGAACAGCAGCAGGAGAGGACTCTTTAAAGTAGAGACACTACATACTGAACACCAGCAGGAGAGGACTCTTTAAAGTAGAGATACTACATACTGATATACACCTGAACATCAGCGGGAGAGGACTCTTTAACGTAGAGACACTACATACTGATATACACATGAACATCAGCAGGAGAGGACTCTTTAAATTAGAGACGCTACATACTGAACACAGCAGGAGACTCTTTAAAGTAGAGACTACATACTGATATACACCTGAACATCAGCAGGAGGACTCTTTAAAGTAGAGACACTACATACTGATATACACCTGAACATCAGCAGGAGAAGACTTTTAAAGTAGAGACACTACATACTGATATACACCTGAACATCAGCAGGAGAGGACTCTTTAAAGTAGAGACACTACATACTGATATACACCTGAACATCAGCAGGAGAGGACTCTTTAAAGTAGACACTACATACTGATATTCACCTGAACATCAGCAGGAGAGGACTCTTTAAAGTAGAGACACTACATACGGATATACACCTGAACATCAGCAGGAGAGGACTCTTTAAAGTAGAGACACTACATACTGATATACACCTGAACATCAGCAGGAGAGGACTCTTTAAAGTAGAGACACTACATACTGATATACACCTGAACATCAACAGGAGAGGACTCTTTAAAGTAGAGACACTACAGACTGATATACACCTGAACATCAGCAGGAGAGGACTCTTTAAAGTAGAGACACTACAGACTGATATACACCTGAACATCAGCAGGAGAGGACTCTTTAAAGTAGAGACACTACAGACTGATATACACCTGAACATCAGCAGGAGAGGACTCTTTAAAGTAGAGACACTACATACTGAACACCAGCAGGAGAGGACTCTTTAAAGTAGAGACACTACATACTGAACATCAGCAGGAGAGGACTCCTTAAAGTAGAGACACTACATACTGAACATCAGCAGGAGAGGACTCTTTAAAGTAGAGACACTACAGACTGATATGAACATCATGAGCAGAATAGGGGCCCTTTAAAATCAGATAAAAGGACTTTTACAGGCCGCAGAACAATATAATCACAACAACAGCAATACAAATAAAGTATTTATGTTCACAGAACAAGGTAAACAAATAAACATTTGAATAATGAAGCAATAAAATAAACCTCTAAATGTGCAGTCTATTGGTCGAACAGCTCCACTGGACTCAGTCATACAATACTTCTGTATATTATACATATCTTTCTTTTATTTTTTACCGTGGTGTACCTATTTGTTTTGTCTGTGTCTTTGCTGCTGTAAATGTCTGCAGATGAAGGATTTCATTGACCTGCTTCTCTGTCTGTGTTTCAGAGTGTTTAAGAAGGCCAGTCCCAATGGAAAGGTGAGTCCTCGTCTATTTGTTTACACCTGCTCGCCCCCTGATGAGAAATCTAAACACAAAGTCCTAGAAAAGCACAAGAACAAAACAAGAAAACAGTAACTTACGAAAAAGTAAAAGAAAAACACGTAAACAAAGCTTCACTGGAGCAGAAAGGGTCCGATGCTTTTCAGCAGCGCTCTGTGGAAATCAGTTTAAAAAATATCTATGAACGACGGTTGATTCTGATTGGCTGTTGAATGTCCTGACAGTTTCTGATTGGCTGTTGGATTTTCTGAAAGTTTCTGATTGGCTGTTGGAAGTTCTGAACGTTTCTGATTGGCTGTTGGAAGTTCTGAAAGTTTCTGATTGGCTGTTGGAAGTTCTGAAAGTTTCTGATTGGCTGTTGGAAGTTCTGATGTTGACACGATTTGCTCTTAGATGTCATGACAGTTAATTCTGAGTAGTTTTTAGGTCCTGATGGTGGATTCTGATTGGCTGTTCTATGTCCTGACGCTTTCTGATTTGCTGTTGAATTTGTAATGGTTGATTCTGATTGGTCGCTGTGTTCCTCCCTCAGCTCACAGTCTATCTGGGGAAGAGAGACTTTGTGGACCAGGTGGATCTGGTGGAGCCCGTCGGTGAGATTCTTTAAATAAGTTAGAAAGCATTTATTCAATTAATTTATATTATTTTATGTCGTTGAAACTCGTCCGTCCTTTGGCTGCTTGTTGACTTTCTGACTTCCTGCAGACGGCGTCATCCTGATCGACCCGGAGTACCTGAAGGAGAGGAAAGGTGAAACATGTCCATCAGAACTAATGTTTAACTTCTAGCTTTAGATTAGATTAGACTGACTTTACTGTCCACCTCAGTGAATGTGTCTTTAAGTACAGCAAAGCTACATAAGTAAGGGTAATGATCCCGGGTAAGTAACAGCAGACATTTAAATATCTTGTTTACTGAACTTTTAATCCTATTTTCGTCCATCTTTAATACGTTGTGGGGTTCCTCAGGGAAGCGTCCTTGGGCCTCTGCTCTTTATAGTAAACGGTGTAATATGAGTATCTGATTTTTCTTGTTTTTTCTTCCCGTCAGTGTTCGTGACTCTGACCTGTGCGTTCCGGTACGGTCGGGACCTGGACGTCCTTGGGTTGACGTTTCGGAAAGACCTGTTCGTGGCGAACATCCAGGCGTTTCCTCCCGTGCCTGAAGAGAAGAAGAGTCTGACTCGTCTTCAAGAACGCCTGATCAAAAAACTGGGAGAACACGCACACCCGTTCACCTTCGAGGTACTGTATGAAACCATACTGTCAGGCCTCTCAGAATAAAAACTCAGCTTCAGGTTAGAAAGAACAAAAAAAGGTCATATTTTGGAAAACTTGGTGCAAAACAACCACAAAATGACCAAGTCGCAAAAAGTCTAAGTCATCAGATGACCACATGGAAACATAAAATGTGTAAAAATAGATGCCTTTAAGTGCAAAACTACAGAAAATGGTTCTCACATTACCAACTGGAATCATAGATGTGTAAATACAATGCAAAATCACCACAAAAAAAAGGTGAACATTTGGCGAAAAACAAATACAAAATGACCATTAGGTGCTCAACTTTTAAAAAGAGTTGTCAAATAACCAAAAAATAAATGTAGTTGTAGCGAAGCGTCTTGCGTGCCGGCTCGCAGTTTTTGTTGATTTGGGCATATTTCCTGGACAGGCTACTTTGTGCAGACAAAGTTAATAATAATAATTGTAATATTCCAGTTATAAACGACATGAATCAAAGATGTGTTGCTGTATTTTAGTGGTAAAAAAATGCATTCATCATCATAATTATTCTATATAATTTACACAGTGCCTGTAAACCGGAGGAGAACCCTGGCATTTCTCCTCCTACTTGAAAGACTACGGAGGGATAGGGTCTGCAAAATTTGTTTACTTTGGGGATTGACTGGATGCTCTGACCGTTCCACTTCCTGCCCGGCGCTATGCAACGCCTCGCGTCGCGTCGAAAATAGACTTGCATCATATTTTTAGTGGACCCCAGCGCCGAGACGCTTCTGGGACGCTTCTGGGACGCTTCTGGGACGCTTCTGGGACGCTTCTGGGACGCTTCTGGGACGCTTCTGGGGCGCTTCTGGGGCGCTTCTGGGACGCTTCTGGGACGCTTCTGGGGCGCTTCTGGGGCGCTTCTGGGGCGCTTCTGGGACGCTTCTGGGGCGCTTCTGGGACGCTTCTGGGGCGCTTCTGGGGCGCTTCTGGGACGCTTCTGGGACGCTTCTGGGACGCTTCTGGGACGCTTCTGGGACGCTTCTGGCCGTAACGCGGCGCGTCTGGTGGAATAGCACCCATTGAGAGTGGCCGCGATTGCTGTGAACGCCGCGGCGCAGCCGTAACGCGGCCGTAACGCGGCCGTAACGCGGCCGTAACGCGGCGCAGACAGACCCGGTGGAATCTAGGGGTGAGATAAGATAAGAAGATAATAAGTACTTTATTGATCCCAATTTGGGAAATTGTTGTGTTGCAGCAGCATAAAAAGACATGGCCTTGAACATTAGAGAAATGAAAAGACTAGAAATAAACATTACAAAAAATAAACATCTGAAAAATTGAAATAAAATAGCATTAAAAAAGTAGAAAATATACAAGTTGAATTACAAATTTACAGTAACAAAATATAAAGCAGGATATTATATATAAGTGTGTAAGGAGTGGAATATCAAATATTAGATTGAATATAAATGTAAAATGTACAGAGAGAGTTTAAGCAGAGAGATCTCTTCCAGAGGAGATTTGTTAGAGAGAGTTGTTGCAGTAGGCAGGAGTGTTTTCCTGTATCGGTCCTTGTGACAATGAGTAAATAACGTTATGATTATTTGTCCCTGACTGCAGATCCCTCTGAACCTGCCGTGCTCCGTCACCCTGCAGCCGGGCCCCGAGGACACGGGGAAGGTAAAACGAGACGCAACAACCACCAGAATAAAAATGCAACATGTGGAAAACAACCTGCAAAATAACCAGAAATAGTTGGTAACGATGCGTTCACTGCTTCAGCACTGAGTCAGACTCCTGAAATTAAATCAGCGCTAAACGTCCTCTGCTGTGTTCCCAGGCCTGCGGAGTGGACTTCGAGGTGAAGTCTTTCTGTGCAGAGAACGTTGAGGAGAAGATCCACAAGAGGTAAAAGTGAGGCGCAATAAAGAGATGAATTATGGATGAAAGTGAAACCCGGCGTGCATTAGCAGGTCGGACAGGAACGCAGAGTGGTTCAGGGATAATGAGGAGTTTCTGCTCCAATGGGATTCTCTGTGGGGTTCTGGATTAATGCAGAAAATCATCTCAAACGTTGATGAGACTCACACGTTTAGTTCAGCAGGATAATCTCCACACCACTTTATGATTTCTGAAGTAATAAGCTAACGTTGTTATTGTTGATGTTGTTGTGTTGTTGTTGTTGCTCATGTTGTTATTTATGTTGTGGTTGCTTATGTTGCTTTTATATTGTAAGATAAGATAAGATAAGATAATATAAGATAAGATGGACCTTTATTAATCCCGTGGGGAAATTCAGTGGTTTGTGGTTTCTTGTGTTGTTTTTTATGTTGTAGTTGTTGTTGCTGATGTTGTTGTTTATGTTGTGGCTGCTGATGTTGTTGTTTATGTTGTTTATGTTTATGTTGTTGCTCATGTTGTTGCTCACGTTGTTGTTGTTGTTGTTTGTGCAGGAACTCTGTGCGTCTGGTGATCAGGAAGGTTCAGTTTGCTCCGGAGAAGCCGGGCCCTCAGCCGACCGCAGAGACGACCCGACAGTTCCTGATGTCGGACAAACCGCTGCACCTGGAGGCGTCCCTGGACAAAGAGGTGTGTGTCGTCATGATCAATGACATAACACACTCATACAGACAGGAACTACAGCTGTAACGCAGGAAGAGTTCATTAAAGTGGAACATGGAAATGCTCTAGTAAAGTACTATCAGTAAATGTGTTCTCAAGTGCAGTACTTGAACATACGAACACGTACACTCCACTATCGACCAGATCAAGAACAGAAATATCGATTTCACAATAATTCAGATTATGAAAAATATTATTGCAAATATGACATTATTTCATATGAATTATTACAGATATCATAAAACATAATCACAAGAATAACATATATCTATAATAATATTTAAAATGAATAACAATAATAATAATAATATATATCATTTATATACTTATATAATAGATCTAATAATCTTTCTCTCTCAGATTTATTACCACGGAGAGCCGATCAGCGTCAACGTCCACGTCACCAACAACACCAACAAGACGGTGAAGAAGATGAAGATCTCAGGTCCCTGAACGCACCACTCTCTGTTTGTCCCTTTGTGTTAGTGACCAGTGGTGGAAAGTAACTAAGTACATTTAAGTACTGTACTTGGGTACAATTTTGAGGTACTTGTACTTTACTTGAGTATTTCCATTTTATGATACTGTGTACTTCTACTCCACTCAAATTCAGAGGTAAATGATGTACTTTACCTCTTAAAATCAGACTTTAGTTCCACCTGGAGTAAATCCTCAAGCTACCCTGCAGTATACAAAGTCATTCAAACTTGCTGCACCTTTACCAGCTTTGAGAACACTTTCATGATCAATCATTATAAAACATATCATATCTATTATTCTGAAATGGACCAATCTGCACAATGACTACTTTTACTGTCGCTACTTTCACTATATTTTGATGAGAATACTTTTCTACTTTTACTTGAGGAACATTTTGAATGCAGGACTTTTACTGAAACAGAGTATTCCTACACTCTGGTACTTCTACTTTAACTCAAGTACAAGATCTGAGTACTTCTACTTTTACTCAAGTACAAGATCTGAGTACTTCTACTTTTACTCAAGAACAAGATCTGAGTACTTCTACTTTTACTACATGATCTGAGTACTTCTACTTTTACTCAAGTACAAGATCTGAGTACTTCTACTTTTACTAAAGTACAAGATATGAGTACTTCTACTTTTACTCAAGTACCAGATCTGAGTACTTCTACTTTTACTCAAGATCTGAGTACTTCTACTTTTACTCAAGTACCAGATCTGAGTACTTCTACTTTTACTCAAGTACCAGATCTGAGTACTTCTTCCACCTCTGTTAGTGACGGATGTTTTGTGTGTCCGCAGTGCGACAGTATGCAGATATCTGCCTCTTCAACACGGCGCAGTACAAATGTCCGGTGGCCACCGAGGAGTCAGAGTCAGTTTCATTTATTTGTCTTCTCTTTATAATTTATCTGGAGCCTTCTGCTGTTTATGTATGAAAAAACGTAAAATGAGGAATTTATTTAAATCTTCTGCAAACAAACAAACCTAATCATTTAAGAAAGTTTTTACGTGATTCTGTGACTTTGTAAGGTAATAAGTTACTTTTATGTTAGTGTGTGATTATAACGCTCATTTGTAATGTTACACGTTATTCTTTGATTTTAATCAGTCATTTTGAATTTTAATCTGTGACTTTGTACATTAATCCGTAATTTTGTACATTAATCCGTAATTTTGTACATTAATCCGTAACTTTGTACATTAATCCGTAACTTTGTACATTAATCAGTAACTTTGTGCGTTAATCAGTAACTTTGTGCGTTAATCAGTAACTTTGTACTTTAATCAGTCATTTTACACGTTAATCTGGTGACTTTTATCCTAATCTCTGCCTTTCCGTTTTCCGTGACTTTGTACCATATTCTTTGTTTTTAAGTTTTGAACACCATTTCCACTGTATCAAAAAATATTTAATATAAACAAACATACCTTTGACATGTTAAACACGATGCTATAATGTTATACCCGGGTTCGTATAGTTTAAAGTCAAAAGGATATATCTTTAATTTATTTTATATTTCTCTGTCCTCAGCGATCTCGTTGCTCCCAGTTCGACGTTCTGCAAAGTTTTCACCCTCACTCCGTTTCTGGCCAGCAACCGGGAGAAGCGAGGCCTGGCTCTGGACGGGAAGCTGAAGCACGAGGACACCAACCTGGCCTCCAGCACACTGTGAGTCAAAACATGATGCCTTCAAGGCCCATGGGACAGGGGAAGACTCTTTAATGAGCTGATTCACAAAATCCTGCAACTTAGTCTGAAGGTATTGAAAAAAGTGTATATAGTTACAAGAGTAATAATAGAGTGGAGCAGTGATGACGTATGTTTGTAGTTCGACCCTGAAGTAAGCTGCTGGTTCCCTTGAAAAAAGGATTTTGGAATATTGTAAAAAATAAAGTCTGTGGAAAACGAACCTGTTTGATAAATGCACGTTTTGTTCATCCGGATAATTTCCACATGTCTTCCCTACTTTTATAATGTTTGAATCATAAATCTAATGGCCAGAAGCTAAATGCTAACGTTATGCTATAAAGGAACTACAGGCGAGTCCAGCAGCACGACTTCAACGTCACACCAACTTCAGATCCATATTCTAACATACAGATTCTAAATGGAACGAGTTGAAGCGTTTGTTTGAACAGTCTGCAGGAGGCAGGTACTTGCTTTCAAGCAGAACAGGGCTAACTAACTTAGAGGAGTGTTTACGTGTTCGGCGTAATGACGTACAACGTCCTCCACAACTTCTGTAGTCCTATTCAGCCACTTGGTAACAACCATCGTTTTTCAGACACGTCAACTCTTCAGAAATCACCAGTGGGGTCACTGCTGATGGATTTAATGTCGTAGAACAAAACGTGATCCGTCTCTTGACTTTGTGTCAACCACAGACCTTATTTCCAGATATTTTCCAATATCCTATGGAGAGATCCCGTTGACTCTGAGACGAGGGAACAGGAAGTGGTGAAATGCTGACTCACTTCCGGGTTTTAGGACTCATTCCTGAACCACTCTATTACGGAAGAGGATAAAGGCCACATGTGATTTTTTTAGATCCAAACAAAAGTGAAAGAAAAAAAACGAATTCTTACTAAGTCTGACTTTGTTCTGAATTCTGACTTTACTACATGTGACCGGCTTCTTATTGGTCCATTTGAATGTGTTGTGCTCAGGTTGAGAGAAGGAGCCAATAAGGAGATCCTCGGCATCATCGTGTCGTACAAAGTCAAAGTGAAGCTGGTCGTGTCTCGAGGCGGGTGAGTGATTTTAACTCATTAACTGAAATGATCAGAGGAGACGAGATCGCAGATACAAAAACACAAATGGGCTAAAACACATGTAGAAACATCTTCAGCAACTTGAGGAAACATGCAGCATTTAGAAAACAACTTGTTGTAGCACCGTAGGATCACCAGTTTCTGTTCCTAACTCTTGAGATGATAAAAAGTCAAGAGGGGGTCAAAGCTGTTTTCTGAATCGTATACAACCCCCTTGTTTTCTTACTTGTTGAGCTGGTTTACATTTCAATTATTTAAAGCTCCAAGGCCAATAACCAATAGTTTGGTGATTGAACTGAAACAAAATATCCGCCATCTGTGGATTTCAGTCCTTTTGGTCCTGTTCCGAGATGGCCGTTATTGGCACATCATAAGAAATGAGATGAAACTAAAGCGTTAAATGTTTTTTGATTTCAGGCTCCTGGGAGATCTGGCGGCGAGGTAACCCTTCTCATTCTGTCACTGAGATGTACAGAGGGCAGGGATAATAGTCCCAGTCATAGATGTGTGTAATGAAGCCACTGAGGGTTATGGGTGTTTTTATGGCGGTGCTTCTGATGATTTGTGTTTCAGTGACGTCTCTGTGGAGCTGCCGTTCACGTTAATGCACCCGAAGCCGCTAGAGGAGTCGTTCTACAGAGACGGTGAGTTCACTGCACGCTCGTCAATAATGACTCTGCAGGACATTTCATCTGACATTTCCCAGTGTTTACAGCAGAGCCATTTCTGTGAACCTGAAGCCTGGCCTTAATCCATGCTGTACGGCATTTTGGAAACGGTGTCAGTTTTTATTTGTGAATGCAGTTCAGCTGCGATAATAAGATAATAAGATAAGTGTGCATCAAATACACAGACAGGGAAAATGTCCCAATTACAACACCATTTTATACATTTTATTAATAAATAGTACTTTAATAATGCATTGAACTTATATAGTGCTTGTCAAAAGTTTGACCGCAGTGAGATGAATATGACTTTATTATTTGTATTTATCTGTTTTTATGGCTGGTTTGACACTTCCTGAACACAGTGACATCACTATGGAACTCATCAGCAGGAGAGGACTCTTTAAAGTAGAGACACTACATACTGATATACACCTGAACATCAGCAGGAGAGGACTCTTTAAAGTAGAGACACTACATACTGATATACACCTGAACATCAGCAGGAGAGGACTCTTTAAAGTAGAGACACTACATACTGATATACACCTGAACATCAGCAGGAGAGGACTCTTTAAAGTAGAGACACTACATACTGATATACACCTGAACATCAGCAGGAGAGGACTCTTTAAAGTAGAGACACTACATACTGATATACACCTGAACATCAGCAGGAGAGGACCCTTTAAAGTAGAGACACTACATACGGATATACACCTGAACATCAGCAGGAGAGGACTCTTTAAAGTAGAGACACTACATACTGATATACACCTGAGCATCAGCAGGAGAGGACTCTTTAAAGTAGAGACACTACATACTGATATACATCTGAACATCAGCAGGAGAGGACTCTTTAAAGAAGAGACACTACATACTGATATACACCTGAACATCTCTTTAAAGAATATGTGTTTCTGTAAAGGTTTTCTCTCTCCTCTCTGTAGCTCCAGATGAAGCTCCGATCGACACAAACCTGATCCAGTTCGACACAAAGTGAGCTTCCTGTCTGTGTGTATGTCTGTCTGTCTGTCTGTATGTCTGTCTGTCTGTCTGTCTGTCTGTCTGTCTGTCTGTCTGTCTGTCTGTCTGTCTGTCTGTCTGTCTGTCTGTCTGTCTGTCTGTCTGTCTGTCCGTCTGTGTGTGTGTGTGTGTGTGTGTCTCTCTGTCTGTCTGTCTGTCTGTCTGTCTGTCTGTGTGTGTGTGTGTGTGTGTGTGTGTGTGTGTCTCTCTCTCTGTCTGTCTGTCTGTCTGTCTGTCTGTGTGTGTGTGTGTGTGTGTCTCTCTGTCTGTCTGTCTGTCTGTCTGTCTGTCTGTCTGTCTGTGTGTGTGTGTGTGTGTCTCTCTGTCTGTCTGTCTGTCTGTCTGTCTGTCTGTCTGTCTGTCTGTCTGTCTGTCTGTCTGTCTCTCTATCTTTTTTACAGCTGTACCATGTGTACAGTTGATTTAATGTGTCAGCACTAAAAGAGGAAAGCTAAAATGGTTATATTATCAAAGTGTTCTCTCAAGGTTCATATGCGGAGACTCAGTTTTGATGAGATGATGATCTTGGGTATGGCGAAGGATTTTTCCGAATTTTCCAGCAGGTCTCAGGGGGTATTTAATCAAAGTGGTCCATTTAAAAGAATACAACTCACAGATTAACACAGAGCGACTCCAAGTCTCTTAAATTAAACGTACAAATTTAACGTAGAAACTTTACTTACACATTTAACATCCAAATTGAACATATAAACCTAAAGTAAGGTACAAATGTATCGTACATGTTTAACGTGTACACATTTAAAGTACAAATGTATCGTACAAACTGAACGCACAAGTTTGATGAGTCTCTGATGTTTCTTTGCTTGTCTTGTTATAAACCACTCACTCACTCCCCCCTTCCCCCCTTCCTCCTCCCTATAGCGACGATGACATCATCTTCGAAGACTTCGCCCGCCAGCGACTGACCGCCGAAGCGAATGACGACGAAGACGAGGGCCTGTGGATTCGCCAAAACTGGACGACAGATAGAGCCGCCGCTGCTGTTGTTGTTGTTGTTTGGCTGCTGTTTGTAGAGTCCGGAAAACCGTCCGGAAACCCTTTAAACGCGATCCCATCCCGACGTCGTGTTTTCAGACGGAGCAGCTCGGCCGGCCAGGACTCGAACCGGCGGCCGCGGCGTCGTCGTCACGGCGGCCGGTAGCATGCCTCTAATGTCACTTTGTTCTACGTGTTTCCATTAGGGAGCCGCAGGGGTAACGTTGTGTTGAGATTAGTTTCGATGTGTTGTATCAGACGGTCCTCATAGACACTGCCAGTGTTTCCGCACCGAGGAACACCTGAAGAAGAAGAAGCTTCCCAACGAAACGCAACCGAAACTGTCCGAGAGGGAAGTGTGGCCTCGTTTGCATGAAATACATCCATACTTATTATTATTTATTAATATCATGAATAATCAACCTTTGAGGAAAGCCCTGAAACAAACAGATCAGTAACCTGCATCATTCTGAACATCTTCCTCCTTTTCACTCAGCTGAGTCTTTCATCTACCAATATCTCTCACATTTACAAGAGAGAACATTTTGATATTTCCCTGATATGCACAATAACAACTACGATGGCCGACAGGTGCAGACGTGCTACAACGGCCCAAACATTTCCATCAGGAGAAACGTGCTGCAGCTTCAGAGAGGATGCAGATATAAAGCCCAAATGTTCCTGTACACACAAAGAAACATTGTGTTGTGTTTTGAGCTTCTTGCAGCGTTTGGTTTCTGCAGCTTTTAGTAAACGATTTTTCAATGTCTCCTCAAGTTGCTGAATGTTCTCTAAATGCTGCATGTGTTGTCAAGTTGCTGAAGATGTTTCTTCATGTGGAACATTTGGGTTTCTATATCTGCATCCTTTCTGAAGCTGCAGCGTGTTTCTCCTGATGGAAGAGATTTGGGCACGTTTGCAACCGTCGGCCTCTGGAGCAACGTGAAAATGAAGAACCATTATTTTTGCTGAGATTTAAGTTATTAATTTACAACAAAAAAAAGTGTGGAGAAAAATTGTCTCTCTTTAACTAATCAACCACAGGATAAAGATTAAGATTACAAAATAAAAACACCCAAGACATCCTCATTATTTCTCACATTATTTGAATTGGCTTTATTTTTGAAAGGGCCTGGAGAAAACCTATATATTCCTAAATAAAAAAGGATGTTTTTTTGGCATTCTGACCTTTTCCTGAAACATCAACAAATTGTATTTCTGAAAAAATCGGAACATTTTACACTGTAGAAGAAATGTCCGTAAGCACGACTTCAAAGCTTCTGTACCTTCAGATGTAAATGATCAAATTAAAATGAATGCTGTATTTATCTTTTTATAGTCTGATCCTTGTTTCTACAGCCCGGAGTTAATATGTAACATTTCTGCATTAAAATGTGTAAAAATAACTAACCATAAGTTTTATTTCCAGGTCTAATCTGGACTTTTCTTGAATCCCAAATGTTACTATCCATTTTTTTCCACTGAAAACCAGTTTGGTTGTAGCTCCATGCGGGTTCTCTGGGTGCGTTCCAGTCAAGTCTTTACTGGAAACAACTTGATTCCCTTCACCATGAACTGGTATTGCTCGGGTTCATCTCCGACGCAACCCTCTGACGTATTCGGTTCTTAGTTCTTGCCCGAACCAGTTTTCCGAAAGATCTGGTTTGCAATTGGGACTAATTTGGAACTGATTTGGGGGAAACCGGGTACCAGAATGTAGCTCCTTACCTCCTTACATACATCCGTAAAAAGTCTTGATTTAGTTTTTGATATTTTAGGTCTAAAAATGTCTGGAATACCATAAAGCCTGAACACTTTTTTTTTTTAATATCTTTGATTTTACACACATTGATATAGATGTAATATATCTGCAGATTAGTTTTGAGGACCGAAGAACTGTAGTTTTTGTTTTGAGAAACTCGTGCCAACACACCATTTTAAACTTATATTTTTCCCGACAGAAGTGTTTGCCAGACATGATGTGTTAAAGGACCACAAAAGGTTAACAATAATCACCATTTCCATTTTTATCAGTTTAACAAGAAATGCAGCTGCTAATTCAACGAGTCCCGACGTTTAATACCCAGAGGTAAAAAGCAAGCACACAGCAAACATGAAAGTTCAGACCTACATTTTGTATTTGGCTGTTTAAGAGTCCTGCAGGGAGGAGGTGTTTCTGTGTTGGTTGGTTCTCCATGTGATTTTGGATTATTGCAGGAAATGTTCTCAACGTTTCTGATGATTACACGTTTAGTTCAGCGGGATGATCTCCACATATTAGCACCACTTGATTTCTGGAAGTGTCGTACAGTAACATCTCTTCAGCTCGTGTTAACCACCAAAAACACATTCAGAAAACCATTGACCTCATTCCCAAAGTCTACTCATCTTCCTTTCTCCCAGTCAAACCAACACGGCAGTCCATCAGAAGTTTACTTTGATGTCAATAATAATAATAATAATAATAATAATTTAAATATATAGCTCCTTTCAGGGAACCCAAGGTCACTTTACAGGAAAACAGAAGCACAAAAAACTAAAATAAACAGTGAGACAAACAGTCAGACAGACAACAACAAATAAACTCGGCAGGAGACACCTTCATTGATTTAAATGTCTTCGCCCAGACTTTAAAGATCTTCAGAAAACCATAGACCTCATTCCCTAAATGTACTCATCTTAATTTCTCCAGTCAAACCAACACGGCTGTCCATCAGAAGTTTACTTTGATGTCAAGTTTTAGCTTTCCCAGCAGGAGACACCTTCACCTTCATCGACTTGAGTTTCTTCGCTCGGACTTTAAAGATCTTCAGGAATCCGTTCCTGATCTCCTTGGTGCGGACTCCATAGATGATGGGGTTGACGGTGGCCGGCAGCAGGATGTACATCAGACCCATGAAGGTGTGAGCGTCGGGGGGGATGTTGATGCTGGGCGACAGGAAGGAGACGCTGCCCACCAGGTAGAAGCACGTCATCACCATCAGGTGCGTCCCGCAGGTGTGGAACGCCTTCCAGCGCTCCTCTCCGGACGCCGACGCCCGCAGGACGACGCTCAGGATCTTCACGTAGGAGAAGAAGATAACCGGGGTGTCGACGCCCACGAAACAGATGATAACGGCGAATCCGGCCGCTCGATTTCTCTCCGTGTCGCCGCACGCTAAGCTAACCAGCGCCATGTGGTCGCAGTAACAGTGGCGGATTGTGTTGGAGTCGCAGAACCACAGAGATCCCGCCAAACCAACCAAAGTCCCCATGATTGAGCCGCTGCGAAACAACGCGAACAGAAGCAGTTTGGCGAACACCGAGGCGTTCATGATCTTATTGTAGCGTAGCGGCAAGCAAATGGCCACGTAGCGATCCAGCGCCATGGCTAAGAGAAGCGTGGACTCCAGCGAGGACAGGAAGTGGGTGAAGAACATCTGTGTGAGGCAGCCAGTCAGAGAGATCCGGTCCCAGTTGAACAGAAGGCTGAGTAACGTGGTGGGGAAGATGGTCGTTCCCACCAGGATGTCCACGGCACACAGCGAGGCGATCAGAAGGTACATGGGGCTGTGGAGAGACGCCACGCTGCCAATCACCAGCAGCAAAGCACAGTTTCCAAGGAGCAAAGTTACGTAGCAGCCGATCAGGAGAACCAGAACCAGCAGCCGTTGGTGGTTCTGAAGCGACGGGAAGCCTCCGAACAGGAAGCTGCTGTGGGACGAGTTCCCAACCGGCGACGCCTCCAACATGGCGCCCAATCAACCTGAAACACATGTTCAAAAACACAATCAGAATCCAATTATATATATCCTTTATTTAACCAGGTAAAAGTCTCATTGAGATTCCAATCTGTTTTTCGACCTGGCCAAGAGGGCAGCATTTCCTTTCCATTTGTTCTGTTCATGCTATGCATGTCTCTATAAACACACCGTACCCTAAAGGAGCAGTGAGAAGAACATCATCTTAAAAAATACAAATAGATGGTCTGTCCTTCATATTTTCTTATTCTCAGCCGATCATAACAGTATTGTAGGAAAATAAGAAAACACAAAAACGTACAAAAAAAAAAACTTAGTTACAACAAACATCACATGTACAAGGAAGAGTGCAACGTCTGAGTCCTACTGGAGTAGAACAAAGTCACAACAAATGAACAAAAAACAATAAAGGCAGACGAATACAGCTGTAAAACACAAATGAAACGGCACATTAGCGTCAATATGCAAAATAAAAGAAACTATTATGAATCATTAAAAGCTGGCACAATTTAAAACGACTTCAAAGAGCAATCACATCGACCAATGGTTTCATGTTCTCTGTCTCTTTAAAGGTCCCCTATCATCCTCCTCTTCATCAATATATCACAGCTCTCAGATATATCCAGAGCCTGTCTCTGATTGGCTGAAACACCAAACAGATCATTGCAGCATTACCCATAATCCCCTCTGTTTCAGCCCTGTTTCCAAAGTGCTGATTCTCTGTCTGTTACTTCAGATGAAAATAAGGAGCCCCTCCCCACGCCCCTCTGAGAGAGATTTGGTTACAAAGAACTCAATGGTGCTCTAGGAGGAGATTCAGGTGATAAGGTGGGGGGGGGGTTA
Source organism: Dissostichus eleginoides (assembly GCA_031216635.1). Lineage (NCBI taxonomy): Eukaryota > Metazoa > Chordata > Actinopteri > Perciformes > Nototheniidae > Dissostichus > Dissostichus eleginoides. The sequence continues at coordinate 36,477,391 of CM062268.1, read as the reverse complement.
CCTTGGTTGCTGATTGGCTAATGGTTACACAAGACAAAACATCGTGATGACATCATCAAGTGGCCAAAATCTGATCAGCTCATTTTCAGACAGGTTTTTATAGAAATGGATCAGGAGAAAAAGAGAGAGAATCTTTGTTCCTGAAACTTTCAGAGTCTCTTTCCACAGAGGGGACACATGTTGATGTAGAAGAGACATGAAGAAGAGGGGACACATGTTGATGTAGAAGAGACATGAAGAAGAGGGGACACATGTTGATGAAGAAGAGACATGAAGAAGAGGGGACACATGTTGATGTAGAAGAGACATGAAGAAGAGGGACACATGTTGATGTAGAAGAGACATGAAGAAGAGGGGACACATGTTGATGTAGAAGAGACATGAAGAAGAGGGGACACATGTTGATGTAGAAGAGACATGAAGAAGAGGGGACACATGTTGATGTAGAAGAGACATGAAGAAGAGGGGACACATGTTGATGTAGAAGAGACGTGAAGAAGAGGGGACACATGTTGATGTAGAAGAGACATGAAGAAGAGGGGACACATGTTGATGTAGAAGAGACATGAAGAAGAGGGGACACATGCTGATGTAGAAGAGACATGAAGAAGAGGGGACACATGTTGATGTAGAAGAGACATGAAGAAGAGGGGACACATGTTGATGTAGAGGAGACATGAAGAAGAGGGGACACATGCTGATGTAGAAGAGACATGAAGAAGAGGGGACACATGTTGATGTAGAGAGACATGAAGAAGAGGGGACACATGTTGATGTAGAAGAGACATGAAGAAGAGAGGACACATGTTGATGTAGAAGAGACATGAAGAAGAGGGGACACATGTTGATGTAGAAGAGACATGAAGAAGAGGGGACACATGTTGATGTAGAAGAGACATGGAGAAGAGGGGACACATGTTGATGTAGAAGAGCCATGGAGAAGAGGGGACACATGTTGATGTAGAAGAGACATGAAGAAGAGGGGACACATGTTGATGTAGAAGAGACATGAAGAAGAGGGGACACATGTTGATGTAGAAGAGACATGAAGAAGAGGGGACACATGTTGATGTAGAAGAGACATGAGGAAGAGGGGACACATGTTGATGTAGAAGAGACATGAAGAAGAGGGGACACATGTTGATGTAGAAGAGACATGAAGAAGAGGGGACAAATGTTGATGTAGAAGAGACATGAAGAAGAGGGGACACATGTTGATGTAGAAGAGACATGGAGAAGAGGGGACACATGTTGATGTAGAAGAGACATGAAGAAGAGGGGACACATGTTGATGTAGAAGAGACATGAAGAAGAGGGGACACATGTTGATGTAGAGGAGACATGAAGAAGAGGGGACACATGTTGATGTAGAAGAGACGTGAAGAAGAGGGGACACATGTTGATGTAGAAGAGACATGAAGAAGAGGGGACACATGTTGATGTAGAGGAGACATGAAGAAGAGGGGACACATGTTGATGTAGAAGAGACGTGAAGAAGAGGGGACACATGTTGATGTAGAAGAGACATGAAGAAGAGGGGACACATGTTGATGTAGAAGAGACATGAAGAAGTGGATTTTGCATAATAGGTCCCTTGAAGATGAATTCCCCCAAAGTGATCAAATCTGAGAGTTTCAGCTCCTTCTGGACTTTATCAGAAGGGGCAATATTTAAAAGCTGTTTTACCCAGTTCTCACTTCAGGAACCAGCATATGAATAAAATGTTGGGAGCGCAGACGGGAGCGCTAAATTAAATTAAAATGTATTTATATATCCCAATATTTGTCTCAGAGGGCTTCACTAATCTACAAACATGACTGATGAGGCAAAAACAATCAGAACACATGTATTCGTCCCACAGAGGTGGAAATGTACATTTGTGACAGCAGAAAGGAGCCAAAGACAGCTTAATGTCACCTAAGAAGCATGCATAAAAAAATTAAAGATAAATAAATAATACAAATTACACAATTACAAAATACACATCCTTACTACACGTCATAATCGTGAAGAATCAATCATTCAAATCAGTGCATGAAAAGAAAGATAGATCTTATCCGTCTGCCGTCTGCAAGAAGCTCAACAGTATGTCGAACATTATGAAAAAAGATGTGTGTCAAGAAATATTAAAAATCTTTAAAATATATGAAAAAAGTTAGTAAACGCTGCAAAAACAACATTTAAATAATAACCTAGGAAGCAAGATCATGGCTCGGAAAAAACAACTGACGTGACGAGAGAAGCATAAACCCAGAAGTAACTAAGTACATTTATTCAAGTACTAAACTTAAGTACAATTTAGAGGAACTTTTCTTGAGTATTTCAATGTTATGCTACTTCTACTCCACTACAGTTCAGAGGTACATGGTGTACTTCTACTCCTCTACAGCTCAGAGGTACATGGTGTACTTCTACTCCTCTACAGTTCAGAGGTAAAAGGTGTACTTCTACTCCACTACAGTTCAGAGGTACATGGTGTACTTCTACTCCACTACAGTTCAGAGGTACATGGTGTACTTCTACTCCTCTACAGTTCAGAGGTACATGGTGTACTTCTACTCCACTACAGTTCAGAGGTAAAAGGTGTACTTCTACTCCACTACAGTTCAGAGGTAAAAGGTGTACTTCTACTCCACTACAGTTCAGAGGTAAAAGGTGTACTTCTACTCCACTACAGTTCAGAGGTACATGGTGTACTTCTACTCCTCTACAGTTCAGAGGTAAAAGGTGTACTTCTACTCCACTACAGTTCAGAGGTAAAAGGTGTACTTCTACTCCACTACAGTTCAGAGGTAAAAGGTGTACTTCTACTCCACTACAGTTCAGAGTCACATGGTGTACTTCTACTCCACTACTGTTGGGAAAATGAAGGGGAACATAATTTAAACTAAATAGACCACCTAGAACACATTTCTAACTGAGCAGATCATAATCATATTTCTAATATAGTCACTCCGGGTTTACTGTGAACGTTTAGGGTTAAAGTCCCGATGTGACAGCGATGTTTGTAATGTAATAAAGGACATGTTATGGAAGCATTCTCATTCTCAAATGGCTTGAGTTTGACCTTTAGCAACAAACAAAAAGCTTTTGAAATGTAGCTCGTTCGGTCACATGTGTTAGTCTGGCACATGGACATCCTGGACATGTTGCTATGGGAACACTAAGTCACATGACCTGGCCCATGACCCCCCAGACTGTTCAGGGTGTGTCACTGAGGGACATGAGATCAAATAAAGGCTAAAGCTGTATAAGGAACTTTCCAGAACATTTAAAGGTCCTGTGACACCTGTGTCACGGTGGGTCCTTATCAACGAATAAAAAGGCATTTAATAACATGATGACTGTAAAGTAATCTTAATGTATTCATTTAAATTTAACAACTGATTTAATCTCATTATCTAACGACCCCTCGGTTCCCGACAGTCATTATTAAACATGAATTGAAATGAAGCGCTCCTACCTGCCGCCGGCTGCTCGTCTGGAAGAACTCGCTGCCGTCCCGCTGCGTTTTATTAACAAGTCCAACCGTCCATCACATGCGGCTGCTCTCTGAACCAATTAAAACGTCCCAGAGCCAATTAGAGGAGATTCTCTAATTAACCAGCTCATTCATCATTAAAACTTTATACAAAAACAACTTTACTTCGTCTTTAATTTATCATACAAATGATTTAAACAGCTGAGTGGGCAATAATACATTGTTTATGGACAGATTTCACATTTTAATAAAACCTTTTTAGGACATTTCTGACATCATTAGCATTTTTTTCTGGAGTATTTTTACAACTTTTTTGGTGATATTTAATCATTTCTTCCTCAATTTAATAAAAAACAAAAACAAATAATGTTTTGAGATTTTTGACACTTTTTTAAAAAGAAATTAAGAAATCCAAAAGCCTTCTTTCACATATTTCTAGGACATTTTTCAGACAATTTTTGCATCCTTTTTTTCCCCTATTTTCTCACCTTTCAGAAACCAAACCATTAAGTAATTAAACCAACAATTCACACAATTAAGGAAATGTTTTAGGACATTTCTTACATCATATTCAGGGATTTTTTTACGCTTTTTACATATTTTTTTAGAAAATCTTCACTTATTTTTCGTCCATTATTTAGACTTCGACATTTTTGGGACATTTTTAACATATTTTTATGAGATTTTTCAAACTTATTTGGACATTTTAAACATACAGTTTTCCCATTTATCTATATACATAGGGAGGCTGTGGCGCAGTGGATAGAGCGTTGGTGTTGGGATCAGGGAGCTCAGGTTCAAACCCCACTGCAGTCAGCATGTCGTTGTGTCCCTGAGACACTTCACCCCAAAGTGCTCCTGTGGGGATTGTCCTCAGTATTGAGTATGTAAGTCGCTTTGGACAAAAGCGTCTAACAAGTGACATGTATCTATATGTAATGACATGTATCTATATGTAATATATCTTGGTTTTTATTTCAAATAATCATAGAACATTTTTCACATTTGAGGAATTTTGCCAGTTTTCCTGCTTTTTTTTCAAATTCTTCGCTTATTTTTTTGATCTTTTGACATTTTTTTTAAAGGACATTTTCACATCTTTTGGAAATGTTCTAACTTTCTGTTCAGACAAATTTCCCCAGAGAACATTTCCAGATTTTAAGTAAAGTTTTTCTAATGTTTCACAGGTTGTTTTCACATATTTTATTGACACTTTTCACATTTTATTAACTTATTTCTCCATTTTACACGTTGTTTTTCACACTTTTCGTGGATCTTTTTGAGACATTTTTCAGATGTACTTGTTGTGTTGTTACTTTAACACTGACTCATTAAATCAGAGGGTGAATATAATTATCTGGCCCTGCAGGACGTCGTCCTCAGAGAGGATTCTGGGAGTATAACGAGTCTCTGCCGCCGAGGCTTAACGAGATCTCCTGCAACGTTTCCACAGAGAAACACTTAGTTATTTTTAATTAGTGGATTAATTAACTTTGTTCAAGGGGTGCTTTAGGTTTGTTTATGTATTTCATCATTTCAACTCATTTGTGATATTTTCTAAAAAGTGTTATTGTGTTGAAAATATTTATTAGGTCAAATATATTTTTAATTATAACCGTTTTGTTTCGTTTCCCTGTTGCTGTTTATTTGTATTGTATTGAAACATTAGGGAGCATGAGAAGTCCCATCAACACAGAGCTTCTTTTCTATAGCAGAGCAACAGAAGAAGCACACCGCATTATCTCTTTCTCTCAGTGAAGCTTTTTATAGACTGCTTACACTAACATGCTAACTCAAAAATAGTAACTCAAAATAAAACTTTTGAATTGATTTGTTTAGTGAACTTTTTGGCGTTGCAGTTACAACTCTCCGCCAACAGATGGGGGTGCTGCAGCCCCCTCAGCACCCCCCTTCCCGCGTCCATGGGCACAGGGCAAGAGATAGGAACAGGTTCAATGATATTTTGGTGATCATGTAATAAATGCACAGAAACAACGATCTTGTCTGGATCAATGCCTGCGTACGATTCGCTCAAATCAGAAACAGTTATATGCTGACTGCAGCGGGATTTGAACCACTACAAACCCACTGAGCCACAGCCTCCTTTAAAGGTCACTTGAATGCCATCTATTTGACTTTGCTTACTGATTTGTCTTTATTCTATATCCCAAAACTCAACTTTTCAGATATGCTTTTAATCTGTGATGAATGTTGTGTTTTATATATTTTAAGTGTGTTTTTTTTACCCTATAAAGTGTCTTTGAGTTTCTAGAAAAAGCACTGTAGGAATAAAACGTTTTACTACTATTATTTTATCACTAATGTGTGCTTTACTTTTTCATTATTTCATGTCCCTTTTTCTTTTTCTACCTGCTATTCGACTGTTGCTGTAACACTGGGAATTTCCCCGCTGTGGGACGAATGAAGGATTTCTGATTCTGAGAAAAGTCATCAAGAAGTAGAAAAAATAAATGTATTTAAATCATAATAGGGTCAAAAAGTGTAAATGTGTCTTTTAATCAATTGACTAAATGGTAGAAAAATAGGAATCAATTGGAGGATAAAGAAGTTATCTAAAGTTATATAAAGATGAATGAAGTCATGAACTAATAAGAAATATGAAATAAAGGAGGAATAATAAACAAATAAATAAAATCTAAAGGGTGATAAACAAGAAAATAATAATATATTTTACTTACAGTAAATAAATACAGTTTATTAATAATTCTGTGAAATAATCATATTAAATGTGTCCACCAGAGGGCGCTGACACCACTCTGTGAAATCTTTATACCCTGTTTTTTATTTCTTAACATTTCTAATATTCATTTTTAGATCCCGCTCACAGACCCTTGATTGATTGTCTATTCGTCAAACAATGAATTTAAAATATTATAAGAACACGTTCCAAAACATATCTTTATAATATACTTTTATATTTAAGTCGCAGCGTCATGAGAGATGGCTGCAAACATTATTAGTTAATATTATTTTATTACGTTTATATATGTGTTTTTGGAAAACTCTCTAAAACCATTTCTTCTGATTTTCAATTATAGAATTTTTCTGCATTTTTCTTTCATAAAAACGAGGCAGTTGTTTCAGAGCTCACAAACTGTTTTGGTTTTTAAAGCATAAAGCTGATGTTTCTATAGGAAGAGATCAGAGCTGGAAGTTCCAATATATTTTTGATTTACTATTCTATTACTTTTTTCAAATATCTTTGACTTTTTTCATATTTTTCGAGATGCTATTCAATGTCTGTTTTCATATTTCTTGACTTATTAAAGACTTATTGTTTATATTTTCCACATATTATACACTGTGTTTGATTTTTAGTGGTTAAACTTTCTGTGTGGTCGTTTTCCCGCCGCTCAGATGTGTTTACAGCCATTAACCCCCCCCCCCCCCCAGGTGCCCTCTGGTTGTCATGTCCCTAACACTAACAAACCCTGTGCCCCCCCGAGGGTCTGTGTGGCCACTCGGACACTAACGAGCTCCTTTAACGGGCTAATTAGCAAGCACTGCATCGTGGGAAGAGTCTCCGTGATTACTGATGTAAACACACACACACACACACACACACACACACACACACACACACACACACAAACACACACACACATTGCCAATATCTATCATGTTTTCAACGTACATTTCTTTAATAATACTTAGATATTGCAATATACACATTTGAATGGTCAGGTATTTTAGTGCACACCTGTTATTAAAGGGCCATCACACAATGCACAGTTCTGATTCCTTATGTGGTATAATAAACTGTAATAGATGTAAATCTTATAATATACACACCGATCATTACAGGTATTCAAACCTATCCATATTCTCTAATCACCCTTATACATTCATACACACGCTCATGTAATAACCATTGCATTGTGTGCATACATAAACCTCACACTCGTGCTATTAATGATAAATATAACAATCAAACGCTGTCTTGTATTATCTACATCCTGCTGACAACTCTCAGATCAAGAAGAAACGGGACAGTGGATTCAGGTGCATCCAGACGGGGTTTATTCATCACTCAGTTCACAAACACCTCCCGTTAAAGGCCGACCTCTGACACCACATTTCTCACGACAACACGGATTTTGGAAAATGTCAGGCCGTACATCACAGCGTTGAGCAGAGGCTGGCACGTGAGGAAGTATAACGATAATAAGATGCGGAACATGGTTGGAACACCGCTCATATCAAACCTACTCTGAAGTATTTCAAAGCTGCAGCCAAAAGAGAAGTTGATGAGGGAAACAAAGTGAGGTGTGCAGGTACTGAGAGCTTTCTGTCTGCTCTGCTTACAACCAGAGAAACACACTCTGAGGATCTTAATGTACGTGTAGAGGATTAAAATCAGAGGAACGAACAACGTGCAAAGACTCACAAAGAGTCCATAAATATTAATTACAGTAATGTCAGAGCAGGCCAGTTTAACAATGGAGTAGTTCCCACAGTACACGGTATTAACGATGTTCCCACACAGCTGCAGAGACACAGTCAGAACTATCATGACAGCACAGATTAACAGCGAGTAAAACCACGACACAGCAACAAGAGAGGCGACCCTCCTAGAAGTCATACGTGTGTTATATTGCAGAGGATAACAGATGGCAAGATATCTGTCATAAGACATGACGGTTAAGTTTAAATATTCCACACACACATAAGAATACACAGAATAAACCTGCAGGAAGCAGAGCGGAGCAGAAACAGTGTGAATGTCAGAGAGGATCTGAACCAGAAGGAATGGAAACAACCCTGTACTACCATACAGTTCATTTACAAACAGGCTGCACAGAAAAAGGTACATAGGTTCATGTAAGCTCCTGCTCACACAGATAACCACAATCAGCAACACGTTGGCACCTATAATACACACATATAAACACATGACAATCATGAAGAACAAGTATTTAAAAACCCCCGTGTGGAAGTAGACACTCAGTATAAAATATGAAACCTGCGTAGAGTACACCATGGTCCTCCTGTGGTCAGAAACCATTATTGCGTTCTCTCATACATCTGTAAATATGAAGCACTCTTTAAACACAGTGTGAGATATGAGCACACAGACCCTAAACAGATTCATTATCATGGAAAACACCACAATCCATCTGCAATCGGACCCTTCCTCTCACTGAGCGGTGCGACCTCTTTTAACCTCTTCCAGACAGCATCACCTCATCATCGAACTCTGATTCATGCTCATGTTTATTAATGTCTGCTGTCCGAACGCTCTGAAGGAAGACTGATGCTTTACTTCCTGTGATGATCTAAACAGCTGTTCATTGGTGCATTTTCTGAGTGCTAAAATCTGGTGATGGCTATACAGACCAGGGGTCGTTCCTGAGACTAGGGGTCAGTCCTGAGACTAGGGGTCGTTCCTGAGACTAGGGGTCATTCCTGTGACTAGATTAGATTAGATTACTTTATTGTCATTACATAATGCAAGCAGAGTGTAATCAAATTAGGAGGGTCTAACCAGATTAGGGGTCGTTCCTGAGACTAGGGGTCGTTCCTGAGACTAGGGGTCGTTCCTGAGACTAGGGGTCGGTCCTGAGACTAGGGGTCGTTCCTGAGACTAGGGGTCGGTCCTGAGACTAGGGGTCGTTCCTGAGACTAGGGGTCGTTCCTGAGACTACTGGCCGGTCCTGAGACTAGGGGTCGTTCCTGAGACTAGGGGTTGTTCCTGAGACTAAGGGTTGTTCCTGAGACTAGGGGTCGTTCCTAAAACTACTGGCCGGTCCTGAGACTAGGGGTCGTTCCTGAGACTAGGGGTTGTTCCTGAGACTAAGGGTTGTTCCTGAGACTAGGGGTCGTTCCTAAAACTACTGGCCAGTCCTGAGACTACTGGCCGGTCCTGAGACAAGTAGCCTGTCCTGAGACTAGGGGTTATTCCTGAGAGTAGACTAGATTACTTTATTGTCATTACATAATGCAAGCAGAGTTTAACGAAATTAGGAGGGTCAAACCCGACTAGGGGTCGTTCCTGAGACTAGGGGTCGTTCCTGAGACTGCTGGCCGGTCCTGAGACTAGGGGTCATTCCTGAGACTAGGGGTTGTTCCTGAGACTAAGGGTTGTTCCTGAGACTAATGAAAATTAGGAGGGTCTAACCAGACTAGGGGTCGTTCCTGACACTACTAGTCAGTCCTTAGACTAGGGGTCGTTCCTGAGACTAGGGGTCGTTCCTGAGACTAGGGGTCAATAGATTAGATTAGATTACTTTATTGTCATTACATAATGCAAGCAGAGTGTAATGAAATTAGGAGGGTGTAACCCAGGGGTGGGCAAACTTTTTGGCTCGGGGGCCACTATGAGTTTTAAAATTTGACAGACGGGCCGGGCCAGTAGCAGATCGGTGAACAAATATTTAGCTGTCCACTCCTCATTAAACACTCGGCACTCAATGTCGACTTTTCTTTTCTTTGGTCCACTCATTGTTACAGATGCAGGTTCAAAGGTGAATTATTGCGTCATTGCGTCATCGTTTGCGTCATGACGTAACCGTTTACGTGAATTCTTATGACCCACACAGCGTTTTACGTCGCTGATTTTCTCCGCAACACCGCTCACAACAACATCAATAGAGGACTGCGTCTGGTAGTTTTTAATCATACGAACCCAGATTAAATTAAAGAACTATTTCTCCAACCTTATACCTTTCTCAAGAGTGCCGTGGTGCATTGTTTATGAATGTGGTTCAGCTGCATTACTGCCCGCTGCAGCACTGCTCGTCTACCGGAGTTTATTCTCCCGTTAACTCGCGGCAGTGGCCGCTGTAAAGTTTTCACTGACTGACTGTCACACAAGCAGCTGATAAATATCCCCCATCCCCATCAGTGAATGTGTTTCAGTCTGGAAGCTGTTTGGCATCACAACGCTGTTATGAAAGTTTCTCTGGCATTCTACAGGTGATGTTAGCATAGCAACCGAAGCTAATCAGACTATCTTGACTACTTGTTGCTATCATATTGTGGCATAAGCCGTTTTCTACAGGCATATTTTACCGGCGTAGTTTTCGTTATGATTTTACTTGTGATGGCCACATGGAGCCCATGTATTGATTCCATCCGATAGCTGCAATAATACAAAACAACAGGAAAACGTCTGCCTCTTCAAAATGGTCAATAACAGTGAACGGATGGTTATTAAAGTAAGGTAAAATAAACAGAATCACACTAAGCCTGGTCGGTGTTGCCTGACTTTATATAAGTGTTTTGTATAAGTGTGTGGTCGCGTTCTAGTCCCTTTGCTCAGCGCTGCTGCTTGTTACAACTTGTATTCGCCGTACTCGCCATGAACTGTTATTGCTCAGGTTCATCTCGACCCCCTCCAATGTAAGCGTGACGTATTTGGTTCTTAGATCTTGCCGGGTTGCCGAGTGGGGCCAGCTGAGAGAATAGACCAGACTCCAGCAAAGATCAATTGTGTCTAGAGTGCGCCATCTAGTGGGATCAACTGAAATGCCGGGTATTGCAGGAAAAAGGCAAAATGAATGCGGTCTTTACTATAATTTGGACAATTTTGTACCAATATTCGGCGGGCCGGATTCAAAAGCCCAACGGGCCGTATATGGCCCGCGGGCCTTAGTTTGCCCATGCCTGGTCTAACCAGACTAGGGGTCGTTCTTGAGACTAGGGGTCGTTCTTGAGACTAGGGGTCGTTCCTGAGACTAGGGGTCGTTCCTGAGACTAGGGGTCGGTCCTGAGACTAGGGGTCGTTCCTGACACTAGGGGTCGTTCCTGAGACTACTGGCCGGTCCTGAGACCAGGGGTCGTTCCTGAGACTAGGGGTTGTTCCTGAGACTAGGGGTCGTTCCTAAGACTACTGGCCAGTCCTGAGACTACTGGCCGGTCCTGAGACTGGAGGCGGTACTGAGACTAGGGGTCTTTCCTAAGATTACTGGCCAGTCCTGAGACTACTGGCCGGTCCTGAGACTAGGGGCCGGTCCTGAGACTGGAGGCGGTACTGAGACTAGGGGTCTTTCCTAAGATTACTGGCCAGTCCTGAGACTACTGGCCGGTCCTGAGGCTAGGGGTTGTTCCAGAGACTAGGGTCTGGTCCTGAGACCTGAGTAGGGGGTTGTTAGTGAGACAAGTAGCCAGTCCTGAGACTAGGGGTCATTCCTGAGACTAGACTAGATTACTTTATTGTCATTACATAATGCAAGCAGAGTTTAACGAAATTAGGAGGGTCAAACCAGACTAGGGGTCATTCCTGAGACTAGGGATCGGTCCTGAGACTAGGGGCCGGTTCTGAGACTAGGGGCCGGTTCTGAGACTAGGGGCCGGTTCTGAGACTAGGGGTCATTCCTAAGACTACTGACCGGTCCTGAGACTACTAGCCAATCCTGAGACTAGGGGTTGTTCCTGAGACTAGGGGTCATTCCTAAAACAAGGGAGGGGTCGTTCCTGAGACTAGGGGTTGTTCCTAAGACTAGGGGTCGTTCCTGAGACTAGGGCTCGTTCCTGAGACTACTGGCTAGTCCTGAGACTACTGGCCGGTCCTGAGAATAGGGGCCGGTCCTGAGACTAGGGGCCGGTCCTGAGACTACTGGCCGGTCCTGAGACTAGGAGTCGTTCCTGAGATTAGGGGTCATTCCTGAGACTAGGGGTCGTTCCTTAGACTAGGGGCTGGTCCTGAGACTACTGGCCAGTCCTGAGACTAATGGCCGGTCCTGAGACTAGGGGCTGGTCCTGAGACTAGGGGTCGTTCCTGAGACTAGGTGTCGTTCCTGATACTAGGGGCTGGTCCTGAGACTACTGGCCAGTTCTGAAACTAGTGGCCCGTCCTGTGACTACTGGCCAGTCTGGAGACAAGGGGTCGGTCCTGACACTAGGGGTCGTTCCTGAGACTACTGGCCAGTCCTGAGACTATGCACCAGTCCTGAGTATAGATGCCGGTCCTGAGACTAGGGGTCGTTCCTGAGACTAGGGGTCGTTCCTAAGACTACTGGCCGGTCCTGAGACTACTGGCCAGTCCTGAGATTATGCACCAGTCCTGAGTCCAGATGCCGGTCCTGAGACTATGGGTCTGAAAACATGTTCTAACAAATCTAAGTTGATAAGAAAAAAAGCCCAATAACAAATGTACATAACAAGCTTGAAAAAGACCATTCCTATGTTCTCTTATGATAAGCAATCTGAGGCTTCGGGTGTTAGGGATGAGCTGCTAACACAATAAATAAAACCCTCTGGAGAGCTGTGAGCTGTTTGTTTCTTAAAGCATTTTAAAGTATCAAGAATAATTTACCTACATTTATTTGATTTCGCTTACTTATAACTTAACTTATGAGGCAATATACCTCTAGTGAGCGGCCCAGACCTTGGTATATTTTTCTGTATGTGGCCCTCGGTGAAAAATGTTTGGACACCCCTGCATTACATTAATGTACACAATATACACAATATCTTGTTTTTCATTACTGCACATATTTTATTCCAATTCTATTTCAATGTTAATACTCCTATACTTGACTATTTTTTAAAATATTTTTAATGTTATTATAGTTGTCTTAAAATAGTTTTCTATCTGTGTTTTGAATTTTTGTTTTCTTTTTATGTATGCACCACGACACCAAGTCAAATTCCTCGTACGTGTCAACCTACCTGGTAATAAACCTGATTCTGATTCTGATCCCATTCCTGCAAATAATAAACTGCAGGGTGCATGGGGGCTGCTTCTTTAAATCTTCCACAAATATCGACAGAGAAATAAAGCATGACCTGTTGCAGAATGACCTGCGGCACATCCTGTTTACACACTGCTGAATTCCCTCTGCACTATGGGACACATTCAGAGACGGTGAGCATCGTTTAACCTCCTGATCTCTGCAGCCTGCCGGGCTCAATAACACATAACATACATGAAGGTTTAAGACTGAAAAGTTGTATTAAAACCACAAATCACCGGAATATCTGACCATGTGAGATATGGTGACCGACCTGTGACTATAGTTTGGAAAAATAGCCTGTGTTCTCAGCCTTGGAGAAACTTGACATGTTTTGGGATGTGTCTGAACCTCTCGTTAGTGGTTCATTAATAAAACAGATATTTCAACGTGTGCCTACTTTGTTCATGTGCTGTTGAGGTTCATTTCACTGTGTGCTATAATCTATTTACAAAGTGTGAAGAGGCAACTTTAGAATAGGGAACCTGTTCAGGTCAATTAGAGTCAAACTACTAGATTATTGGTTATGAACAAGACTTCACTTTAAAATAGGGAACATGTTCTTAGATAGAAATACCTAATTTGTTGTTATTTAGACACAATTAACACTTATAGTTTCATGTCTTGTTAAATAAGAATAGATCATATTTGTTAAATGTTATTAAGGGAGAATCACTATTCTTGTGGTACTGCTGCCTTATTAGGCCCATATTGAGCAGAGCATATTAAGACCAAAACTCATGTACAACAACGTCCCTACTTGCAATAAATAAGCACTTATTAGAGGGTTATTGAGGAAAAACTCTCAACTAATGGCCTATTACTGGGAGAATATGGTCATTTAGAATAAGGCATTAAAAAGTGTTTTATAATGACTAATAAAGAGCCAATATACTGCTAATAAGCATGTTAATTAACAAGTAGTTCATGGTGAATTTGTGTACCTTAATATAAAGTGAAACATTTATTATTTTAGAGCCAAAAACTTACTTTTTTCAACATTTTGACACAATGTCTAGTTTATTTGTACAGAACCTTTCAACAACAGAGCAACAACAACAGTCTTTACTTCAAACAGGCATGAAGTAAATGCATATTGAAAAATAGCAGTATTATACAAAAACATAAGGAATCAAAATGGTTTTATCTAAAGATATTGTAGTTGTTTTTCCAGCTGACTTCTATGTTAGGATGAATCCTTGTACATTTCAGGAACTGCACTTTATGTTAAATGTGTTTGGGCTCATCGCTCGCTGTATGAGGCAGCAAATCCTCCCTTACTGTCAGTGTAAAAAATAGAAATGCTTTCCAGATTTATATTTGTGGCCTTGTGTGTGAAAAAAAGCCAAAGATGTTTTTTATACAAACCTAACATATCACAAACTTGACAACTTGTCACTGAGAAATGTAATCATTATCACCTTTCCTCCAGGTGTTATTGATGCTGAGGAAATAAAATACATGACTTTAACATTAACACCTTACACTTTACCAAAGAGAAGACTCTTACATATGATGCGGATTTTTGTTAAATTCAGTCCATATATTAAAGGGTTGAAGAGCGGTTGGAAGGTGATAAAGTACAGAGATAAAAAAATACGCAACATGCTGGGAACACTGCTCATATCAAACCTGCTCTGTATTATTTCAAAAAAAGCCCCGAAGGAGAAGTTAAGCAGGGAAACAAGGTGAGGTGTGCAGGTACTGAGAGCTTTCTGTCTGGTCTGTTTGGAGCCAGAGAAACACACTCTGAGGATCCTCATGTACGAGTAAAACGTTAAAATTATGAGAGCAACTATAACAGTAAACGTGTAAACAAGTCCATACACATTATTGACTGTAGTGTCAGAGCAGGCCAGTTTAACAATGGGGAAGTTATCACAGTACACTTTGTTAATGATGTTCCCACACAGCTGTAAAGAGGAACTCAGTGATATCATGATAACCACATTAAGAATGGGGAAAAACCACGTTAGAGCAATAAACATGGCAGCTTTGTTAGAAGTCATACGTGTGTTATAATGCAGAGGATGACAGATAGAAAGATATCTGTCATAAGACATGATGGCTAAATTATAAAACTGTACATTTCCATATGTATACAGAGAGAAAACCTGCAGGAAGCAGAGCGGAGCAGAAACAGTGTGAATGTCAGAGAGGATCTGAACCAGAAGGAATGGAAACAACCCTGTACTACCACACAGTTCATTTACAAACAGGCTGCACAGAAAAAGGTACATAGGTTCATGTAAGCTCCTGTTCACACAGATAACCACAATCAGCAACACGTTGGCACCTATAATACACACATATAAACACATGACAATCGTGAAGAACAAGTCTTTAAAAACCCCCGTGTGGAAGAAGGCACTCAGTATAAAATATGAAACATGAGTAGAGTTCACCATGGTCCTCCTCAATCAAACATGTAATGAAACAGATTATATACTCATCTCTCATTAAAGTCTGTATGATGTTCAGATCAGAATAACGGAGCACAGTTAGTGGAGGACATTGTGTGAAGCTGCAGACTCACTGAGCTCAGACCCCCTGCTGCTTTGACCTTCTTCAGTGAGGGGAGCCAATCACAGCACTCCATCCCTATTGTCAAAGGACCCACTGACCGACCTGTAACCATAGTTTAGAAAAATAACATGCTAACATTAGTCGTAATTAGTTTGGCGCCTAACTGCCATTAGTCTGCATTAGTTAGAGTTGTTTGTATGACCTAATTGATGTATTTATTTAATCAAGGACCACGCATACAAATACATTAATCTCAGAAAAGAGAAGAGATGATTTATGCCAGATTTGAGCTAATAGCTAATTTAGTGGGAATGCTGATACAGCATTCCAACCATCTGTTATGCTACGCACGAAATTCTTTATTATTCCGCCGTTATTCTCGCCTCTTCTTCTCCCACATTCCACATCGCAGAAACTCCGTTCAAACATCAAAACGTTCAACTCGGTCGGGAATCGATAGCTATTACTTTTCTTATTCATAACTTTCATAATTCCAGAGATACATCCCATAATTCATCACATTTTTAACATGCAAGTCAATGGAGAAACTCTTCAGACTTTCACTCAGAAACCTCATTCCAACTTTAAAATGTTACACATCTTTCTGACATTATTCGTGTAACACAACTTTTAAATCTGATTCTTACTTTTAGAGATATTAAACATTGTTCAGACCTTGGTAAAGAGGCCTTCTTCAGATTTTAGAGTGCGTGATGTCACAGCTAGAGTGGAGGACAGATTTAATTTTGCCTTCATACTTTCTATTAAACCTGCCATAATTCCCAAACCCTACATTCCTGAGACATAATTTTCCATGAGAAACCTAGGAAAACATCTCGTAGCTTGAAAAATAAAAAATAATTAAGCAAAATAATTAAACAAAATGCCTCTTGAGGGCATGAAGTGACAAAAACTTTCAACATGTCTCCATTAAACCCCATTGTAAGTTCAGCCTCATCTTTCCCCACCACAGCAGCCGCACACCTTTAGTTAATCTGCCAAAAAGGCCACATTATTAACCCGAAAGTACACAAAAAGTACACTTCAGATGCTCAAGTTCCTTGACATGCTTCACGCTTTGAAATTTCATCGATATCTGTTACGGTTCTTCAACAAAACGTTCACATGTAAGAGGTTTATCTCTCATTCAGAACAATGAAAATGCTCTCCTCTCACCGATTACTGCACATCACCATGGAAACCTTTGATCTCTGGACATCGTTAGCTCAAATATAAACACCTGTGTCATGGAACACGATGATGTCATAACTCCAACTGACATGCTCAGAGCAGCAGACTTCAGATAATGGTTAATGGTCCTGCCCTCAACAGCTCTACGTCAATTATGGGGTGTCATCATATGCCGTTTCCATGGAAACGCATCCCTCGCCATAAAACACGATGTCGCTGTAACTCCAATGGACACGGTCCGATCGTCCCCCAAACTTCGCTTGTATATCACCGGTCCATGCTTCAACAGCTTTACGCCAAATCTGAGATCTCACCATAGGCTGTTGCCATGGAAACGCATCCCTCGCCATAAAACACGATGTCGCTGTAGCTCCAATGGACACGGTCCGGTCGTCCCACAATCTTCACCTGTATATCACCTCTCCATGCCTCTACAGCTCTACGTCAAATCTGACATCTCACCATATGCCGTTTCCATGGAAACGCATCCCTCGCCATAAAACACGATGTTGTTGTAACGCCTATGAAAAGGGTTAAAACAGCACCACACTTCAGATAATGGTTAACGGTCCAGCCCTCAACAGCTCTACGTCAATTATGGGGTTTCATCATATGCCGTTTCCATGGAATCGCATCCCTCGCCATAAAAGACGATGTCGCTATAACTCTATGAAAATGTTCAAAAAGTGCTCAAACTTCACATGTGTGCTAACAGTCCAGCCGTGAAGACATCTACGGGACAGTTTTGAGATTTCTTCAAATGCCATCGCCATGGCAACACAATGCTCGCCAT
This sequence comes from Dissostichus eleginoides, assembly GCA_031216635.1. Classification (NCBI taxonomy): domain Eukaryota; kingdom Metazoa; phylum Chordata; class Actinopteri; order Perciformes; family Nototheniidae; genus Dissostichus; species Dissostichus eleginoides. Next base: position 36,459,705 of record CM062268.1, on the reverse strand, counting down.
GAAACACGGTTTTCTCATAACTTCAGTGAAAATGCTCCAAACGGCCCAAAACTTCACAGGTTTGGTAACGATGCAGCCATCAACGCATCTAAGCGTATTAAGGGATGTCATCAAATGCCGTTGGCTTGGCGACAGATCATTCGCCATCAAGTTAGTTCAAAAGTTTGCAGTTCAAATATTCTGCTGCTTTTCCAAGCCTTTTTACTTTCTTTTCTTCTCTCATCACATATTCAAGCCCCCAGTGTTCATGTATCATTTCAATCTAAATTCTTCACTTTCTTCCTACACATTACATTTCAGCATAGCAGTTTAGCGTCAGCTTTTCAGCATAAAGCATCCCCACTAGCAATGTTTTCAGGAATTGCATTCTCTAGTTTCCATCTGCAGTCCTGAGGCAGGTACATAACAATCAACAGTCTTTACATCAGACAGGCATGAAGAAAATAAATATTGAAAAATATCAGTATTATACAAAAGCATTATAAGGAATCAAATCTCCTTTTTCACAGATCTAAAGATATTGTAGTTGTTCTTCAAGCTGACTATGTTAGGATGAATCCATATGAAATATACTTCAGTAGCCAGACCTTTAGATGTATTATTATAATTTGTTAAAAAAAAGCCTGAGTTTCAGAAAATCTACTTTGAACCTTTGAATATTATGTTTAAGATTGATTTTGGGATGATGGCGAAAATATCATCTAGATATTCTAAGCAAAGACAGGGTAATTTATTGCATTTTAATAAAGCTGTAGACTCCCAATCTGCCATATAAATATCTGCATAAACTCGGTATTTGCGGCCCTTTGCACAGCCAAACATTTGCAGGAAATAATGACAGTATAATTATAGTTTAATTCTATGTCATTACGGATTAGAGTCAACGTCAGGAGCTTAGGTTGGGGTCAGGGTTATGAAGGTTTAGGCAACAAACTATGATTTGTGTAGGTTGAGGCAACAAAACAACAACTTCATTAGTATTAAAGTTTTAGAAGGTACTTTACAAGAATATAAAACAATAAGAAACATTGGTGGTAACACTTTATATTAAGGTATACAAATTCCCCATCAACTTGTTAATTAACATGCATATTAGCAGTGTATTGGCTCTTTATTAGTCATTATAAAACACCTATTAATGCCTTATTCTACATGACCATATACCGGTTCAAGTCCCGAACAGACCTAAATATGGAGTGTGGACTGCTACTTGGAGAGGTCCCAGTTTACCTCCTGCCCTGCCATGGTGCCCTTGAGCAAGGCACCGGACAATCCCCTGCCCCCCCACTCCCATTGCTCCCCGGGCGCTGTACAATAGCTGCTCACTGCTCCTAGTACTAGACTCCTGGTACTAGGACTGGTTAAAAGCAGAGAACACATGTCACTGTGTGTGCTGTGTGCTCTGCATGTGTGACCTTTAAAGAGGGTTTCATCCCTCCCAATTCTATCTATCTAAGGAAGTTGTTGTACATGAGTTTTGGTCTTAATATGCTCAATATGGGCCTAATAAGGCAGTAGTACCACAAGAATAGTAATTCTCCCATAATAACACTTAACAAATATGATCTACTCTTATGTAACAAGACATTAAACTATAAGTGTTAATTGTGTCTAAATAACTAAAAATTAGGTATTTCTATGTAAGAATATGTTTTGGGGTATTGACAGTTCAGCTACCAATAGCAAGGTGATATTGACCTGTATGTTTCATAATTGCACATTTATATATTTGTAAAATGTGTACTAAAGGTTAGACAGGAAACCGGGTACAGGAAGTAGGAGAAAGTGAATTGAATAGCATGGGAGTAGACTGCTACTAATGTCCCCTATGCAACCTGAATAGTAAAAGGGTCAAGTCCGTCAGAAAGCAATGACTGTAAGTGTAAGCCTTACACTTACACTGTAAGGATAAGTAACATGTATTGTGTTTATGTGATGACATTTGGAGATGTTTAAAGTCAATGAGAAAATGCGTTAGCATTCGCGCTAGCGTTAGCCATACTAGCTTGTAGGCCCTATACATGCTTAGTGCACAGCTAGCATTAGCTATACTTAAATAGTTTACACTTAGCGGTCCTATGTGTTAATCTGTGTATGTTACGCTTGCATGTATGAGATCATTAAGTGCCTTGTATCTTCTTTTTTTAGAGTTTCACTCCGTTTGAATGTCAGTGGACTGCAAATAAGTCAATAAAGGAGCATGGCTGCTCATTCCCTGGCTCTCAAAAGAGTTTGGCTGGCTGTCTATGTTCACACTGAGACAGTACAACACAGAGAGAACAGTGCACCTATTGTGTAAGTACATACAAGCAGGTCACACAGTATGATCACAAATACATAAACTCTGTTAAAAATCTGTTTTTATTAAAGAGTACAGGCTGCATGTGTTCTCAGCCTTGGAGAAACTTGACATGTTTTGGGATGTGTCTGAACCTCTCTTTAGTGGTTCATTAATAAAACAGATATTTCAACGTGTGCCTACTTTGTTCATGTGCTGTTGAGGTTCATTTCACTGTGTGCTATAATGTATTTACAAAGTGTGAAGAGGCAACTTTAGAATAGGGAACCTGTTCAGGTCAATTAGAGTCAAACTACTAGCTTATTGGTTATGAACAAGACTTCACTTTAATATAGGGAACATGTTCTTAGATAGAAATACCTAATTTGTTGTTATTTAGACACAATTAACACTTATAGTTTCATGTCTTGTTACATAAGAATAGATCATATTTGTTAAGTGTTATTATGGGAGAATCACTATTCTTGTGGTACTGCTGCCTTATTAGGCCCATATTGAGCAGAGCATATTAAGACCAAAACACTTGCAATAAATAAGCACTTATTAGAGGGTTATTGAGGAAAAACTCTCAACTAATGGCCTATTACTGGGAGAATATGGTCATTTAGAATAAGGCATTAATAAGTGTTTTATAATGACTAATAAAGAGCCAATATACTGCTAATATGCATGTTAATTAACAACTAGTTCATGGTGAATTTGTGTACCTTAATATAAAGTGAAACATTTATTATTTTAGAGCCAAAAACTTACTTTTTTCAACAATTGACACAATGTCTAGTTTATTTGTACAGAACCTTTCAACAACAGAGCAACAACAACAGTCTTTACATCAGACAGGCATGAAGTAAATGCATATTGAAAAATATCAGTATTATACAAAAACATAAGGAATCAAATTCCTTTTTCACAGATCTAAAGATATTGTAGTTGTTTTTCCAGCTGACTTCTATGTTAGGATGAATCCTTGTTCATTTCAGGAACTGCACTTAATGTTAAATGTGTTTGGGCTCATCGCTCGATGTATGAGGCAGCAAATCCTCCCTTACTGTCATTGTAAAAATAGAAATGCTTTCCAGATTTATATTTGGGGCCTTGTGTGTGAAAAAAAGCCAAAGATGTTTTTTATACAAACCTAACATATCACAAACTTGACAACTTGTCACTGAGAAATGTAATCATTATCACCTTTCCTCCAGGTGTTATTGATGCTGAGGAAATAAAATACATGACTTTAACATTAGCACCTTACACTTTACCAAAGAGAAGACTCTTACATATGATGCGGATTTTTGTTAAATTCAGTCCATACATTAAAGGGTTGAAGAGCGGTTGGAAGGTGATAAAGTACAGAGATAAAAAAACGCAACATGCTGGGAACACTGCTCATATCAAACCTGCTCTGTGCTATTTCAAAAAAAGCCCCGAAGGAGAAGTTAAGCAGGGAAACAAGGTGAGGTGTGCAGGTACTGAGAGCTTTCTGTCTGGTCTGTTTGGAGCCAGAGAAACACACTCTGAGGATCCTCATGTACGAGTAAAAAATTAAAATTATGAGAGCAACTATAACAGTAAACGTGTAAACAAGTCCATACACATTATTGACTGTAGTGTCAGAGCAGGCCAGTTTAACAATGGGGAAGTTATCACAGTACACTTTGTTAATGATGTTCCCACACAGCTGTAAAGAGGCACTCAGTGATATCAGGATAACTACATTAAGAATGGGGAAAAACCACGTTAGAGCAATAAACATGGCAGCTTTGTTAGAAGTCATTCGTGTGTTATAATGCAGAGGATGACAGATAGAAAGATATCTGTCATAAGACATGATGGCTAAATTATAAAACTGCACATTTCCATATGTATACAGAGAGAAAACCTGCAGGAAGCAGAGCGGAGCAGAAACAGTGTGAATGTCAGAGAGGATCTGAACCAGAAGGAATGGAAACAACCCTGTACTACCACACAGTTCATTTACAAACAGGCTGCACAGAAAAAGGTACATAGGTTCATGTAAGCTCCTGTTCACACAGATAACCACAATCAGAGACGTGTTGGCAACAACAATCACAATGTACAACATGGCAGTTATCATGAAATACAAGTACCTCAAATATCCAACATTCAAATAAGCTTCAAGAATGAAATAGGATACAGTTAGTGGAGTTGAATTGGACATCATTCTTAGAGGTTAAACGTTAGTATATCTGAGCACATTTGAACTCCACAGTCTTAACTACCATCCCCCCCAGAGTGTCAGGAGCTGTAAATGAATGCATCATGCTCACATCACACAGTGCAGTGTCTCTCACCTGCTGTGCTGCAGACTGCTGCAGTCCCTTCTGTCAGCCGCAGAGACTTCTGCTGCTTTAAAGCTTCCAGAACACCAGAACCCAACAGGCCAGGCCCCCTTACCACCAGGACCCAGACCAGCCTATCTGTAGGCAGAGATGGGTTGTGGCTGGTTCAAAACACATAATGTTAAAGTCGTGTCTATGTCCCCTGTGACACTTCTTACACCCCCCCCCCCCCACCAGACTCAGGTACAGTTTCATCCACAGGCCATAAGTCTATTAAACCCTGAGCTTGCACTATTTTAATTTGTATTGTTGTTTTTATTTATTTTCCTATGTCTTGTAATTGCACTGTTGAGGAACCTGCGACCTACGTTTTTCTTACATTGCATAATTACACCGTAGTTGTGTATATGTTAGGACAATAAGCGGATGAGCTTATCTCCATGTTTGACTCGACATGTACCCTAATATTGGATTCTGTTGCTCCTTTTACGCTTAGACGCACCAAAGTTCTCTCAGAGCCGTGGCTCAATGACTGTACTCGTGCTCTCAGACGCGCTTGCAGGCGTGCAGAGAGAAAATGGAAGAAGGATAAACTCATTTCTCCCTAGAAATCCTTGGTGCTTGCCTATCCGACTACCAGACGGCAGACAAAACAGAGCACATTTCTCTGTTAATCTCCAATAACAGCCATAAACCTCAGGTTCTTTTCAATGTCCTCAACTCTATCATTAATCCCTGTGATGTATCTTCAATTGTGCCATCGACTACTCTCTGTGATAAGTTTCTTACATTCTTTATCAAAAAAGTCTCTGCTTTCAGGCTAGCCCACACTAGTGCTACCCCAGATCCTGCTCCCTTTCTGTGCCCTGCAGTCCTCCACCAGTTTGAGGCTGTATCCCTCTCTTCTCTCTCGGATGTAGTCAAACACCTGCGGCCGACACACTGCACCTCAGACAGCATTCCCTCTCACCTTCTCAGAGATGTTTTCGCATTTTAATGATCTGCTCCAAGCCACCAACTCAGGTAGCCCAGCTGTCCTGGTGCTGTTAGACCTGACATTTGATTTAGCTTTGGCATTTGCACCCGATTGAAGTCAGTAGGCTCATGATATTTGTTAGAAATGTGATAATAAAGAGGTTGGTGCCCAAAACAAATATAAGAAATCCAATCAACTAGTCCATATTTCCCACCCGGCCCTCTTTAAGCTCACATCACATATTCCGTGTTCTAAAATGTATGACCTTTTTTTTTATTTTTTATATGTATTTGCAAAATCAATAGATTCAAAAAAGGTCAAAAAGTTTTGTCAATTTTTTACTGACATTTATGTTATTTATATTTTACTGTGACCGGCCAACAGATTATAACAGAGGACATATAGGACTATGTTTCATATGTTGCATTGGAATATATGACTACAGGTGAATATTACAATGTCATTAATGTTACAACATTTTGGGGACATTGTTGTGGATTCATGAATATACTTGAACGTTTTATCCATTATAAGATTCACTGCTGAAATCATGTCACTTCATCAGATCTCACATGATTCAGTTACAGTTGAACTTTTTTGCTAAACTGTTTGACACTTCATTTATTTCTGCCACCAGCCAACAGTTTATAAAAGAGCACATATTTACATATGTTTCGTAGTTTTGACATTTGCAGTCCGTACATGACAGGGTTCATTAGTGGCTGTATGATGAGAAATACAGTGACAGAATAATACGCAGCACACTGGGAACACCGCTCATATCAAATCTACTCTGAAGTATTTCAAAGCTGCAGCCAAAAGAGAAGTTGAGGAGGGAAACAAGGTGAGGTGTGCAGGTACTGACAGCTTTCTGTCTGGTCTGTTTGGAGCCAGAGAAACACACTCTGAGGATCCTCATGTAAGAGAAGAGGATTGGAAACAAAGGGACTAAGATTGAGAGAACAATTGAAAAAAGTCATCAATAAAAAAAAAATTAAAAAAAACAGTTAGCCTACTTATAAACGGATGAAGATGAATATGTAAAGTAAAAATATGTAGGTGCTGGATGTCTGTCTCTGTCTCTGTGTTTGTAGGGGGGGGGCACGACTGTTAAAATCACCACTAATCAACTACAAGCAGGGGCGCCGTAAGGGGGTGAAAAGTTAGGACGATTCTAAGGGCCCGTGACTCACAGGGGCCCAAACTATTTTAGAACATCAAGAAAAAAATGTTGAAGTAACCAATATGATTATCTTTTCATGGGGCCCAAAATCCCTGGCGGCGCCCCTGACTACAAGGTACACCATGAAGCAGAGTATGAGCAGGGGTTCAATTGGGCTGGGGCTGTCCCCGGCACATAGGACGATGCTCTGACGTCATCACCCTCGCACATTTGTCATATGTTTACAAAAAACTATACGTTAAAACTTTTCTCGTTCTTAATATAGACTATATTTAGGGTCGATATGTGTTGACTTAACTTTAAAATAGCTGATCACTGTGACCGGATATAGTTTTTTCGGCTTAGTGAACGTGTGTTTCTTCCTTGGAGGAGCAGTGGAGGAGCAGCATCGCCCGGACTCTGCTGCTCCTCCGCTGCTCCTGCGTGCAGAGAGTCTGCAGCTGTGTGTGTCAGCGACGTGCAGGAAGGGGAGGCACGGATTGGCCATCGGGAGAGTCGGGACTCTTCCCGGTGGGCCTCTTCTGTGTGTTCTGGAGAATCACAGAACGGCCCGGTTCGCTGACGGCCGGCACCGCCCTTTATTTAAAACAATTTTAAACGCCACAACCCCCCGGTTGACAATTCACGAGCGTCAAGCTCCCCCCCCCTCGCACCTTCAATCAGAGCTCAGCCCCCCCCTCTTGCCTCTCCATTGACACCCTTGATGGCGTCTCTGTTGAGTTTGTCGATACCTACAAATATCTGGGCTTTTGGTTGGACAGTAATCTGAACTTCAAACACCACATTGAAGTTCTAACAAAGAAATTGAAATTCACTCTCGGCTTCCTTTTCAGACTTAAATGTTGTTTTTCAACTTCATCCCGTAAAAGGTTGGTCTCTGGCTTACTCCTGTCCCAGCCGGACTACAGTGATACCATTTATAGATTTGCCTGTCCCACTGTTTTGGCCAAACTTGACCCACTCTACCATGCTGCACTGCGTTATATATCAAATGCACCCTATAGGACTCATCATTGCAAACTGTATAGCCTAACTGGATGGTCCTCACTTAATATGCGTAGGATGCAGCATTGGTTTTTATTAATGTATAAAGCCATTTTAGGTAAGCTTCCACTGTACATATGTGAGAGATCTGCCCCAGTTTGTGACTCTTACAACCTCAGATCCAGTGCCTGGATACAGGTCCAGGTTCCTGCCGTGCGGAATGAGGCTGGAAAAAGGAGTCTTTTTTATTATGGTCCTTGGTCTTGGAATGACCTTCAATCAAGCCTAAAACTGAGGGCACTTGTCTCCTTACCACCAGCTGCTCTTGCAGTAATAAGTAGTGTACCTTTCTTACTGTCCTAATGTGCACAATGTATATACTGCTTTTTCGTCTTTTGTTTTCTTAGTTATGTTCTCTGTATTTTACATGTTTGTGTTATGTGTTATGTGTAACGTTGCTGCCTTCTTGGCCAGGTCAGGATTGAAAATTAGATTTTATCTCAATGATTTTATCTGGTTAAATAAAGGTTAAATAAATAAAATTAAAAAAAATATCAAATCCCAATTTAACCCCTGAGTATGAGTGTTTTGCAAGCGGGGGTTAGTGGATGTAGGAAACACTTCTGTTTTAGTAATGCAACTTTGGTAATATCTTGGTTTCCACATGTCAATACAGTATATCTCCCTCAGTAATAAAAAAGCCAGTATGGTTTGAAAATCGAGTTATGTTAGATCAAACTTGTAAAAATGATAACCATGAGTCTCCATTTTTTGAGAGAGTATACTGTTCATACACTGTTGCAGATAGGTATTGGATATGTCGATATAAACAATATTTTATTAAATGTGTTGCGATCCCGGTGGGTTGTACTGTGTGTCAGATTAGCTCCATATTTCAGTTGACAAAGTCCCTTCATTCCTCTTTTCATTCTTCTTTGTGAATCATTTGCAGCAAGATGTTGCACAAACGTTCAGTAATTTGCTTCTACTTGAAATGCAGACGCTGCCATCTTGTGACGCAGGCATGAAACTACAAATGCAGTTTGTATGCACCCATACCCACAGAGAATGAATAGCACAGTAACACTTTAGATATGTAATCCATAACAGTTAAGGATTTATGGAGTGCACAAGAACCAAATAGTGTTTATTTTGAATTATATAAATTACATAATCTCTTAACCTCTAGGAATAAGCCTAATCTCTGCTTTCCTGTGTTAGTGTTGATGATGAAAGGGCTGGCTGGTTGCCTAACTCAGATTCTTCAGGTTGAACGCTGCAAATGCAAAGAAACATTTGATTTAGCTTTGGCATTTGCACCCGATTGAAGTCAGTAGGCTCAGGATTTAGTTAGAAATGTGATAATAAAGAGGTTGGTGCCCAAAACAAATACAAGAAATCCAATCAACTAGTCCATATTTCCCACCCGGCCCTCTTTAAGCTCACATCACATTTTCCGTGTTCTAAAATGTATGACCTTTTTTTTGTATTTTCAAAATCAATAGATTCAAAAAAGGTCAAAAAGTGTTGTCAATTTTTTACTGACATTTATGTTATTTAATCTTTACTGTGACCAGCCAACAGTTTACAACAGAGGACATATAGGACTATGTTTCATATGTTGTTGTTTGTGGATTCATGAATATACTTGAACGTTTTATCCATTATAAGATTCACTGCTGAAATCATGTCACTTCATCAGATCTCACATGATTCAGTTACAGTTGAACTTTTTTGCTAAACTGTTTGACACTTCATTTATTTCTGCCACCGGCCAACAGTTTATAACAGAGCACATATTTACATATGTTTCGTAGTTTTGACATTTGCAGTCCGTACATGACAGGGTTCATTAGTGGCTGTATGATGAGAAAATACAGTGACAGAATAATACGCAGCACACTGGGAACACCGCTCATATCAAATCTACTCTGAAGTATTTCAAAGCTGCAGCCAAAAGAGAAGTTGAGGAGGGAAACAAGGTGAGGTGTGCAGGTACTGAGAGCTTTCTGTCTGGTCTCTTTGGAGCCAGAGAAACACACTCTGAGGATCCTCATGTAAGAGAAGAGGATTGGAAACAAAGGGCCTAACACAGATAAAGCAATGGCAAAATATCCATACATGTTGTTCACCTGAGTGTCAGAACATGCCAACTTCACAACAAGGTAGTTATGACAATACAAACCATTTATTAAGTTTTCACAAAGTGTCAAACGGATGTTTAAAGATAAAGTTATCAAGAACTTCACAAAACAGTACAACCAAACCAGAATAATGAAGATAACTGCTTTGTTAGAAGTCATACGTGTGTTATATTGCAGAGGATAACAGATAGCAAGATATCTGTCATAAGACATGACGGTTAAATTACTAAATTCAATACCTGCATATGTGTACAGGCAGAAAATCTGCAGGAAGCAGAGCGGAGCAGAAACAGTGTGAATGTCAGAGAGGATCTGAACCAGAAGGAATGGAAACAACCCTGTACTACCATACAGTTCATTGACAAACAGGCTGCACAGAAAAAGGTACATAGGTTCATGTAAGCTCCTGTTCACACAGATAACCACAATCAGAGACGTGTTGGCAACAACAATCACAATGTACAACATGGCAGTTATCATGAAACACAAGTACCTCAAATATCCAATATGCAAATAAGCTCCAAGAATGAAATAGGATACAGTTAGTGGAGTTGAATTGGACATCATTCTTAGAGGTTAAACGTTAATATATCTGAGCACATTTGAACTTCACAGTCTTAACCTACCATCCCCCCCGGAGTGTGTCAGGAACTGTAAATGAAACAACATGAGCACATCACACAGTGCAGTGTCTCTCACCTGCTGTGCTGCAGACTGCTGCAGTCCCTTCTGTCAGCTGCAGAGACTTCTGCTGCTTTAAAGCTTCCAGAACACCAGAACCCAACAGGCCAGGCCCCCTTACCACCAGGACCCAGACCAGCCTATCTGTAGGCAGAGATGGGTTGTTGGCTGGGTCAAAACACCTAATGTTTTTGACCCAGTCCGCCCATTCAGACCAAAAAAATTCAGGACTTTCATTTTCTTTTGAAAACAGTATGCAGAATTTAGGATTTACAGGTCACAAACTGAACCACTAATCAACCAAAAGGTACGCCATGAAGCAGAGGATGAGTGTTTTGCGAGCTGGGGTTATATACAGATAGTGGATATAGGAAACACTTCTGTTTTTGTAATGCAACTTTGGTAATATCTTGGTTTCCACATGCCAATACGGTATTTCTCCCTCAGTAATAAAAAAGCCAGTATGGTTTGAAAATCCAGTTATGTTAGAACAAACTTGTAAAAAAGATAACCATGAGTCTCCATTTTTTGAGAGAGTATACTGTTCATACACTGTTGCAGATAGGTATTGGATATGTCGATATAAACAATATTTTATTAAATGTGTTGCGATCCCGTTGGGTTGTACTGTGTGTCAGATTACCAGTGTTTGTAGTGTATGATGGAGTGAGCAACATAATCAAAGTTGAGAAATCTATTTATTTAATGTTCTATCAAAATTTGGATTTGGCCCTGTCTGTATGAGATGGTTTAAAGCTCTTTACAATAAGCCAGTCTCCTCAGTCAGAAGCAAGAACATGCTTTCTGATCCTTTCCCCCTGCATCGGGGAACATGGCAGGGATGTCCAATATCTCCTCTAATATTCATTTTAGCTCTTGAGCCCTTGGCTTGTGCCATCCGGGAAAATCCAGGAATTATGGGTATCCCAAAGTGCGGACATCAGTTCAAAATAAACTTATACGCTGATGATATCCTCTTAATATTAGTTGACCCACTAAACTCTATACCTAAGGTGCTAGAGGTTATTAGAGAATTTAGCTTATTTTCAGGATATAAAATAAATTGGAGTAAAAGTGAAGCCATGCCACTAAACTGTCAGACTCACTCTAATCACAGGCTCTGCTCCTTTTGTTTGGAAAGCTGATGGATTGAGATACTTGGGCATAAACATCAGATCACCAATTAACAAGATCTTCGAAATGAATGGTCCAGGCTTACTTAGAACTATTAAAGATGACTTGAGAAGATGGACTACTTTACCCCTAACGCTGTGGGGAAGGGTGGATGTGTTAAAAATGAATGTCCTACCAATATTGACCTATATAATATCCTCAAATCCCCTTCAAATCCCACAATATTGGTTTAAAGAAAGAAATACTATATTCTCTCAATTCATATGGAAGGATAAAAAACCACGAATCAACCATAAACAGTTGTCTATGCCGAGGAGAACCGGTGGACTGGGGGTACCCAATTTATACTTATATTATCTCTCATATAATGCCAGATTCCCTATAGCATGGGGTTATGGAGCGACACCGAAAAAAGCTAACTGGGACTGGCTGGAAGGACAGATAATTACAAAAAACTATAAATTAATATCTTTAAATTCATTATGGTACTCCCCCAAATCCAATCTGAATAATCCATTAATTCAATGTTCTATCAGTGTGGTTAAATCTATACAAAGGAGGCTAGGCATCACTGGTATTTCCCTCCCTTCATGCCCATTATGGAAAAACCCAATATTCACAGCGGGCGGTAACCCATTGAATAATATACATGCGCAAGCACATGACATACTACACATTGGGCAAATAGTAAAAAACAATATCATAACTCCGTTCACAGTGTTGATGGAACATTTTAATCCGAATAAATCTCTCTTCCTCTCCTATATGCAATTACAATCAAATATTAAAAACTTAACATCAAAAGGTATAAAGATAGGTTGTCATGAACACCTTGATATGAACCTAAAAAGACTTGCAAACAAGAAAGGAATGATTTCAGGTATATATAAACTTCTCCTCACCTCAACCGCCAATCCTAATCTGCAGTCACAGAAAAGATGGGAGCAGGACTTAAGCATCACCCTTACCCCAGTTGAGTGGGACAGAATCTGGTCGAACTCAGCATCAATCTCCAAGTGTGTCCGGTTTAGAGTAATACAGTTACAAATCCTTCACAGAGCATACATCACACCCTGTAGACTCAAAAAGATGGATCAAACACTCTCGGGCCTATGCTGGCATGGTTGTGCGGAAATGGGTACCCTTTGACATTGTCTTTGGTCCTGTCCGGCTGTAAAATCTCTATGGGACGTAGTTGGAGATACTCTCGCTGAGATCCTGATCATAGAGATACTCTTAACTCCAGCTACATGCTTGCTGGGATCCCCGCTCAATGGCATAACATCAACATTTGCAACTTATAGTCCTAGCATGCCTTTCAACTAAACGCCTCGTTCTCATGAACTGGAAAGTCAGAAAGCCCAACTGCTTCAATTTCAATAGATGGCTGGAGGACTTCCTAAACATCTGAAGTATGGAAGAAGCTGCTTTCTCCCTGTTATATTTGGTTAAGCCAGACAACAGGCTTTGGGATAAGATAAGGGCTTTCCTGGACTCAAACCATCTCGGCTGCCAACAATAAATAGAATAATATGAATTAATAATATGAATAAATAAAGAGAAATACGCTATGAAGAAACAGAAAAATAACGGTAATAATAATGAAAGAACTGAAATTAAATGGGAAATTGATGAATAGGTGAATTAATCATAAAAGAAGAGATGTGTGTGTGTATATGTACATATGTGAGTATATATGTATTTATTTATTTGACTATTTATCTATTTATTTACCTATTAAACAATGAAGTATACCTATATTATGAAGCAAATCATGTATAAATACAACGCCTATGCATACATCAAATGTAACTGACACTGTAATCCCCCTACCCCCCACCCTTCATGTTATGTCCTGTCCTACTTGTGATGTGTGTGAGCCATGTCCTTGTCCGTGTGTTTTTTTGTCTTTTGAAAATGTTTAAATATTAAGATGCCCTCAGACACTGTTTCATGCAGATGACGCGTTTTTCCGCCCGGGGGCGGGGGGAAGGGGTAGAACAGGTTAAGATCCATATGTCACAGATAGGATCATATTCTGTGCTAAATAAGAGACATGTAATCATTTACAAAACATCACCATGTTTTTATTTAACAAAATAATGTTGTTTAATCCACGTTGGCGTAAATACAAAACCATCGGTTTGTTTTTTCGTCAGGAAATGCAGACCGGCTCATACAAATGATTTGTAATCATCATCCTCACGATCATTTCATGTATCATATGTTCGCCGAATTGACATGAAAGCACTAATAAATGTGGTTTAATCCACGTGTGTTTACATCTACAAAAAGTATCGGTTTGTTTTTATATCACATCCGACGGGAGGAAACGCAGCACGGCTCTCGATTTGTAATCCTATTTTAATCATCATCTTCACCACGATCATTTATGTTTATGTTCGCCGAATTGACATGAAAGCACTGAAATATGAATATACTGTAGTGAACTTCATTAAAACGTTATTAACGTGCCTAAACTCAGTAATTCACTAAAAAGAGGTTTATTTTGAATGGAGCCTCGTCATCTCACCACGGGCAAACAATAATATGTACAGTGTTAATAGTTTACTGTATTATTAGTGTTTAATATTACTGCTATAACAATCGCACATTGAGTTCATTGCTGTGCAATGTTAAAATCAGACCTTTGTTTGTTTTTTTAAATAGTTTGAATGAAACGGCAGCTCTCAGGTGATCAGCTGTGTGTTTACACACCTAATGGCCCATCAGCCACAGCTCCCCCCCCTCCCCCCCCCTGATCTCTTCTCCAGCAGCAAAGTTAACTCTAGGTTTGCATATTTATGCAGTGATCTGTCTCCTCCTCTCTCCCGCAGACTGCTGATCGCTGTCAGACCGGACCATGGCTGTAAAGCGGGGGTTCCCAAAGTGGGGGGTCGCGAGATGATTACAACATTTAAATTGAAAATTAAAAAATAATAAATCAATTGTTGTTATCAATATTTTTATTTATTATCATGAATAATAACGTGTGCATAGACATTTTTCAGGGGCGGACTAGCCATCTGTATAATGTCCCCGCAGCGAGGCTCCCCCTTTGACAATCCACGAGCGAAGTGTTTCTCAAACTTTTTCATACCAAGGACACTTCACCAATAAAAAAACCTCACGGACCCCCTGACTCCACAGATACCCAGAAACATCAGGCCTGCTTCCCCTCCAACAGTTTATGAACCTGAGGGTGCCAAAAACTAAGTCTAAGCGCAGAGGGACCGTGTTTCTCTGCTGCCGCCCCTAAACTGTGGAACGACCTGCCAAAACGGTCTGTTTTTAAATCCCGTCGTAAAACCCACCTCTTCTCCTTAGCATTCGTAAACAAGTAGATTGTTGTTTTATTTGCTTTCAGTGGTCTATTGTTTTTATTATATGGCTGTTTTTTATTTTGAAATTGTTACGTTTATTCTGGTTTGTTTTGTGTTCGTATCTTTGATTTTAAATGTATTTATTTAATGTTTTGTGAGCTGAGCTGTGTGATTTTATATTTGATGTATCTCTCTGTACAGCACTTTGGTCTGGAGGTTTTAAAGTGCTATATAAATAAAGTTGGATTGGTTTGGATTGGATATAACAAATTACAGCCTAATAATGACAGCTGAACCTTCTCTGCATCGCCTCGTTCACACATTAAATCAACAATACAAATACAACTACAGATCATAAGCATTTAGTTCAAATGCGATTTAAAATGCTCTCAGGTTTTACACCTCTTATGAAATGTAGACTACATTTATTACGGAGTTTATGTCCAACAGACTCACAGATCGTTGGCTACTGAGAGAAATGCAAAATACACCGATTGTAGTACGACACAAACCTCCGCTGTGGATTTTCAAAACAAAATACAGTAAAACTCTGGTCGCAGGCCCGAGTCTAACTCTCTGAGGTCTAACTCTCTGAGGCCTAACTCTCTGAGGTCTAACTCTCTGAGGCCTAACTCTCTGAGGCCTGACTCTCTGAGGTCTAACTCTCTGAGGTCTAACTCTCTGAGGTCTAACTCTCTGAGGTCTAACTCTCTGAGGTCTAACTCTCTGAGGTCTAACTCTCTGAGGTCTAACTCTCTGAGGTCTAACTCTCTGAGGCCTAACTCTCTGAGGTCTAACTCTCTGAGGTCTAACTCTCTGAGGTCTAACTCTCTGAGGCCTAACTCTCTGAGGTCTAACTCTCTGAGGTCTAACTCTCTGAGGTCTAACTCTCTGAGGCCTAACTCTCTGAGGTCTAACTCTCTGAGGTCTAACTCTCTGAGGTCTAACTCTCTGAGGCCTAACTCTCTGAGGCCTAACTCTCTGAGGTCTAACTCTCTGAGGCCTGCATGGTCTGCCTACAAAACAAATATACAAAACGTTTATGCAGCCCCAACAACAGCCTCTGATCATCAACAGACTTCATGCGATGTTTCATCGGATGCGTATATTAGATCATAATCTCTATCTCACTCCTAACATCTAAATCTACTTTCAGCATGGATACATGTTCATAAAATACATCCATTGATTGTTCTAAATGCTTCTTGACATCCTAAAAAACACATCGTTTTTGTAGAACAGATTACAAATCGCCTGAAAATGGTACAAACAAGTGGCAACATGTTTGACGAAGGTGTTGCGCTGGGCTATATCATGCAATCGAATGAAAAAACTGAAACTTAAGCTCGCTCCATTGCGGAGATATTCCCGCTAGAGTGCGGAAAACTTAAATTAATTCAACCCCCCGTTGACAGGGGTCGCCAGTCTCTGGCACTGTTATTTTGGGGGTCGCGGGCTGAAAAGTTTGGGAACCCCTGCTGTAAAGGACTAGGGCTAGGGGTGTCTAGGTCCCCCTCGACACATAGACTGATCCTTTGTTTTTGTCCATGTCTGATTGGCTTAGACCTTTTGCGACTGCAAACATTTTTGAACAAACAAACATTGACCATACCGTTCACCAGCCCCCACCCAGTTCAGTAAAGTTGGAACGATATTGGCAGATTCGGATTTCACGGATCCATAACTCATGAACAAAATGTTGTTCAGACACAAATTACGTCTCCTAAGTACCGTGGTAAGGTTGACAACGAACTACAATCACATTTTGATCAAAAAAAGCCAATACATGCTGTCCTCCAAACTGGACACATTACATTGGTCTCTATCCGCAGCCGGAGAAGAAACGAGTGCTCAGGGACCGTCTGCAAAGTGCAACTCCGAAAAAAGAGAATACAATAATATTCAATCACTTCACTATTATACAGTATATTTCTACCAAACTCACTACACACATCAATAGTC
Organism: Dissostichus eleginoides; assembly: GCA_031216635.1. Classification (NCBI taxonomy): domain Eukaryota; kingdom Metazoa; phylum Chordata; class Actinopteri; order Perciformes; family Nototheniidae; genus Dissostichus; species Dissostichus eleginoides. The sequence goes on along the minus strand of CM062268.1, from coordinate 36,442,719 downwards.
TTCTGGTGGTCATACTACAGCAGAGAGTTGATGAAATGCTGGACTCGAGAGAGCATTCTGTGTCAGACCCCCCTCGAACCTTGTGTCTTCTTCAGATGAGTCCTGAAGCTCGCTGGCAGAAGAAGGCTACAAGATTATTTCTGAAGTCTCTTCTGCACTGACATGCTTCTTCATTTTAGTTCCTTCTCTTTGCTCCAGGTCTTTCTCCTTCTCTGCTCACTAATGAAATAAACCCTTGGTCAAACTGCATGTTTATCTTTGGCAGCCAGGTGCATAAACACACTAACGGTTGTTTTTTGTTTTTGAGTAATCAAGCAGCTCTTCAAAGACACATCAAACACATCCCTCAAAAGATGGCCTTTTTTTACCCATGAAATGATCCGTGCATGCTTACAGATTCTCACAGACACACACACACACGGAGAGGGAGGAGAGGTGTGTGCTGGTTGTGCACAGGCCTAAAAAATAGTTGTTCTATCATCTGAGAGAGCACCAGGTCACATGCTGCAGGACCTGCTGGTCTGCTGCAGGAAATGATACACACACACACACACACACACACACACACACACACACACACACACACACAAACACACACACACACACACATATACATACATACACACACACACACACACACACCACTCTCGGGCCCCCTGGTAGTCACACGGTTCCATAATATAACTGGCAAAAATGTAAGAATGTCATGCATCGGCCTACAGTGGGAAAATGGTTTAATCTGTTGGAATAGAGTAGAAATATCAAATATCACTACTTTTCTTCTAAATGAAATGCTCACATTACAAAATGCATGGTTTTATACTGCAATGGCAGTGAGATCAAAAAATGTGGTCTGAATGGAAGTCAATGTGGCATTTTTGAGAGAAATTAAATAATTCAAATAATGAAACAGGCGTTTAAAGGGTTAAAATCCTGACAATGGTTGAATGTTTGGTAGTTTTGAGCGGAGTTGCACTTTCCAGACGGTCCCTGAGCACTCGTTTCTTCTCCGGCTGCGGAAAGAGACCAATGTAATGTGTCCAGCTCGGAGGACGGCGCATATTGGCTTTTTTTTATCAACATGTGATTGTAGTTCGTTGTCAACCTTACCACGGTACTTAGGAGACGTCATTTGTGTCTGAACAACGTTTTGTTCATGAGTTATTGATCCGTGAAATCCGAATCTGCCAATATGCCAATATTGTTCTAACTTTACTGAACTCCCCCACCCCCCTCTGAGTGACAAGCTCACAGTTAGCTGTCTTTGTGTATTGCAACCAGGGAGAGCAGTGATGGACGCTGCCACAATGAAACTCATATGAAATAAACAGCTGATTCCTCACACACACAGTAGCCTGTTGTTTCAATGCATAAAATAGTGAGAAACATGCCTCTGGTTAATTATTATATAACTTATTTTCTCCATAAAAGCTGGTGGGTTGAAAGCAATACGGGAATTGGGATGCCGTGGCTTTATCTGACAGCATACTTACATTCATGGCCCGGGACACACGTATTTATTTAGATATGTTTTAAACAAGTTTAAATAAAAGGCTGGAGTGTTTCTTGCTCTGCCATGGTACAACAAGTGGGATTTATCTTGTATTACTATACTGTAGCATATCGTTTTTGATTCCCACTTTCACGGATATAATCATATTCTGCATTGAATAAGATACATTTAATCAGTCAAAAAAAATCATATTTCGTTTCTTTTTAACCAAATAAATGTGGTTTAATCCACATCGTTTACTGTGTTAAATGTTTACTGTATTATTGTTTAACTTGAAGGTGCCTGATGTGAACATTTCCAGAAGAACGTCTAGCTTGAATTGCTTTTCATATGTATACAGTACAGTATAGCCCAACCATTTACACCTTTCTTCCCGTCAAGAGTTTGAATTGGAGAAGGGTAATGGTTATCGATGGTGCTTTTAAAGCCTATTGTATAATAACTGTGTGATTTCTATTGCTTTTCAAATGCATAGGCCTATGGGCCACCCATTTACACTGCTCTTCCCGTCAAAAATATGAATAGAACTTAGTTAGATCACTTTACATTTCTGCAAATGAATTTTTAATCACACACATCTCCCCGTCCCGAAAATAATAAATAAAATAAAAAGAGGAAACAATTTTCAAGTTCAGTTTTCACCGTTTTATTTAAAATAACTGACATAACTGACATAACTGACACCAATTAGGCCTATCTGCGGCGGAAACCAGGACGAGGTGTTTCGGGATCTGTTTTTCCGGAAAACTTTAGTTTCCCCACAGCAGCAGACGCACATTCATGACGTCCGCTGGCGCATCATAAATACGTCGATAGTGTAAGTGCAGTCGGATTCTCAAAGCACTGCAGTCTCTTCTCCAAATCCTTTTGAATTCTCATATCCACTATTCATGAACCCTGAAACGGTGTGACAAAGCCCTACCATCCCCCCTCTGTTAACAAGAGATACTGTAGTAGCCTATGTTGCGGACTCTTTGTTTAAAACTAATTGCCCATCGGAATGTGTGGAGGAAGTGTCCCAAGGGGGATGGAACATTTCTGACTTTTGTCACATTCCGATGGACTATCGGAATTACATGCAGGGCAGCATTGCCGGTCTGAAAGGGTCTCTGGAAATATCAAACATTTAATTAAAGTTTTAAAAACAGTGACAGGTTAAAATCAGAGGTGGAAGAAGTATTCCGATTATTTACCTCGGTAAAAAGATGTGTTAGAAGCAAATGTCCTGCATTCAAAATTGTCAATAGCCCAAGTGAAAAGTATTATCATCTGAAAGTAAAATGAATCATTATGTTATTAGTATTAAATACATATAATTTGTACAACTTATATTTAGAAATACTCCGTGGTAATTATTGATGCATAAATGTGTTCATCCATTCAATGTGGCATCTGCTATAATGGGGTTAATGTTAATGTGCTATAATGATATTACTTAATAATACAACACATTACTGTATAATACGTGATAATGTATGAGTTGATTTACTTCGATCTACTGTACTGTGTACACCACAACAATATTACAAAAAATATACTGCACATTAAAGCAAACTATTGTAAAGGTAAAAGGATGAGCATAAAAAATAAAGAAGTGTAAACATTTACATTATTATTATGATTATTCAATATATAAAGACTATATATTATTGAATTACAATTAAGATAATAAGATTAGATATACTTTATTTGATCTAAAATATTTATGTTTTTTCGTTATAGTAGCCTGTGAAAACCATAACAAATAAGTGATTAAATGCTCTTCAGCAAACACAACTGCAGAGCAGCAACATTGCAAACAGACTAAGTTCTCCAACACCCAGTTGTCTTTGTGTATTTGTGAATGAAGCGCCATCTCATGGTTAAATCCTGTAATTGAACAAATGTGGAAATTTGGCAACGCCCTCTAGCAATTTGGCAACGCCCCCAGCCACTGGGATCCGCTGGGTTTTTGGTTGGAATCCGCTGGGTGGAGTCCTATCTGGAGTGCTACATCTGTATGCAGAAGACTTCAACTGTCAGCACACAGACTGGGGTTACAAACACACAACACCTAACGGAGTGGCGCTGAGCGAATGGGCCTCCAACACTGATGCCCTGCTACTGTATGACCCCAAGGAACCTTCAACCTTCTTCTTTGCACGCTGGAACACCTCAACCAACTCAGACCTGGCCTTCGCCATTTGCCACAGTAACGACCCGAAACCGGAGAGACGTCCTGGACAGGTTTCCCCGCTCACATCACCGACCGGCCATCATTAAAATGTCGGCACTGGTGCAACCGGTACCAGGGAAACCTGTCAAACGATGGAACTTTCGAAAGGCCAACTGAGAGTCGTTTTTTATAACTGGATGCTTGTAGCGTACCCCTGTGTCCCTCTTGCCAGTCCTCGCGGGAATAGCTCCGGCCGGCCTCCAACGGGAGGCTGCCACCCTCGCCCTGGCCAGGAAAGCCCAAGAGCATGACTGGCACATCCAGCATAACACGACAACGAGAGCAGCGCCTCTAAGTAGGCTCAAGTTCCGCCTCCCCTACAACAAGGCAGCAAAAGAGATGCTAAATTCCACCTCAGAGGAACTCTCCAGAGATGCATGGTTGGCGGCTGCTTGGAAGCAGGAGTGGGATATAGCCGGACCCTCCCGCATCCATCGCTACATCTGGGACCCAGGAGATGGTGCCATAGGAGGAGACGACCTACCACGCCGGCAATGGACCACACTAAACCGTCTAAGAACTGGGGTCGGTCGCTTCAAAACATCAATGAAGAAGTGGGGCATGGCAGACAGTGCTGCATGCGAGTGCAGTGACCCTGAACAGACTGCCAAAATCATAATCACCACCTGCCCTTTATATAAACCACCCTCGGAAGCCAGCCTCTTCGACTTAGGACCATAGATGCGGGCATGGCTACACGACACCGAGTTGGACCTCTGACGTTACAGAAAGAAGAAGAAGAAGAAGCACTCCAAGTAGGGAATGAGTCCTTATCCCAAGTGAAGGAGTTCAAGTATCTCTGGGTCTTGTTCTCGAGTGAGGGAACAATGGAGCTTGAGATTGGCCGGAGAATCTGAGAATATGAAGAAAAAAGAGCTGAGCCAGAAGGGAAAACTTTCGATCTACCAGTCCGTTTTCGTTCCTACCCTCAAATATGGTAATGAAGGATGGGTCATGACCAAAAGAACAACATTGAGGGTACAAACGGACAAAGTGGGCTGGAATCTCCCTTAGGGATAAGTGACATACAGTGGGCATTGGGAGGGTTCTGAGGACCAGCCCAAATAAAGAGTTCAATAATTAAGGTTTCAAACACGAGATTTATTTGTTGATATCCCCAAAAGTCCCAAAACAAACATCCATATACTTTGTTTGTGTTAGTTGTCTTGGGTTTGCATATTGAAAATTGAATCTATGACATTGTATGATTTAAGAGACATAAGGGCTCACTTCAACTCTAATTCTGACACTTCTTTACTTCTGATTCACTGTGTTTGATACGCATATCTTAGCACATGTTGCTGCGGGGCAACTGTGGATCTCTGTCGCCTGTCAGCGCAACTTACATGATGCCGTTTTTAAATTAAGGGCGGTGCCGGCTGTCAGCGAACCGAGCCGGCCGTCAACGGCCCGCTGACGACCGGCCGTTTTGTGAGTCTCGAAATTCAGACGCTGCCATCTTGTGACCTAGGCATGAAACATGAATTTGGATTTTGTATGCACACATACCCACAGAGAATGAATAGCACAGTAACACTTTAGATATGTCAGCCATAACAGATAAGGATTTATGGAGTGCACAAGAACCAAATAGTGTTTATTTTAAATTATATAAATTACATAATCTCTTAACCTCTAGGAATAAGCCTAATCTCTCCTTTCCTGTGTTAGTGTTGATGATGAAAGGGCTGGCTGGTTGCCTAACTCAGATTCATCAGGTTGAACGTTGCAAATGCAAAGAAACATTTGATTTAGCTTTGGCATTTGCACCCGATTGAAGTCAGTAGGCTCAGGATTTTTGTTATAAATGTAATAATAAAGAGGTTGGTGCCCAAAACAAATACAAGAAATCCAATCAATTAGTCCAGGGGCCAGCAACCTTTTTGATATGAAGTGCCATTCAAAAAAAATTATTTTATCAGCGTGCCGACGCTCGTGAACTGTCAACAGGAGGGCAGGGGGAGCCTCGCTGCGGGGAAGCAGTGTGTGGTAGGGGTGGGCGATACCACCAAATCTGGATTCGATCCGATACCAAGTATTTCAGGGCCAGTATCGCCGATACCGATATCCATACAGATACTTTTTAAAATGAAAAGCGTCTTATGTACTTTCATATAGGGGAGAGAGAGCTGCATGACATGATTTTTGAGCTGAAAGCGTCATAAATACTAAATCTGAATTCATTTTCATGAATAAAGACAGGACAGTTTTTATAGACAAATAAACGTTTTACTTTTGCAAATTTAAAGTGCAAACATGAAAAATAACAATACAAAGTGGCCAGAGTAGCGAACTGCCTTCTTGCACACATCACAGTTCGCTAAGTTTTCATTGCCAGTTGTGAAATAGCTCCACACAACGCTCCTCTTTCTCTCAGCCATCATGCGCGTGTGTGTGTCACACTCGCGAGTCGCTGGCTGCTGCTGTCCTGCCCTGCTGGCTGCTGTCAGTCAGCTTGATAATCGGCGTTCAGGCAGGGAGCGCGCTGCGCGTGCGCGAGCCTCGAGGAGAGGAGGACAGCAGTGGAGAGAGAAGAAAAGAGCGCATATACTTGTGTTCGTCTGCACATAGTTTTTGATGAAATTGACGAGTAGAGGAGAGGGGGAAAAAAAGTATAAAAGTATTGATCTTATTGGCTCTAGTATCTATATTTTGAATCGTAACGTAATATCGGAGGTATCGATATTTTGGGATCGATCCGCCCACCCCTAGTGTGTGGACCTGCAGCGCAACTTACATTAGGGATGCTCCGATCACCGATCCGATCGAGTGGGCGGGGCCTATGGGGATCTTCCAGTGATGTTCAAAACTCAGTTAATGGGGCTCATTCACTGGCGCTTCCACAAACAACAACCAACATATTAATTACATTCAAATGAATTACATTCTTCAAGTTTACATTAACTTTGGATAATAACACGGGAGAAATGAGCGGAAGCGCTCTCTTTTCCTCTCTCCCCCTCTCTCTCTCCTGACAGCCTGTCAGTATCTCATGCAGCTCACTGATCCAGTAATGAGTGACCCGACAGTGAAGAATAAATATATGTATAACTAGTGTAGCTTGTTCCAGATGTATATAAAATAGCTAAGTGTGTTAGATCTAACTCTTAGTGTGTGTTTTGCTCCGCTCACCGGTCCGTCACAGCGGGTGGAGCTGCAGGATTTCTGCTTCACACACGTTGCATACCGCTATTTTATTGTCATTTTCGGACACCTCAAAATACTGCCAGACTGGTGAAGCCATATTGGCGAGCTTGTTTTGCCGCGCACAGAGAAAAGTGTCATGTATTTTACGTCATGCGATCTGCTCTCGCGATCGGCATTTTTAGAGAGTACCGATCGATCGGCAGAGAGTGAGTATCGGCCGATATCGATCGGCGGCCGATCGATCAGAGCATCCCTAACTTACATGATGCCGAATTTAACAAACACATTTAAATAATTGGTTTAAACGGCATAATAATAACTTATTATTATGCTGTTTAAACCAATTATTTAAATTTGTTTGTTAAATCAATCAAATCACAGAACGGACGATCGTCCTTATTATTAATAAGGACGATCGTCCGTTCTGTGATTCTGCTGAACACACATGGCCAGTCCGCCGCTGTGTAGCATGTTATTTCGATGAAAGATGAGAGCAGATCGCCACTGGACACAGCCACGCAAAAACTGCGGCATTTGTACAGCTCCTTATGGGTACTGCAATTTTTGAAGTGCTTTCCTCTGTGGTGAAACGATCAGCACTACACTACAGAGGAAAGCGGCAGAAAGTTACCTGGAGTTTAAGAGAGCGGGGCTGCGTTGCGTGCATGGCTTCCTTCTGCAGGTAACGGGGTGACGCGCTCTGGCGGCGGTCTCGTTCAGGTTCCGAAAATAAAATTAAAATATTTTGCACACTTATTCCACTTATTCCTAGTGTGCCACTGGTTACAGTGCCGCGTGCCAATGGTGGCACGCGTGCCAGGGCTTGCCGACCCATGAACTAGTCTGTATTTCCCAACCGGCCCTCTTTAAGCTCTCATCATATTTTCCGTGTTCTAAAATGTTTGAGCTTTTTTTAAATGTATTTTTGTTTGCAAAATCAATAGATTCAAAAAAGGTCAAAAGGTTTTGTAAATGTCTTACTGTCATTTATGTTATTTAATATTTTACTGTGACCAGCCAACAGTTTATAACAGAGGACATATAGGACTATGTTTCATATGTTGCATTGGAATATATGACTACAGGTGAATATTACAATGTCATTAATGTTACAACATTTTGGGGACATTGTTTGTGGATTCATGAATATACTTGAACGTTTTATCCATTATAAGATTCACTGCTGAAATCATGTCACTTCATCAGATCTCACATGATTCAGTTACAGTTGAACTTTTTTGCTAAACTGTTTGACACTTCATTTATTTCTGCCACCAGCCAACAGTTTATAACAGAGCACATGTTTACATATGTTTCGTAGTTTTGACATTTGCAGTCCGTACATGACAGGGTTCATTAGTGGCTGTATGATGAGAAAATACAGTGACAGAATAATACGCAGCACACTGGGAACACCGCTCATATCAAATCTACTCTGAAGTATTTCAAAGCTGCAGCCAAAAGAGAAGTTGAGGAGGGAAACAAGGAGAGAGACAATGCTCTAAGGCACTCTCTTAAATCAAATTTAGTGACTGACAGGCATATATTTGTGTCCTTACGAAACAGAGTTACAAAGGAAATCAGGGCAGCTACATCCAACTTCTTTGTTAATCTCATTCATGAATCTAAGGGAAATCATAAACCAATCTGGGACTGTCTGCAGAACCTAACAGGGAAAGGGCATAAAATAACAAAGCAGCTGGAGATCAATAACAATGGAACCTTATGTAAGGGACCAGCGGAAATAGCGGCTATTTTTGAGAACCATTTTGTTAATTCTGTGAGGCTGATTATAAACAGTCCCCAAATTGGTGAAATACACTCATCAGCTATTGATAGTACAAAGCCAGTCTTCTCCCTGACAGAGACTTCTGAATCCAAAGTTAATTCTATAATTTCTTCTAACCAACAACAACGACAACAACAAAACCAGAAAAATGAAGATAACCGCTTCGTTAGAAGTCATACGTGTGTTATATTGCAGAGGATAACAGATAGCAAGATATCTGTCATAAGACATCACTGCTAAATTACAAAACTCAATACCTCCATATGTGTACAAGCAGAAAATCTGCAGGAAGCAGAGCGGAGCAGAAACAGTGTGAATGTCAGAGAGGATCTGAACCAGAAGGAATTGAAACAACCCTGTACTACCACACAGTTCATTTACAAACAGGCTGCACAGAAAAAGGTACATAGGTTCATGTAAGCTCCTGTTCACACAGATAACCACAATCAGAGACGTGTTGGCAACAACAATCACAATGTACAACATGGCAGTTATCATGAAACACAAGTACCTCAAATATCCAATATTCAAATAAGCTCCAAGAATGAAATAGGATACAGTTTCTGAGGTTGAATAGGACATCATTCTTAGAGGTTAAACGCTAATATATCTAAGCACATTTGAACTCCACAGTCTTAACTTACGGAGTGTGTCAGGAACTGTAAATGAAGGCAACATGAGCACATCACACAGTGCAGTGTATCTCACCTGCTGTGCTGCAGACTGCAGCAGTCCCTTCTGTCAGCTGCAGTGACTTCTGCTGCTTTAAAGCTTCCAGAACACCAGAACCCAACAGGCCAGGCCCCCTTACCATCAGAACCCAGACCAGCCTATCTGTAGGGAGAGATGGGATGTTGGCTGGGTCAAAACACATAAAGGCAGGACTTTCATTTTCTTTTGAAAAAAGTGTGCAGAATTTAGGATTTACAGGTCCCAAACTGAACAACTAATCAACTAAAAGGTACACCATGAAGCAGAGGATGAGTGTTTTGCAAGCCGGGGTTATATACAGATAGTGGATGTAGGAAAGACTTCTGTTTTTGTAATGCAACTGAAGAAAAAAGAAAAGAAATAGATCCGGTCCAAAAGGGTGAAAATGAAAAAAAGTATCCGAAAATAGTGCATCATAATGCGGATAGAGTCCCCCGTCAACTCCCCTTTCATTCCTCCAGAGGCACATTTGTCAGAGTCAAATTTTGTGAGAACCAGGCAAAAGGGGTGAAAATGAATAAATGTATCCAAAAATAGTGCCTCATAACGCGGGTAGAGTCCCCTGTCAACTCCCCTTGCATTCCTCCAGAGGCACATTTGTCAGTCAACTTTTGTGAGAACCAGGCTGGGGGGGTCTTGAGGCACAAAATAAGGCCGACCCAAAGTGCATGGTGAGCGGATACTTCACCTCCGTGTTTGCAGACAGCCGTTTTTTTTCTGAGTGCACCCAAAAAACGGGTTTCCGATTTCGTGCAGACTGTAGTCCAAAATGTATGGATGAATATTTTTGATGGAGAAGGGGAAATGAAGCCCCGGACACTTTTCCCCTTCTCCGTTGCAACTTACAACGGAGAAGGGGAAAAAAGGGCCGGAAGCCCCAAAGGGTTGAGCTTTTTCGGGCCCCCTCTCCTTTGGCACTTAGTCATTTTTTCGACAATTTTTTTAAACTTCATCTTTGATTATTTCAAGATATAATTAACCGTTTTCTTCACTTTTTTGTTCTTTTCACGGGTGGGTGCGCCTGGCAGGCCGCCTATGAGCACCCAAATTCGGACTGGAACCTCCAGGATTTGTGGGCTAAGCTCCATAAACTGACAAAATCACCCAGAAATGTCACTTTCCTAGCCCAAAGATATATAATACAAATACATTTAAATAGTAAAAGGTACAATTGTGCTCCGGATGACCCGGAATTGGATTTATATAGCCCAATGATAGTGATTAAAAATCATTTTCATGGAAAAAAGTGTTAAAATGCCTGATTAAAGCATATGCAGGACCCCAGTGAGCTCCAGAGTATGTGCATTGTTTCAGGGAACCATATTAATGATAAAAGAAATGCATTTAAATGCAAAGATAATGATTTAAAATCATTTTAGGGGAAAAGTGTCTAGAGAACCTCCCTTTTCAAGGCAGAAATTGTGATTAAAATGCGGGGAAAGTGTCTTAAATATGGACCCAGAGAGCAGGATGCAGCACCTGACTTTTTTGAAAGGCGGGGAAAAGTGTTTTTAAACGTCTGGAAGAGAGTTTTAGCCTGTCCTTTTGCAGGAGTTTTTTCAACATTGAACCTCTCCTGGCAATGTACATATTCTGTACAGATTCTGTACATTGCCAGGAGAGGGTCAATGTTAAAAAAACCTAACAGTATTCAATGTGGGATAGAATCATAAAGTGGAGGTATGACTTTGCAGCATTGACAGTTAAAGGTGGGGTAGGTAATTTTGGAGAAACCAGCTCGAGTGCGCTAGAATTTGAAATACACAGCCGGAAAAAATCTGCCACTTCCTTACAGAGCCCGTCCTCCAACACACACAAACGCGCACATGACCAATGAGGGCACGAGATAAGTTTGTGCACAGATGGAAGGCTGACAGGCAGGTAGGCCAGTTATTTTAGCCGGGCCGGCTAAAATGATTGGTCGTGCTTTTTACAGTAATACGGCTTCCACAGATGACATTTTTTTATGGATTTTTTGTCAAAGCACATAAGATATTCATTGCTATCGGGATGTTAAGAGCATTCCATGGAATATAACAACAAGTGTATCTCGAGCCGGTTTCTCAAACTTACCTACCCCACCTTTAAGAAAGGTCTAATCTGTTTAAAATATAGCAAGTTGAATTTAATGGTATTGGATACTTTCTTGATATGTTTCATAACCATTAGATGCATAAGTGGGTCTTTTTGGACCCGGTGAGGTGGTTTTCTTGCAGTATCTTTTTGATTACATTTTTTTATCATTTCATATTCCAGCTATTCCTCAAAAAACATGTTTTGGATATCACGCCATTCAAATTTTAAATTTACATTTTAAGAAATTGTAGTTTTTGTATTACTACCCCAAGCTTCCATAAGTGGGTCAAAAATGACCCGCATGCATTTTATATGGAATCCTATGGGAACCTTTGATTTTTATCACCTGTGGCTGTCAGGAATACATTCACTGTAGACCACACAGACTACATCACAAGTGACACCTCTCAGGAAGATTATTTTACAAAGCAAGATCTGATACCTGTCAGTATAATAATAATTAATAATAATAATAATAATAATAATAATAATAATAATAATAATAATATTATATTTGTATAGGGCTTTTCAAGAACTCAAAATCGCTTTACAATATAAGGGAAGGTTAGAGTGGGGGTATAGGACTATCAAACTTGATCAACCGGCATGGATTGATGGGGGTGGGCTATGAGTAGACATGAGGAGAAGAGATGAGTTTTGAAAAGGGACTGGAATACTGTGAGGGTCTCAGAATAGCGGAGATCTTTGCATCAATATGTTCAAAACGTTTTTTTTCAAAATCTAACAAAAATGTCTAAAATTATAAATTGTGAAAAATTAAATATAAAATATTTCTAATGTGAACCAAAATATAATGTAAAATATTATACAAGTGATTTTTCTTAACCAAAATGACAAAAATGGCATAAAAACACATATTATTCTAATACGGGTCCTTTTAGACCCACTTATGGAAGAGTGTAGGGTCCAGTCACTCGTGCATCTAACCCCTAGATTCCACCGGGAGCGTCTGCGCTGCGTTACGGCTACGCCACGCCACGCTGCGACCTCCTCCTGCGTCATAACCCACCGGGCGCGTTTCAAAACGTTGCGGAAGCGGAGCGTCGTGTGTGCAGGCTCGCAGTTGTTGTTGATTTGGGCATATTTCCTGGACATTTATTCGGGGGATGGGCCTGGGCCGGATGAACGTTCCACTTCCTGCCTGCGCTACGGCTGCGCCGCGCTGCGCCGCGCTGCGCCGCGTCAAAAATAGGATTCATCCTATATTTTAGAAATTCCTTGCGCCGAGGCGCTTCTGGGACGCTTCAAGCCGCGGCGCAGCGTGGCGCAGCGTGGCGCAGCGTGGCGCAGCGGGTCTGGTGGAATAGCACCCATTGACTAGAGTGGCCGCGATCGCTAAAAACGCCGCAGCGTGGCGTGGCGTAGCCGTAACGCAGCGCAGACGTTCCCGGTGGAATGTAGGGGTTAGGGTTAAAATTCAAGTTCGAGTCCAGTATGACTCCAAGATACTTGAAGTGGGGGACTAGTTCTATTTCTGCTCCGTTTAAAAACACGTTTGATCCTTCAATTTGACTGGTCGTTTACTGAACATCATGCATACTGTTTTTTTTACATTTAACTGTAAGCAAATGTTGTTCAGCCAGTGTTGAACCTTGTCCAAAGCTTTTGAGAGACAAGATGAGATAATTTCAGTGTTCTTCCTGTGTACAAAGATGACCGCATCATCGGCATACATTTGCACATTCAACTCAGGACATACATTAGGCAAGTCATTAATGTACAGAGAAAAAAGTAATGGTCCAAGAATGGAACCTTGTGGAACCCCAACATGTGCATTTTATTCTCCTTCTGCTGGTAGGATATAAAGTCAGCCACAGTGAGAGGGAAATAAAGAACAGGGTTTCACTGGGTAGTTCACCATAGAAGCACTTTCGAAGAATTTTGTGTTGCAACTGAAGAGGGCAGTTAAGGTTTTAACCGGCGACATAAGGATTGTATCTTAGAAGATTGGGAAGAGGTTTAAAGAAAAGGTTTGACCGATGACAATTATTTTACCAATTCAATACACACAAAGCTATTATCATTACAAACATATCAAATTGGCTTCCATACGCCTAACCAGCAGTAGACCATCATAATGTGCTTTTTTCCTGTATTTTAGAGAACTTTTACAATCTCCTCCTAAAGAGTAGATCACTTACACTTTTGGACAGAAATCCCCATGTCATTTGTTATGCTATATTGCAAAGCATAGTTGATAGGTCAAAGCAAAACACAACATTTTTGACCGTTTACATGTGTCAACTAACTTGATGATAGGCTGGGCTGGGTCCTGATGGTAAGGGGGCCTGGCCTGTTGGGTCAGCTTTAAAGCAGCAGAAGTCTCTGCGGCTGACAGAAGGGACTGCAGCAGTCTGCAGCACAGCAGGTGAGAGACACTGCACTGTGTGTGATGTGCTCATGTTGCGTTCATTTACAGTTCCTGACATACTCTGGGGGGGGGGGGGTGATGGTAAGTTAAGACTGTGAAGTTCAAATGTGCTCAGATATATTAACGTTTAACCTCTAAGAATGATGTCCAATTCAACTCCACTAACTGTATCCTATTTCATTCTTGAAGCTTATTTGAATATTGATTATTTGAGGTACTTGTGTTTCATGATAACTGCCATGTTGTACATTGTGATTGTTGTTGCCAACACGTCTCTGATTGTGGTTATCTGTGTGAACAGGAGCTTACATGAACCTATGTACCTTTTTCTGTGCAGCCTGTTTGTAAATGAACTGTATGGTAGTACAGGGTTGTTTCCATTCCTTCTGGTTCAGATCCTCTCTGACATTCACACTGTTTCTGCTCCGCTCTGCTTCCTGCAGATTTTCTGCTTGCATACATATGGAGGTATTGAGTTTTCCAATTTAACCGTCATGTCTTATGACAGATATCTTGCTATCTGTTGTCCTCTGCAATATAACACACGTATGACTTCTAAGAAAGCGGTTATCTTCATTATTCTGGTTTGGTTGTACTCTTTTGTGAAGTTCTTGATAACCTTATCTTTAAACATCCGTTTGACACTGTGTGGAAACATAATAAATGGTTTGTATTGTAGTAACTATGCTGTTGTTAAGCTGGCATGTTCTGACACTCAGGTGAACAACATTTATGGATATTTTGGTACAGTTCTCACTATCTTAGTCCCTCTGATTCCAATCCTCTTCTCTTACATGAGGATCCTCAGAGTGTGTTTCTCTGGATCCAAACAGACCAGACAGAAAGCTCTCAGTACCTGCACACCTCACCTTGTTTCCCTCCTCAACTTCTCTTTTGGAGGCTGCTTTGAAGTATTTAAGAGTAGATTTGATATGAGCGGTGTTCCCAGTGTGCTGCGTATTATTCTGTCACTGTATTTTCTCATCATACAGCCACTAATGAACCCTGTCATGTACGGACTGCAAATGTCAAAACTACGAAACATATGTAAACATTTGCTCCGTTATAAACTTCTGTCTGGTAGGACTAATAACTAAAGTGTCAGTGAATGGATCTTAATATCTTGTCTTGAAATGTGCAGATTAAAACATTTTAATGGAATCGGAAAAATGTGTACTATGTGCATAGTGTTTATAGTATTTATTATATATACATATGCATTCCAATATTCATGAATAAACAGAGAAATATCACCTTAATGTAAACACAGTGAAAATATAACCCTATATTAATATATATCCTTTGTATACATTTAAAACGAAATGTATAGCATATATATATATAAGGATTGATAGTACATTTAATGATGTCTTTATAACATATCATGTGGATAGTCCTCTGTAGTGTGAACTGTGCAGTGTGAACAAGCATCATGTTATAAAGCACTTTGTGGGGGGCTGATGTTTCTGGACTTTTGGTATTTTGGTGTAACCAAAATGAACAAGGAAAAATAAACAAGCCTGTAGCACGATTCATCTTTGTAGTATCTATTTTATATTGCGGTGAAGATATCTTCAAATGACTTTATTCATACATCATGATAACGGTCCATACTCATACATCATTTTATTGAAAAGAGCAATGTCATCAGCAAAGCACTAGCAACCTTTATTGATTCAGTTAACTCATCCCTTATTCGCTCAATTCAAACTGGATCCATAAAGTATACAATAATAATACAACATATAATCCCCACTCTAGACGTTGTGAAGGCAATCGACAAAGCAAACTGAGAATGAGAATTCTTTTTATGGATTTTTTGTCAAAGCACTTAAGATATTCATTGCTTTCGGGATGTTAAGAGCATTCCATGGAATATAACAAAAAGTGTATCTCGAGCCGGTTTCTCAAACTTACCTACCCCACCTTTAAGATCCATATTCAAACATACAGATTCTAAAGTGTACAAGTTGAAGCGTTTGTTTGAACAGTTTGCAGGAGGCAGGTACTTGCTTTCAAGCAGAACAGGGCAAACAAACTTAGAGGAGTGTTTACGTGTTCGGCGTAATGACGTACAACGGCCTCCACAACTTCTGTAGTCCTATTCAGCCACTTGGTAACAACCATCGTTTTTCAGACACGGAAACTCTTCAAAAATCACCAGTGGGGTCACTGATGATGTATTTAATGTGATCCGTCTCTTAAATTTGTGTCAACCACAGACCTTATTTCCAGATATTTTCCAAAAACTAGTTAAAAAAACCTTTGACTCTGAGACGAGGGAACCGGAAGTGGTACAATTCTAACTCACTTCTGGGTTTTAGGACTCGTTCCTGCACCACTCTATAAGTGTCACTATTTAGTAGAAGAAAGACTGGTTCAGTCAGGAGTAAGCAGGAGGCCCTGACTCAAAATGACTGTAAGCTTCCAGTTTCATTTACCTGTACAATCTGAGGCAAGTCTGGACATTCACTCCATCAGAAGAAAATGACACTTATACACATGTAGGCTAATGGGTGTGCATTTTATTCTGCTTCTGCTGGTAGGATATAAAGTCAGCCACAGTGAGAGGGAAATAAAGAACAGGGTTTCACTGGGTAGTTCACCATAGAAGCACTCTCGAAGAATTTTGTTTTGCAACTGAAGAGGGCAGTTAAGGTTTTAACCGGCGACATAAGGATTGTATCTTAGAAGATTGGCCAGAGGTTTAAAGAAAAGGTTTGACCGATGACAATTATTTTACCAATTCAATACACACAAAGCTCTTATCATTACAAACATATCAAATTGGCTTCCATACGCCTAACCAGAAGTAGACCATCATAATATGCTTTTTCCTGTATTTTTAGAGAACTTTTACAATCTCCTACTAAAGAGTAGATCACTTACACTTTTGGACCGGAAACCCCATGTCATTTGTTATGCTATATTGCAAAATAATAGTTGATAGGTCAAAGCAAAACACACCATTTTTTGACCGTTTACATGTGTCAACTAAAGATTGAGCTGCTCCAAACATGACTTTCTTGATGATAGGCTGGTCTGGGTCCTGATGGTAAGGGGGCCTGGCCTGTTGGGTTCTGGTGTTCTGGAAGCTTTAAAGCAGCAGAAGTCTCTGCGCTGACAGAAGGGACTGCAGCAGTCTGCAGCACAGCAGGTGAGAAACACTGCACTGTGTGTGATGTGCTCATGTTGCGTTCATTTACAGTTCCTGACACTCTGGGGTGGGGGGGGGTGATGGTAAGTTAAGACTGTGAAGTTCAAATGTGCTCAGATATACTAACGTTTAACCTCAAGAATGATGTCCAATTCAACTCCACTAACTGTATCCTATTTCATTCTTGGAGCTTATTTGAATATTGGATATTTGAGGTACTTGTGTTTCATGATAACTGCATGTTGTACATTGTGATTGTTGTTGCCAACACGTCTCTGATTGTGGTTATCTGTGTGAGCAGGAGCTTACATGAACCTATGTACCTTTTTCTGTGCAGCCTGTTTGTAAATGAACTGTATGGTAGTACAGGGTTGTTTCCATTCCTTCTGGTTCAGATCCTCTCTGACATTCACACTGTTTCTGCTCTGCTCTGCTTCCTGCAGATTTTCTGCTTGCATACATATGGAGGTATAGAGTTTTCCAATTTAACCGTCATGTCTTATGACAGATATCTTGCTATCTGTTATCCTCTGCAATATAACACGCGTATGACTTCTAACAAAGCAGTTATTCTTATTATTCTGGTTTGGTTGTACTCTTTTGTGAAGTTCACAATAACTTTATCTTTAAACATCCGTTTGACACTTTGTGGAAACATAATAAATGGTTTGTATTGTAGTAACTACCTTGTTGTGAAGTTGGCATGTTCTGACACTCAGGTGAACAACATGTTTGGATATTTTGGTACTGTACTCACTATCTTAGTCCCTTTGTTTCCAATCCTCTTCTCGTACATGAGGATCCTCAGAGTGTGTTTCTCTGGCTCCAAACAGACCAGACAGAAAGCTGTCAGTACCTGCACACCTCACCTTGTTTCCCTCCTCAACTTCTCTTTTGGCTGCAGCTTTGAAATACTTCAGAGTAGATTTGATATGAGCGGTGTTCCCAGTGTGCTGCGTATTATTCTGTCACTGTATTTTCTCATCATACAGCCACTAATGAACCCTGTCATGTACGGACTGCAAATGTCAAAACTACGAAACATATGTAAACATGTGCTCTGTTATAAACTGTTGGCTGGTAGGTCTAATATCTAAAGTCTGAGTTAATGATTCTTAATATCCTGTCTTTAAATGTGCTGATTAAAAACATTTCATTAAATCGTAAAACATTTTACTATGTTCATAGTATTTATCATATATACACATGCATTCCAATATTCATGAATAAACAGACAAATATCACCTTAATGTAAACACAGTGAAAATATAAACCTATATTAATATATTGCCTTTGTATACATTTAAAACGAAATGCATATATATATATATATATATATAAGGATTGATAGTCTTTATAACATATCATGTGGATAGTCCTCTGTAGTGTTAACTGTGCATTGTGAACAAGCATCATGTTATAAAGCACTTTGTGGGGGGGGTGATGTTTCTGAACTTTTGGTATTTGGTGTAACCAAAATTAACAAGGAAAAATAAACAAGCCTGTAGCACAATTCATCGGTGTAGTGTCTATTTTATATTGCGGTGAAGATATCTTCAAACGACTGTATTCATACATCATGATAATGGCCAATACTCATACATATTTTATTGAAAAGAGCTCAAAAGCGCCATAGTTGAAGTCCATGGGTACCTCCATTATCTGTCAGCTTGAAGTTAATATTAACTAGCTTCTCTCCTGCCAATTTGAATGTTCGATAGTGAGTTACCACGTCCAACCTCTCGTAGGTCAGTTTTTTCAGAGGTCAGGAGACAACACCCGATGGGGCATACCTCCTCCTCACAATGGGGACTGCCGTTGGAGGTCTAGGCCTTGGTTCCTGTCTTTTTAATTCAAACATCAGAGATGCTTGCATTGACTTGACACCTAAGAGAGAATGGACTCACTGCCCTGTCGGTGAACCCCTTTTGCTGAATGCTTCGTGCTGACCCTACAAGGCGACTCAGACCAAAGCCTTCCTTGTTTCAAAAGTTACTTCAGGTCAAGGGTTATATCAATATAACTGGGCTTCCACACTATTCAGTGGATGGGGAGGCAAAATGATGTCTGTTGTGCCCAGTTTGTACGTTGGCATGTGAGGTGGAACCCATGGCCTCTATCAGACACACTGATCAGTTGTTTTTGTGCTTCGGGATGGTTCGGACAGTAAAGCCCTTTCCAGAAGCGGCTGGCAGGATGCGAGGTAATCTCACAGGCCTATAGGCAGGGTGGGAGGATGTGCATTCATCGGCACAGCAACCATGTGAGGGTGGGCCTGTATGTGTTGTATTAGCATTATGTACTATGAAGGTATTTGGGTGATGTCACACACTGCCAAACACCACAGCGGTTGAATCAAAAATAATCTGTATGACTGTAATAGGAAAATGGATCTGAATAAAAGCCAATGTGAAGGATATAAATACAATACAATACAATACAGCTTTATTTATAGAGCACTTTAAACCTCCAGAACAAAGTGCTGTACAGGCAAATAAAACAAAACAAAAACATACAAAAACACAGCACAGCTCACACACCATAAAACAAGTACAAGTAAAAACAATAGACAATTTAAAAGCAATAAAATCAACGCTCTAAAAGATGTTAATACGCTAAGGAGAAGAGGTGGGTTTTAAGAATCTATTTAAAAGCAGGCAGTGTGGCGGCCTGTCTGATGAGCAGGGGCAGATCGTTCCACAGTGTGGAGGCCTGTCTGATGAGCAGGGGCAGATCGTTCCACAGTGTGGAGGCCTGTCTGATGAGCAGGGGCAGATTATTCCACAGTGTGGGGACCTGTCTGATGTGCAGGGGCAGATCGTTCCACAGTGTGGAGGCCTGTCTGATGAGCAGGGGCAGATCGTTCCACAGTGTGGGGACCTGTCTGATGTGCAGGGGCAGATCGTTCCACAGTGTGGGAGCCTGTCTGATGTGCAGGGGCAGATCGTTCCACAGTGTGGGAGCTGCTACAGAGAAGCAACGGCCCCCTCTGAGCTTTGACCTGGTTCTGGGCACATTCAGGAGCAGTTGATCAGCTGACCTGAGAGGGCGGTTGGGCGTGTAAGGGTGTAGCAGCTCAGAAAGATATGGTGGGGTCATGCCATTTAGGGATTTAAAAGTAAACAAAAGGGTTTTGAAATGAATCCTAAAATGTATTGGCAGCCAGTGGAGCGAAGCCAAAATGGGGGAAATGTGCTCATATTTCCGTGTGCCAGTTAAAAGCCTTGCTGCGGCATTTTGCACCCGCTGCAGACGAGCGAGGGAGGACCCACTGACCCCCATGTAGAGAGAGTTACAGTAATCCAGCCGAGTGGTGACAAAGGCGTGGATTACTGTCTCAAACTGCTGTCTGGAGAGAAATGGTTTCACTTTGGCTAGCTGCCTCAGGTGATAAAAGCTAGTTTTTACCACAGATTTAATCTGACTCTCAAGTTTTAGTTCACGGTCCATTTTAATGCCAAGGTTCGTAATGGTGGGCTTGGTGTACTGAGCCAGGGAACCCAGGTCTACAGAAGTGGTGCCAGTGGTGCTACCAAAAACCATAACTTCTGTTTTTCCTTCATTTAGTTTTAGGAAGTTGCACCCCATCCAGGCCTTTATGTCCTCTAGCACTTTAGCAGTGGGCTAATTGAGTAACCCTCCTTTTTTGTTAGTGGGACATAAATCTGGCTATCATCAGCATAGCAGTGGAATGCGATGCCGTGCTTTCTAAATATGGACCCAAGAGGGAGCAAATAGAGGGAGAATAGCAGGGGGCCTAATACTGAGCCCTGTGGGACCCCATACAGGAGTGGAGCAGAGGATGACTCGGAGTCACCAAGGCTGACAGAGAAAGTTCTGTCCTTCAGATATGACCTGAACCATTCCAGGGCTTTCCCCTCAATGCCCACCCACTCTCCAAGCGAGAGATCAGGATGTCATGGTCGACTGTATCGAAAGCAGCAGTTAGATCAATAAGTAGAAGCACAACGCAGTCCCCAGAGTCAGTAGATAAAAGGATGTCATTAAAAACTCTTAAAAGCGCTGTTTCAGTGCTGTGCATAGTTTTAAAACCGGATTGGAAAACCTCCAGTATATTGTTCTCTTCCAGAAAAAACATAATTTGACTGTAGACAACCTTCTCCAGGATTTTTGACATAAAAGGCATTTTGGAAATGGGCCTAAAATAGCCAGAACTGTGGGATCCAGACTGGGTTTTTTAATACGAGGTTGCACTACTGCATGCTTCAGGTTTTCAGGGACCTTCCCTGAGAGCAGACTGCTGTTTATAACTGCCAGCACAGATGGTCCAACAGTGGGGAAAACCTCTTTAAAGAGTCGAGGTGCGACAGGGTCATTTGGAGAACCAGAGGGCTTTAACTTGGAGACAATCTCCTGTACAAAAGACAGAGCTACAGGCTCAAACTGATTAAAGACAGCAGAGCACAGTGCAGGAACTGAGGGGTCATTTGCAGGAGCAGAGATTTGAGCTCTAGTGGAGTTTACCTTATTAATAAAAAAGTAAAGAAAGTCTTCACAGGCCGCAGTAGAGGTCTCCATAACGGTATTCTGGGGGGCATTGAGGACCAAATCAATAGTCTGAAACAGAACACGTGGCTTGTGACGGTTTGACAGAAAGATGTCAGATAAATGTTTGCTTTTGCCTCTTTCACAGTGATCTGATAGAGACGCCAACACTCCCTCAACATTTGAAATGAAACTTGCAGTTTGTCCTTTTTCCATTTACGCTCAGCTCTACGGCAATCCCGTCGGACAGCCCGAGTCGTGTCATTTAACCAAGGCTCAGATTTAGTTTTAGGTTGCCTGGTTTTTAAAGGAGCAACAGTGTCTATGGCAGCTTTGCAAGTGGAGTGAAACCATGAGCTAAGCTCATCCGTTTCAGGTGACATAGGTTCCCGATTAACACAGTTCTGTTTAAAAGCGACAGAGAACTGACCAGCAGTGGATGGGTTAATAATGCGAGCGCTCCGAGGAGCAGCGCGCGGTTTAACAGTTTCACAAGCAAGACTCACATCAAATAATACAGGCATATGATCAGAGAAAAAGGCGTCACAAATCTCCAGGTTAAGAACAGGCAAACCATAAGATAAAACAAGATCAAGTGTGTGTCCGCGTTCCTGCGTGGGGCCAGACACAGACTGCACAAGATTAAAGGAATCAACAAGGTTTAAAAAGTCCTTTGCCATAGGTTTGTCGGGACAACACACATGAATATTAAAATCCCCAACAATAAGAACACGGTCATATTTTGGCATAATTTCAGCCAAGAAATCAGAGAAATCATTTAGAAATCCCTTATTGTATTTGGGAGGTCTATAGACCACAGCACACAGCACTGTATGAGAGCGACCGAGCTCGAACACGCTCAGTTCAAAGCTGCCGGGTGAGAATGACAGTGAAAGTTGCTGGCATTTATAGTCACTCTTAAAAACAGTTGCTATGCCTCCACCTCGGCCTGACGTCCGCGGAGAGTTAAAATAGCAGCAATGCTGCGGTACAAGTTCGGTAAACGCGCTGGACTCACCAATACTGAGCCATGTCTCAGTCACGAAGAGGAAGTCCAAACCATTAGAAGTGAAGAAATCCTTTGGGACAAAAGTCTTGTTTGTTAGCGATCTTGCGTTGATCAGGCCAAACCTGGCAGGGGCCGGCAGATCGGCGGCGTTAGAGGTCCGGGGAGCCCGACACAGAGACCTCAGGTTATGCAGATTAACCCCGCGGCAGCGGGGACGAGGGGAGCAGGTCCCACAGTGCAGGAATGCCTCATCCGGTCCGACGACAGGTACCAGCCAGGCGTCTACAGGGTCCAGAAAACGCCTCGAATAAGAGAGACGAGGCTCATTCTCAGTATGAGAGAAAAGATGAGCTGAAGAAGCCTTCATTCTCACCAGTCGACCACTGCGTTTTCCTCGGCGGCGGTGGCGTTTACGGCGGGTAGGTGGAGCCGGGGTGCGGCACAGGTAAACTAGTCCCCCTGATAATAACGGAGGCAGCGTTTTATCTCCACCATGAGTAGACTTTGCTGGATTAATGGCAGAAAACCGAAGGTCCAGCAGTGTTTGGCAATCGTACACCAGTAGAGAATTGACATTTTGCATCAAAAATGACACAAACAGTACAAAAACACACAGCGTTGGCAGTGACAGACGGCAGGCCACACACACTGGCGCCAAAATAAGATCAGAACTGAAGTTACCTACTGTAACTCCAGCTTCTATGAGTATAGGCGTAGCCCTCTAAGGCTATCGCTATTGGGTAATCCCCTGTACGCCCGCGCAGCACTGAAACACTTGTAGTCCATGCCCACCTGCGAGGTGGGCCCCACCCTCGGGCTCACTTCCGGTATAAATAGGAAGGAGGCCCGACAATCTGCTCCCACACAAACAACTTCAGCTATTCGTGAACCAGTCGTCCTGTTGAACACATTCCAGCACCTGTTTGATCGCCAGCATGTGGAATACTGACAGATCGAGGATGGGTCTCATTGCCCCGGTCTTTTTCGGGATTAGAAAAATAACGGGAGTAAAAACCCCTGATTTTCCTCCCTTTGAGGAACCCTGGAAATAGTATTTTCAACAGGAGTTCCTGCAGCTCTGAATGGAGCGCAAGACACTGTTCCTGGAATGACAGGAGTGTTTCCTGTATCCCATTGAACTGCGGGGGGGGGAGAGGCGAACTGCAGAGTGTACCCTCTGCTGATCAGCCTGCTCATCCATCTGTCCATCAGACACATGCACTGCCACTCTGAGAAATACTCTGAGAGCGGACATACATGCTCGTGATGTGCTGTGGTGACGAGCCACGCCAGAGCCCTCACCGCCACTGCCCGTGAGGCAACCCAAGGTGGGCCTGGACCGAAAGGGCTGCGAGGGAGCCTCCACACGCTGCGTTTCACTCTGGCTCTCATCATGCGGTGCGTACACGCTCAGGGGATGAGTGGAGGTGTGTGCAGTGCTGTCCACACGAGGCGTTATAACGGCACTCGTGGGCTCATTATGACCGTGTGTAGGAGGTATATCTGGGACAGAGAAATGCCGCGAGCTCTGCAGTTTATTAACAGATAGTTTAAAAACAGCAGGCTTCTAAAGCGAGCCCTGACGTCCTGGCTGCGGGTGCTGCGGGTGCTGCCGCTGGGGGCGCTCAGCAGGCTGGAGCCACTGACATGCTGCCCTGTTCTGCGGCAGTTTTCATGGACTCCACCATGGCGTGGAACTGGGGTCCGAACAGCCCGTCCGGGCTGATTGGAGCATCCAGCAGCACTTTCCTCTATCTCCTCCGAAGCCTCGGAGGGCATGGAGGGCTTCTCTGATAGTCTCACTATGGAGTGAGACAGCAGAGCGATGTTGTTCGCCGCTGCAGACGCCTGGAAGGCACACTGATGCATCCGGTCAGTCTGGCGGACGACAACCTGGTCCCCGGGGGAGGAAAGCAAGGGACGCCGTGCGGTGACCGTGCTGGCCTGCTTCACCCCGAACAATGCCGTCAGGTTCGGCTCCAGGGGAGGCGAGGTCGGAAAACCAACATCCGTCAACCCCTTAGTGAGGGGGACGTATGAGGACCGGAGCCTTCAGGCTCCTAGGGGCCGCCGCCGCTCCCTCCTGGCACTTCCGGATGGCCTGGAAGCGCGGCCAGACCGGGTCACTCCTGACGGTCTGTACCAGGGAGAAACACTCCTGAGCCAGGGGAACGAGGAGACCTCTCCAGGCGGCTGCCTTTTCGATGATCTCCGGCAGTTCCTATCGACGGCACCGGGCTCCATCTCGGTCTCTTCCGTCCGGGGGAGAAACGGGATGGGGAAACCACACGGTGATCTGTGGATGGAGGCGGGGTAGGAGTCCTCCGACTCCTGCCCAGCACTCGGATCCAGGAACTCAAGGGCTTGGTCCACGGAGTGGGACTCCTGGACTGGCCAATCATCCTCCTCGGCCGCAGTAGCGAGAGCGTCCGCTCTTCGCGGTCTGTCGGCCAGAGGGAGACGGGCACAATGACAATGAGCACATGACACCTGCTGGGCGAGAGCTGCGTGCGCGTGCTCTGACCCCAGGCAGAATTCGTCTGGCATGAGGAGCAAACTCTAACACAACCCTGTGTACTCATGTTTGAGGATCTTTTTCGAGGTGGCTCTTAAAAGAGCCTTTACTCTTTAGTGTCTCTACAGTGCTTCAGTACCGGGGTGCTGAAGAAAAGAGGGAGCAGATTGTCGGGCCTCCTTCCTATTTATACCGGAAGTGAGCCCGAGGGTGGAGCCCACCTCGCAGGTGGGCGTGGACTACAAGTGTTTCAGTGCTGCGCGGGCGCGCAGGGGATTACCCAATAGCGATAGCCTTAGAGGGCGAAGCCTATACGAAATAGAACACAGAGAGGCAGGATTGTGTATTGTTGGCTTTGCTGCACTTGTCTGCCTTCTTCTTGATCTGAGAGTCGTGTTTTTCTCCACAATAGTTAGAGAAAGCTGACCCCAGTAAGTTGTTGGTTCAGCTCTGATCAATGTTTACATGCTTTCACTTGCTCTTATCCTAAACAAATATAAAATATCTTACCATAACTATGCAAATGAGACTCAGATCTAAATTACAATAAACCCTGAAAACTATGGACTACATTACAGTCTCTGAAAAACTGCATGCAACAAATGTACCTTGTCGAGTCAACATTTCCTGCAACAACATAAGGACAAAACGGAACGATTATTTTTGGTGAAAAAAAGGACAGAGCCAATGTTAGTGCTGTCCAACACATCAGACAATGTCAGAAACCTTGGTTTAGTTATGGACCCTGACCTTAATTTCAAAACCCACATCAAAGGAATCACAAAGTCAAGGTTTTACCACCTGAAAAACACAGCCAGACTGAAAACATCTGTGTCTCTAAACGACCTCGAGAAACTAGTCCATGCCTTTGTTTTTAGCAGGCTTGATTACTACAACAGTGTTTGTACAGGTCTCTGTAAAAAAAATCAATAAGATGACTACAACTCATCCAGAACGTGCTGGCAGAGTCCACACCAAAACTAGAAGAACTGAGCACATCCCTCCAGTTCTCAAAGATCTGCACTGGCTTCCAATAACACAAAGGATACACTTCAAAATATTACTTTTAACTTACGCCCCAGAGCTCTCAGATCATCAGGGTTGGGGTTGCACCGCAGACCTGGAAACAACTGCCTGAAAACCTGAGGTATTCTCCAACCCTGGGTTCTTTTAAATCAAGGTTAAATACCTTTCTCTTTAATGCTGCCTATCCTGAGATGATCTAACTATTCTTTATTATTACACCTAAGCACTTTTTTCTGCAACCATTCTGTCATCTTTTTTGTGAGTTGCCTTTTTGTTTGCTTTGTTTTTAACTTCTATGTGTTAAAGCTCACCTATTATGCTATATGTGAACAATATATTATAGGGCCATATCTATACAAAACATGTCTCTGAAGTGTTTTGCTCAAAATACAAAACAGATCACCCATTGTAGCCTCATACCCCTCTATTTAAGTCCTGTTAAAAAAAGTGCTGATTTAGGGTCCAGCCCTTTAAATGTAACCGTAATGAGGAAAAGAGAGAGGGTTTTATTTTCTGACACTTTGTGAGTCTCCTGACACACCGGGGACAAATATTTATGTAGAAAATACATTAAAAAGTGCATTTTGCATAATGGGTGACCTTTAAAGCATATGTTTAGCACTTTGAATTGTCCGAAATGTGCTCTTTAAATAAACAAAACTAACCTTTACCTATAAGCCCAGACAGCGCCCTCTACCAAAGGGTCTCTCCGATGTTACTGCAGCTGTACTACAGGCAAGGGCAGCAACACATTTAGCTTGCAGATTTCTACAATGCATTGTGTTTTTGCTACTTTGAAGTCAAAAGTCAATTCATCTTTAAAACTATTTATATTAACATTAAACTATACAAAATGTTCCTAAACATTTTTGCATTTTTAATTATTAATATAGGTGTATATTTCACTGTGTTAACATTTAGATGACATTTGACTGTTTATTCATGAATATTGGAATGCATGTGTATATATAATGAACACTATTAACATATTAAAAATGTTTCCCATTTAATTGAATGTTTTTACTCAGCACATTTCAAGACAGGATATTGGGAATCATGAAACTTTAATTATTAGACCTATCAGCCAACAGTTTATAACAGAGCACATGTTTACATATGTTTCGTAGTTTTGACATTTGCAGTCCGTACATGACAGGGTTCATTAGTGGCTGTATGATGAGAAAATACAGTGACAGAATAATACGCAGCACACTGGGAACACCGCTCATATCAAATCTACTCTGAAGTATTTCAAAGCTGCAGCCAAAAGAGAAGTTGAGGAGGGAAACAAGGTGAGGTGTGCAGGTACTGAGAGCTTTCTGTCTGGTCTGTTTGGAGCCAGAGAAACACACTCTGAGGATCCTCATGTATGAGAAGAGGATTGGAAACAAAGGGACTAAGATTGAGAGAACAATTGAAAAAAGTCCATAAATGTTGTTCACCTGAGTGTCAGAACATGCCAACTTCACAACAAGATGGTTGTTACAATTCAAACTGTCAATGATGTTTCCACAAAGTGTCAAACGGATGTTTAAAGATAAAGTTATCAAGAACTTCACAAAAGAGTACAACCAAACAAAAATAATAAGAATAGCTGCCTTGTTAGAAGTCATACGTGTGTTATATTGCAGAGGATGACAGATAGCAAGATATCTGTCATAAGACATCACGGCTAAATTACTAAATTCTATACCTCCATATGTGTACAAGCAGAACATCTGCAGGAAGCAGAGCGGAGCAGAAACAGTGTGAATGTCAGAGAGGATCTGAACCAGAAGGAATGGAAACAACCCTGTACTACCATACAGTTCATTTACAAACAGGCTGCACAGAAAAAGGTACATAGGTTCATGTAAGCTCCTGCTCACACAGATAACCACAATCAGAGACGTGTTGGCAACAACAATCACAATGTACAACATGGCAGTTATCATGAAACACAAGTACCTCAAATAACCAATATTCAAATATGCTCCAAGAATGAAATAGGATACAGTTAGTGGAGTTGAATTGGACATCATTCTTAGAGGTTAAACGTTAATATATCTGAGCACATTTGAACTTCACATTCTTAACCTACCAATCCCCCCCGCAGTTTGTCAGGAACTGTAAATGAAAGCAACATGAGCACATCACACACAGTGCAGTGTCTCTCACCTGCTGTGCTGCAGACTGCTGCAGTCCCTTCTGTCAGCTGCAGAGACTTCTGCTGCTTTAAAGCTTCCAGAACACCAGAACCCAACAGGCCAGGCCCCCTTACCATCAGGACCCAGACCAGCCTATCCATACACACAATATCATTTTAACCTTTTAACCCCTGAGCCTGTTTTTCAGGTGTCAGGCTCGAAAATGACATTCCCAGAACAAATGACTATAACTTCGCTTCTAAAAGGGATACATTAATAATCTTTTTTCTCAAAGCAATGATAAACCTGTGAGTTTGATGTAGAAAAGTCAGAATCAATATAGATTTTTTTATTTCAAAGTTAATTCAGATTGAACATAGTAAAACAATGTAAATTATAGTGTCCGTCCAAAGAAAAAACATTACTTATAGTGAAAACCACCCTTGAATGATGGGATAGTAGACTAAAAGCTTTAGGAATCCACACTATAACCACAGGGTGCCACAGGGCTCAGTGCTTGGACCTATTTTGTTCACACTATATGCTTCCGTTAGGCAATATTATAAGGAATCACTCAAAATGTCCATTGTTATGCGGATGATACTTAACTATATTTATCAATCAAGCCTGATGAATCCAATCACCTAAATAAAGACTGCCTCAAGGACTTAAAAACGTGGATGACCTTAAATTCTTTGATGTTAAACACGGCCAAAACTGAAGTTATTTTACTCGGCCCAAAAAATCTACGAAACAAACTATCTAAAGATATATTAACTATGGATGGCATTAATTTGGCCTCCAGTGAGACTGTAAGGAATCTTGGTGTGATATTTGATCAGTATTTATCTTTTAATGCCCACATAAAATCAATTTCAAGGACCGCCTTCTTTCATCTACGTAACATTGCAAAAATCAGGCATATCTTGCCTCAAAACGATGCAGAGAAACTAGTCCATGCATTTGTTACTTCAAGGCTGGATTATTGTAACTCTTTGTTATCAGGGTGTACCAAGAAGTCAGTTAAGTCGCTTCAGCTGATTCAAAATGCTGCAGAACGTGTACTAACTAGAGTTAGGAAAAGGGACCACACTACTCCTGTTCTGGCTGCCTTACACTGGCTCCCTATAGAACACAGGATATAATTTAAAATTCTTCTTCTCGCCTACAAAGCCCTTAATGGGCAGGCGCCATCTTACCTTAAATAACTCATTATACCCTACTGTCCTACTAGGGCATTGCGTTCCAAGAATGCAGGGTTGTTGGTTGTTGCTAGAGTCTCTAAAAGTACAATGGGAGCCAGAGCCTTTTCTTATCAAGCTCCACTTTTGTGGAATCAGCTTCCAGTTTGTGTACGGGCGGCAGACAGCCTATCCGTTTTTAAGAGTACGCTTAAGACCTTCCTTTTTGATAAAGCTTATAGTTGATAAAATAATCTAATAAGAGTGCATTGACGTAGACACGTTGTGCCTCTTCACCTATACATTTTAGTTCTTACTCTTTTTCCTTACTGATGGTATGTAATTTGGTTGTGTGTGTAGACGGTGGAAGCAGGGAGAGGCATAGACGTGCCTTGATCCCTGCCGAGTCGACGCACAACTGTTGATTGGTGTCAGTGCTAAAAAACTCCTCTGTTCCTTACTTCTTACTTGCTACCCCTTTCCCTCAACCTATCCTAAGGGAGTCCATGTACGTAGACACGTTACTTCTTCCTTCTGTCTGTCTGTACATGTGTACTCTCATGTCCCGAATTACCCAGCTTCCCCCAAATTTCTTTTTGGTGTCTATCTACGCCGGGATCCTGAGTCGTGGCTGATCCGGTTGCTGCCGTCCTGTGTCCTGGATCCTCTATCCTGAGTTCTGGATTTGGGTCCTGGACTTCGAGTCGTGGCTAAACCTTTCACTGTGGTCCTGCCTGACTCTCATCATACTACTTCCCTGATGGCTCCCACAGGATTGTTGACATCCTCGTGGATTCATCTTCTTATTATAGACACATGCATTTCCAAACATTTGGTCTACCTATGCTGTAAAATGTATTATCTCTTCGATTTACACACAGCATCTATTACGGGTCTGTCCGTCCTGGGAGAGGGATTACATTACATGTCACTTGTTAGACGCTTTTATCCAAAGCGACTTGCATACATTCAGTACTGTGGGCAATCCCCACAGGAACAATTTTGGGGTGAAGTGTCTTGCCCAGGGACACAATGAAATGCAGACTGCAGTGGGACTCGAACTTGCTATTCCCTGATTCAAAGTTCAGCGCACTAAATTCAGCGCACTATTCCACTGAGCCACAGCCTCCTTGGGATCCCTGTAAAATGTATTATCTCTTCGATTTACACACGGCATCTATTGCACGTCTGTCCATCCTGGGAGAGGGATCCCTCCTCTGTTGCTCTCCCTGAGGTTTCTCCCATTTTCCCCTTTAAACTGTGGGGTTTTTCTTTGGAAGTTTTTCCTTGTACGATGTGAGGGTCTAAGGACAGAGGGGGTCGTATTGTCATACTGATATTCTGTACAAACTGTGAAGTCCACTGAGACAAATGTAACATTTGTGATATTGGGCTATATAAATAAACATTGATTGATTGATTGATAACATATAATAAGTACCCTGTATCAAGATTGATGCAAAACAAGTAACATTTGACCTTTTTAGAGAGATTTAGAAAATAAAAAACACTTCTGGGGTACTTTGGGCGCATTTTCCATATCTCTGGCCCCCCTCGGTCGATTTTGATGATTGACACCTCTTTTGAACCGTTAGAGCCAATAGAATCGAGAGGGAAGTTCCTAAAATCCATCTAAACATTACCCATTGGTGAATGAGTGATGCGTAGCCAGAATGCCCAAAACCGGAAGCTGGGTTGTAGCTCTAATAGCAGCTAATATCATCACTGAGTGATCAGAACTCGCGACAGGGGAAGCAAACACAGACATCACAACACGTAGCATCACGGAGCACGGAGGGTACTTATTATATGTTATAGTTTGGATTCCTAAAGCTTTTAGTCTACTATCCCATCCGTCAAGGGTGGTTTTCACTATAAGTAAAAAAAAAAAATTGGACGGACACTATAGTTTACATTTTTTTATATGTTCAATCTGAATTTACATTAAAATTAAAAAAATCTATATTGATTCTGACTATTTTACATCCAACTCACAGGTTTATCATTGCTTTGAGAAAAAAGATTATGCATTTACCCCTTTTAAAAGGGAAGATATAGTCATTTTTTCTGGGAATGTCATTTTCGAGCCTGAGACCTGAAAAACAGGCTCAGGGTTTAACAGATTAAAGATATTGACAAACCTAGCAAATCAACTGAAACGGAAAGAGGACGAATCTCTTTTCTCATCGATTAATAATAATAGTCCATTTTTATATAATTACAGACCAAAAAGGTGAAAGGAAACTCTAAATTATGTTTTAACACAATAGTACTACTAGACGGATTCCCCACTGAATTCTTTAAAGACATTTTAGCATCACTGTTTTCGGGGCGTTGGGAACGCATTTAGACTCCCAAGGCTTTTAACTTAAGGGGTTTTCCAGGTGTCCAAAAGAATCAGGGAGGGGGCTCTTATTTCACTAGATTTTTTTTTTTTTTTTTTCATCGACTCACAATCATCAACTTAATCGCAAGAATGACTTGGCTTCAGCACATTTTTTGAAGTTCAGCGGTGGCGGTCCAGCGGTGTCCAGTTTACCCAAGCATCAGTGGACATTGTAGGTCCTGTCCACCTTCACCCTGCCCTGCCCCTAGCTTGGCCTGCTGGTAGTGTGGACCATCAGGCAAGAGGAGAAATATGGATGTAAAAATATGGGCAAATTGAGTTGTCTTCTTGCCCAAGAAATGCGGCGACCCGCATAGTTTCTAATGTGATAAAGTTGGCACCGGGGCCAACACGGATGGCGAATACTCATGTGCAGGACTTAAAGTCTTCTTTTCCTCCTGGATTACATTCGGAAAATCCTCTTTGATTGCATTAATTTGGGAGGAAGAAGTCTTTTTGGAGAGAGGATATGGACAAAGCAAGGAGATGGACCAAAGCCATTGACATGCATTTGTTGGGGTTTGTATCCCTGTAGGAGTTTTCAGGTCCAATGGGGGACCCACTGAATCTATGTGGGATTAAGACATTGCCAGACAACTCTTCCGTGCAACAATATCTCTGGAAAACTTCCACATCATTTGCAGGAATATCCTCTTTGACAAATGAGACAACAGAATAGCTGGACTGCAGAGATCATCAGGACATTACATTACATGTCACTTGTTAGATGCTTTTATCCAAAGCGACTTACATACTCAATACTGTGGGCAATCCCCACAGGAGCAATTTGGGGTGAAGTGTCTCAGGGACACAACGACATGCTGACTGCAGTGGGGTTTGAACCTGTGCCCCCCTGATCCGAAAACCAACACACAACCCACTGCACCACACATCCAGGACAGTGTCGGACATGCGAATGCACCGCCTGTTTCACAACCCTGAGCCTAATGTCACCACTGCTCAGCGGCTGCTGCCCCTTCAGGCAGTATTTAATGTCTCTTAATCTTAAAATATGGAATAAAGATCAGGGCTTCCTGTGATGCTGCTTCACAGGGAAGCCTGATGGAGGACACTAGTTCCTAAAGGGGAAGGTGACCATGGTAGTAACAATTTGCAAAAACAAGGCAGGGCTCTATCATGACGCCATCATGAGGACGGTGCAGGAGGACAATTCTGGGGCCTCTCCACCCAGTATTTGGGGACGCTCAACTACCTCCGCCAGCGTTTTTGGTGGCCAACCATGGAAAAAGACATATGTGAGTTTATTTATGCCTGTTCAATCTGTGCCCAGAATAAGGCCTAAACCCAATTTCCTTCAGGTCTGCTCTGTCCTTTGCCCATTCCTAGCCATCCGTGGTCTCTCATTTCCTTGGACTTCGTCACCCGTCTTCCACCATCCAATACAATAATTGACTGTTTAGACACATAGACTGTCTACCACCTCTAACCAATTCTCTTGGAGTGCTCAACTCCCTTGGTTGGAGTATGACCACAAAACCCTTACCCAATGCTCTACAGGTATGTCCCCCTTTGAGTGTGCCAATGGATATCTCCCCCCCCTATTCCCTGTAGAGGTGGTGGTTACCTCTGTCCAGGAACATCTGCGCCGCTGCCATCAGACATTTAAAGTTTGGCCAAGGTCGAATAGGATAGATCGATCTACATTGTGTTTCCTTGTCAATGGTGTTCAGAGTGCAATGCAAAAAATGTAGTTTTTAATTGGCAAATGACAACGAAAACTTTAAATCACTTGTGAGGGCACGGCAAGAAAGGTCACACACACAAAGCATGGTAGACCACTCAGGGTCTGTGATTCCAGATGAAACGGTGGGTTTCAGATATAGAAGCAGACGTTCTTTAACCTGTTAAGCCCGGCAGCCCCCGCCCCCGGGGGCTTTTTTTTCACAAAACTGTGTCTCAGGGCTTCTTAACATTTAACAACCTATTAAAGGTCCCATGTCATGCTTTTCTGGTTATTACCCGTCCCCTTGTGTGTTATGAAGGTTTTTCTGCATATAAACGGTCTGCAGAGTCAAAAACCCTCAAAGTACACCCTGTAGTGAGTAAAACTCTAACACAGAAAAGACCTGTCTATGCTGCCCCAGAACGCCTCGTTGGAGATTTCTCTTTTTCCATTTGTTTCTTCCGGGAACCGCATGACGTCATGCGGTTCCCGGAACCAAAATGGACCAATCCGCGGAGCTCCTCACACACCAGGAGGGGTGGTGACCTTTAGTGTACATTTTCAACTAACAGGGAGTCCCCTGGTTGGTAATAGACGAGTTGGGATCGCGGAGAAATGCTCTCCGCAGACCCATTCTCACAGCGTTTATAAACCTCTTTCTTACTCAATATCAAGCCACACTTATTGTTTTTACTTCGGCTGTGAGTGTTTGTGTGTGCTCAGGATGAGTTTTGCGCTGTCTCGCTGTATCGCCGACCCGGAAACCACACCAGTAAGCCAGCTCACTGAGCAGCGAGCCTCGCAACGTCCCGACCAATCAGAGCACACTGGGCTCACAGGGAGGGGGGGGGGGGGGGGGGGCAGGAGCTCCAACAAGCCTTTTAGAGTGAATACCGGTGAATACACATACTTTACAGAGATGCTGTATGAGAAACCAATGTGAGTTTGGAAAATTGCACAATATAAATATATTTTAGTATACCTCAACAATGGAATTATGATCAGTAGAAATGGCCATGACATGGGACCTTTAATGTGTCATACCCACTTAGCGGGAAGAAACTCAGCTAACTGACGATATGAACCATTTTTAGCTGAACAAAACACAACTCAAACGCCAAGCCTCTGAATTAGCATTAAGCGAAAAAATGCTAACGCACTTAGCACAGAACTCACGGTAGAAATACTTTATTACTTATCGGATCTGCACAAACAAGATATCAGCTAGCAAGCTGAGATTCCACAGATTCTAGGGGTATAAGTATCATCACTGAGCGATCAAAACTCGGCAGGGGAAGCAAACCCAGACATCGCACTCAGGACGCAACTCCTCTGGAGAGGAGGCTGGCATTGACTGCTCACCGCTTCTCCGCCTCTGTTACCCCTGTTACCCCTCTATCCTTTTCTGCATTGCACATTGTTTTTAATTGTAACTTGTTTTGGACTTCTGCCTCCGCTGCTGGCTGTTGCCGGCTGTCCTCACTCAGCCAACAAAGTGCCTACTTGTCTGTCTCCGTCCCACGCAACAACCGTGGACTCTCTCTGCTTCCTGCCTTCATCTCTGGTGTGCATTTGTCCCGTCCCGCTGCTCACATCCTCCTGCCATGTCGTGGATCTTCCTCGTCTCCACGACAATCCTCCACCTCTGTGCACCTAGCCTGCTAGCCGCTATCGCTGCTAACAAACTGCTCCCAGCCTTTCCGCCTGTCATCACGCTGAAATACTCCATCTCACAGCTTCTGTCACTCAACAACTCCTCCACCCCGTCTTCCATCTCAGTTATCAGACATCTTGGACTCCTCCGTCGACCCCGCTACATTCACCGAAGCGCCCGCCGCAGTTTTGTTTACTTTCAGCACGGAAAATCCATAGCATCCATCTGCTCTACCCAACGCACTGTTGCACACCTGACGCGTCATCAGACCGCAACTCCTAATGCTCCTCTTACACTCTCCCCCGCTCCCCTACACTCCCAGCTGCACGGAATACCCGGAGCGGATTCCACTCCCCTCCGCCTCCCAACACATATAACAAGCCATTTCTCCCCACCATCAAGCCCCCCTCCTCTGCTCCACCGCCCCCCCTCTTGTGCCCACCCCCGCACTGCTAACCTGGACAACCTCATACCTCTCCAGCCTCCACCACCCCTCCAACCCCCCACTTGACCAATCTTGCCCTCCTCAATATCCGGTCACTCAACAATAAAGCCCACATCCTTCATAAACTAATTCTGGACAAATCCATCGACTTCCTTCTGCTCACTGAAACCTGGCAACAACCCAATGACTTCTTCTCCCTCAATCAAACATCCCCCCCATGTTTTAATTACATCACTAAACCCCGCCCCTCACGCCGTGGTGGTGGGCTGGCTGTCATCTACAACCAGAAAATCCGGATTACAGAACTCACCGTCCCCTCAGTACCATCCTTTGAATTCCTCGCTTTCAAAGCCCCTCCCTCACTGACAGTTATCCTCATTTACCGGCCCCCCAAAACCACTGCCCTCCTTCCTCTCTGATCTCACTGAACTCATCACCATTGCTTCATCCCTCTCCCCATGTCTGTTACTCCTCGGCGACCTCAACATCCACGTGGACTCCCCCACCTGCAAGCACGCTTCTGAATTCTCCTCCCTTCTGGACAATTTCTCACTTACCCAACATGTCACCTTCCCCCACCCATGATAAAGGACACATCCTTGACCTTGTCTGCTCCACCAACCTCCCAGTACTCGACCTCCACCCCTGCCCCTTTCCCCTCTCTTACCACAAACTCATACAGTTCACCATCGCCAAAACTGCTGCTTTCACTCCCATCCTCAAGAAACCCGGTCTGGATCCCTCCTCCCTCAGTAATTACCGCCCCATCTCCAACCTCCCCTTTCTCTCAAAAACAATAGAACGCATCATCTCCAAACAACTCCACCGCCATCTCCAAACAAATCACCTTTTTGAACCCCTTCAGTCTGGTTTTCGTCCCCACCACAGCACAGAAACGGCCCTCCTCACCTCTGCTGACACCCGGTTCCCTCAACATCCTCATCCTCCTCGACCCGAGTGCAGCCTTCGATACCGTGAGCCACAACATCCTGCTCACCCGACTCCAGGACATCGGTATCGAAGGTACTGCACTCAGGTGGCTCCAGTTCTACCTCTCCGACAGATCCCACTTCATCTCCCTCAACAACCACTCCTCTGCCACAGCTTCAGTCACCCAAGGTGTTCCCCAAGGTTCAGTACTCGGCCCCTCCTCTTCATCATCTACATCCTCCCCCTTGGTCAGATTCTCCGCCATTATAACCTTGACTTTCACTGTTACGCCGACGACACCCACATTTACCTCAGCACCAAATCCCCCCACAACCCCTCCCTCACCCACATCGACTCCTGTCTGACTGCAATAAAATCCTGGATGCAACACAACTTCCTCAAACTCAACAGCAATAAAACTGAACTCCTCCACATCGGCTCCAAATCCACCCTCAGCAAAACCCCCAACCTTACACTCACCATCGATGGCACCCCTGTTTCCCCCTCCACCCAGGCACGCAACCTTGGCGTAATATTTGACCCCACCCTCTCCCTCGAGCCCCACATCCGCCAAGTTGTTAAAATCTAATTTTTCCACCTCTGCAATATTGCCAAACTCCGTCCCTCTCTCACCCGCCCTGCAGCTAAGCGACTCATTCACACCTTCATCTCCTCCCGCCTTGACTATTGTAATTCACTCCTCTACGGCATCAGCAATACATCCCTAAATAGAATCAGCGTGTCCAGAACGCAGCCGCCAGACTCCTCACCCACACCAAATCATGGCATCACATCACCCCGGTCCTCAAAGAACTCCACTGGCTTCCCGTTTCTCACCACATCCACTACAATCTCCTGGTCCTCACTTACAAAGCCCTCTACCATCTGCCCCCCCCCCTACCTCACTGACCTCCTCATCCTCTACCATCCTCCCCGGACCCTCAGCTCCACCTCAGCCGGTTTGCTTTCCACCCCCAGGGCCAAACTCCGGAGCTTTGGGGACAGAGCCTTCTCTGTGGCAGCCCCGCAGCTCTGGAACTCCCTCCCCCAAGACATCCGTGACTCTGATTCCCTCACCCTGTTCCAGTCCCGCCTCAAAACCCATCTCTTCAACTCTGTCTATCCATAAGCCCCCTCTCAATCAACTTCCTCTTGACTGCCTTTTCTTTTTATTTTTGGTTTTGTTGTTTTGGTTTGTTTTTGCCTGTCCTTGTTTGTCTACCCTCCCTCACACTGTAAAGCGTCTTTGAGTCCGAGAAAAGCGCTATAAAAATATAATTTATTATTAATTATTAATTTATTATCACACAACGTAGCTTCACGGAGCAAAAACGGAAAATAATTCTTGCCGTTGCTGTTTTCTGATAAAAAATGTGTGTTCAATGGCATTAAAACGATAAAAACGCTGCTGAAAGTTAATCCATAGGTTAATCCAATGTGTCTGTGTCTTTGAAATGATTACTGATAATCCATCATTCCATTTTTGGCAAAAACGGAGATTTCATATTAGCTGCTATTAGTGCTACAACCCAGCTTCCGGTTTTGGGCATTCTGGCTACGCATCACTCATTCACCAATGGGTAATGTTTAGATGGATTTTAGGAACTTCCTTCTCGATTCTATTGGCTCTAACGGTTCAAAAGAGGTGTCAATCATCAAAATCGACCGAGGGGGGCCAGAGATATGGAAAATGCACCCAAATGACCCCAGAAGTGTTTTTTTTTTTCAAAATCTCTCTAAAAAGGTCAAATGTCACTTGTTTATCAATCTTGATACAGGGTAAATTATTATATGTTATAGTTTGGATTCCTAAAGCTTTTAGGGGTTAACAGTTCAACAATGTTTAACCACATTTTCATTTTAAAACTTGGAACATTGATAATAAGGGTATTTAAAACTTGTGAGACTACAACTGTTAAAACCTTGAGTATCAAGTATCATGCCGACTACTACTACTAGTGGTACTAGTACTACGTTACAATCAACACTAAAAGTCACTTTTATGGCCGAAATGATGTCCCGATTATTTTGATTATTATGAAGATCACAAGTATTTATCTTTAAGATTCAAATATGTAGGAGACAAAATATGTTTGTTGCACCTGCACATTTAAATAAGCCGAGCGCTGCCTTCACTTCCATGTTGAGCTCATGTACAAAATGTTGCATTCCAATGAGACGTGGCAGAATCAGTGCTTTAGTATTAACCCTGAGATTCTGTTCATATTAACACGTCCTCCTTCTTCAGCTTGAAGGCCGGCCTCTTAGGTTGCAGCCATGTCATATCTTTTTTGTTGTTGTTTAACTTCCTTTAGAAACAACGTTTTTCCTGTCTTTTAAGGAAGGATTCAGACTATTTTAGAACTGTGAGATTCCCACCCAGTTTTCCAGTCTGTCGAGTAATATCTTGTGGTCAGCAGTGTCAAATGCAGCACTGAGATCTAATAATAAGACCTTAACAAGAGCAGTCTCAGTGCTGAGGTCGAAAGCCTGACTGCAACACATCAAAACAGTTAGTTTGATTCAAGAAGCCATACATGTTTATTATTTGATATATCAAGCCTGTTGTTATAATGTCAGGGCCGCAGGACGTGGATTTGATGTTGTGTAATGTCCTGCAGATCTTTATCATTGATCAGATGGAAATGTGTACAGGTAATAATTTAGGTGTGTATTACACTATACATATGCAATCTGTCTGTGGATACATGAATATTGGAATTAATCTGGAAATATAATACATTGTTGTCAACACTATAAACACGGTACATTTTTTTCCACTTAGATACATGTTTAATCAGAACATTTCCAGACATTCATTTACTGACACTTTTGTTATTTCTGCCACCAGCCAACAGTTTATAACAGAGCACATGTTTACATATGTTTCTTAGTTTTGACATTTGCAGTCCGTACATGACAGGGTTCATTAGTGGCTGTATGATGAGAAAATACAGTGACAGAATAATACGCAGCACACTGGGAACACTGCTCTTATCAAATCTACTCTGAAACATTTCAAAGCCGCAGCCAAAAGAGAAGTTGAGGAGGGAAACAAGGTGAGGTGTGCAGGTACTGACAGCTTTCTGTCTGGTCTGTTTGGAGCCAGAGAAACACACTCTGAGGATCTTAATGTACGAGAAGAGGATTGGAAAGAGAGGGACAAAGATTGTAAGAACAGTACCAAAATATCCATAAATGTTGTTCACCTGAGTGTCAGAACATGCCAATTTAACTACAAGGTAGTTATGACAATACAAACTGTTAATGATGTTTCCACACAGTGTCAAACGGATATTTAAGGATAAAGTTATCATGAACTTCACAAAAGAGTACAACCAAATGAGAATAATGAAGATGACCGCCTTGTTAGAAGTCATACGAATGTTATATTGCAGAGGATAACAGATAGCAAGATATCTGTCATAAGACATGACGGCTAAATTACAAAATTGTATATTTACATATGTAAACAAGCAGAAAATCTGCAGGAAGCAGAGCGGAGCAGAAACAGTGTGAATGTCAGAGAGGATCTGAACCAGAAGGAATGGAAACAACCCTGTACTACCATACAGTTCATTGACAAACAGGCTGCACAGAAAAAGGTACATAGGTTCATGTAAGCTCCTGCTCACACAGATAACCACAATCAGAGACGTGTTGGCAACAACAATCACAATGTACAACATGGCAGTTATCATGAAACACAAGTACCTCAAATTCCCAACATGGATATAAGTGCTGAGAAGGAAGTAGGATAAAGTAGAATTCACCATCATTGTAGTTTTAGGAGAAAAAAATTGTACAACGATTTGCTTCTCATCTTTTAACTCTGAAATTAAGAAGAAATTGTTTTTGATTAAAAAGGCATTGTTTTTCTATCTGCAAGGCAAAATGAAATGAAAACACAGATTTTTTTGTTTTTCTTGTTAAAATTGATCAAGCGCATAGAAAAAAAAACATATCAGAATCCAGCAAAAACGTAAAGCCTTACTGCCCAGTCTTTGTAAATGTGCAAATACATTTACATAGATTATTTAAAATGACAGATAAATAATTACCTTACACACAGCACAACATTAGTCACCAGCAGTGCTGCAGGAACTAAAGGGAGGCTGCTTCAATATCGACTTTTAAACATGTTCATGACAACATGTCCAAACAGACGTCCCACAGAAAGTACCGTAGTAACCAACTAACAGACCTTGACCTTAGGGTCAAGTAGTGTTAAAAGTGAGGATGACAGAGAAAGTCCAAACATCACCAAAGTACACGAAAAGTTTTAAAATCATTAAATAAATAGTAAAAGAATATTTGTTTGTCTCCACGGCTCATCACTGTGTTCAAGGGCCGGCGCCATGTACACTCATCGATAGCTCTCCCTAATTTCTATCGGAGGTGGTTACATTGGAGCCAGATTAAATGGATGGTGGGTACGTTCGTGCTGAATACACAGGGAGGTGCAAGGCGTCCACTTCGAATACACCGTGTCCATCAGTAGGGTATTCTAAGTGTACGTCCACTTCAAATACTTCACTGCAGGATCTGGGATATTTGAAATGTAAAAGGTTATATCTCCACAATGCAAAGATAATGGGAGCTGATACTTGAATTGTTTCATGCATCCAACCCAAGGATTCAGCGGTGTGAAAACGGAGACATTTGGACAATGTCCAATTTTCCCGCCCTTTTTAAGAACACGTTCTTTCAAATAAATGCTAAAGTGTTGCTCGGATTGGCTAGTGGACTCCACTAGCCAATCCGAGCAACACTTTACACTAAGTGGAGCATGAACTGTGAACTCGCCGGAGCCTCGCAGAGCCTTGCAGAGCCTTGCAGAGCCTTGCAGCGGTGCGACTCTTCACGCTAACGAAGGATCACTTCTTCTTCAGGGCAGGTGAGGCTATGCAGTACGCAGGCTTCTGTCTCGCAGCTGCTGCCTCTCTGTTGGAATCCGGTACTTCACATTATTCACGAGACGTTTTAAAAAAAAAAAAAAATCTTTAAGGAAACATTCGGGGCTTTTCAGATAACTTCAAGGGGGCTTTTCAGATAACATCCGGGGCTTGAGCCCAAGTAGCCACCCCCTAGCGCCGCCACTGCTTAGGAGGCTGCAATTATGTGCCCGACACCCCATCCCACTTGTGAATAAATGTTGTAAATATGGTACAACCACTCCTTGTGCAGTGTGAAAAGACCACCTGCAATTTAGAAGCTCTCAAGGACATATAAGCAGAGTTATTGCACAACATTTTTTGGATCACACATCTTTCGGCCGCGGTTTTGTCCCCAGAACAGCGAGGGCCCTCGGATTCCGGGCAGAGACTCCCCCGAACGTCCAGTTTGAACGACCACATCTTGGTCGCACTAGGTCACATTTTTTAAAGTGCGCTCAATATCCAACTTTAGAAGCCTCTTGCAGACGTCAAGTCTGAGAGGACACTGAGATTTTTAGAGCTTCTCTGGGAAACTTATTATCTGGAGGGCCTGTTGCGCTGACTTTTAAATATGTCTGTCGACACTCGAACCAACGCTGGTTTCAGGTCTCCACGTGCTCCGGAAGCTCTGCTGGAACATGTACACTTGGAGGATAAAGGAAGGGTAATCCCATTGTTAAAGAGTCCTCTCCTGCTGATGTTCAGGTGTATATCAGTATGTAGTGTCTCTATTTTAAAGAGTTCTCTCCTGCTGATGTTCAGGTGTATATCAGTATGTAGTGTCTCTACTTTAAAGAGTCCTCTCCTGCTGATGTTCAGCTGTATATCAGTATGTAGTGTCTCTACTTTAAAGAGTCCTCTCTTGCTGATGTTCAGGTGTATATCAGTATGTAGTGTCTCTACTTTAAAGAGTCCTCTCCTGCTGATGTTCAGGTGTATATCAGTATGTAGTTTCTCTACTTTAAAGAGTCCTCCCCTGCTGATGTTAGGTGTATATCAGTATGTAGTGTCTCTTCTTTAAAGAGTCCTCTCCTGCTGATGTTCAGGTGTATATCAGTATGTAGTCTCTCTACTTTAAAGAGTCCTCTCCTGCTGAAGTTCAGGTGTATATCAGTATGTAGTGTCTCTACTTTAAAGAGTCCTCTCCTGCTGATGTTCAGGTGTATATCAGTATGTAGTGTCCCTTGCACGACTTTCCCTAAGTGAGTCTCTGGAGCTTGGTGTCCTTCTTAGCCACCGGCTGGAGCAGTGTTCTGTTTTGTGGACAGGAAAGACAAGTCTCTGCGCCCCGGTATTGGATTTTGTGGTCTGAACGACACCACTGTAAAAAATAGGTAACCCCTCTGACCCATCTAACCTGCTTTTGAACTCATGAAAGGCATTACTGTTTTCATTAAACTAGACTTTAGAAATGCCTTTGATCTGATTTACATTCGGGAGGGTGATGAATGTAAGCACCCCCAGTGGCCGTTATGAGTACTTGGTCATGTCCTTCGATCAGACTAACACCCCTGCAGACTTCAAAGCCTTAGTGAACAATGTACTCAAGGACATGCTGAATAAATGTGTCTTTGTCCACTTGCGTGATATATCTGTTTTTTCCAGATCCCAGCAGGATTGTCATTTGAGGAGGGTCCTGCTTCTAGAGACTCATGTCTTTCTGAAGGCAGAAAAATGTAACTTTAATATCCCAGATGATTCAGTTTTGGGGGGTTTTGTTCAAATGTGGAAGCTTCCAGATGGTTCTAGCCAAAGTCCATGCAGTAACGGAGTAGCCTCAGCCCAAATCCCTCAAACATCTTCAGCGGTTTGAGGGATTTTCAAACTTTACAATACGCATAATCTGGAATCCATGCGCACTTCCAAAAGGTTCAAATCCTGCCATGTCTGGTGGCCCTCAGCTCTTTAACCGCTTTTATTCACTTTCTCTACCGGCAAGGTTCAAAGAAGGCCAAACCTGATGCCTCCTCTATGCAGTTTCAGAAGCAGGAAAACCCTGCAGAGAGGAGGAGGTACTTCCCGTTTCCTGTGTGATTGGTGCTCTAATGGGAAATTGAGGGTAAGGTCAAAAAGTCTCACGTTAACTATTCTCTCCAAAAAAAGAGCTCTATGTTGATAGTCTTCAACAGCGGATATGTTTGAGTAGACTTAGGGCCTGTGGAGTTGAGGGGGAATTCAGGGTTTCATTCTGATGCTGTATACACTTCATGAACACACATGCACAAACAGGATCACATGCATTATTTGAGAAGTGGCAGAGCGAAGGGGCTGCTCGGGAGCAGATGGGGGTTCAGTGCCTTGCTCAAGGGCACCTCTGGCAGTTTGGTCCGAACCAGTGAACTTTCAGTACCCAAGCCAAGTCCCTACAGACCTGGCAGTGCAGCTGAGATCACAGATCGCTCACCTGGTACAGACTGCTATGAAAAAAAAAAAAACATCAATCCCCCCAAAACATCTTGAGTAGTCCATCATTAGACGGACACAAACAAAATTATCCCCCCCCCCCACATCCTCTACCCAGAGTTCCAGCTATAAGCCACCAGTAGGAGATTCAGGGTCCCTTAAAACAGGTTAAACCAGTTGAAGCACTAATTCCTGCCAATAAGCTTATTACATGACATGTCACTTGTTAGACGCTTTTATCCAAAGCGACTTACATACTCAATACTGTGGACAATCCCCACAGGAGCGATTTGGGGTGAAGTGTCTTGCCCAGGGACACAACGAGATGCTGACTGCAGTGATGTTTGAACCTGTGACCCCCTGATCCCAACACCAAGGCTCTATCCACTGCGCCACACCCCAACCGTGCTTATCAACAAACAGATGTAATGTATAGTTTAAATGTTGGTCATGAGATTTGTGCAACAGGTCGCCATTGTCAGTATGTTGTCTGTGTATAAGTGTATGTGCAAATTGTGTATTTGCACATGTGCTAATATGTTATTGTCTTTTATCGTGTACTTGGTCGTTTCTATGATTTTTATCTTTTGTGGAACTGCAGGACAGAGTCCAGAACTCATTTCCTTTTGGGGATAATAAAGTTTATCGTATTGATTCTAAACTTTTAGAGTCTGGAAGTTTAAACGCTTATGCAACACTTACTGACCGTTACACTCATATTCTCGAGTCTGTGTGTGTGTGTGTGTGTGTGTGTGTGTGTGTGTGTGTGTGTGTGTCCGAGGGGAGGTTCTCACCAGCGTCTGATTGGTCTCACTGGTCCTCGCCTCGGGGGGTTAAGTGGATCTGTTAAACGTAACAACAGGACAAACATACATGCTGACGGCCAGCTGACCTCTGACCTCAGGGACTTCATTAACGCGGTGATGATGCAACCCCCCCCCCCTCCCGATACCAAGAGAGGTTGCATC
This sequence comes from Dissostichus eleginoides, assembly GCA_031216635.1. Taxonomy (NCBI): domain Eukaryota; kingdom Metazoa; phylum Chordata; class Actinopteri; order Perciformes; family Nototheniidae; genus Dissostichus; species Dissostichus eleginoides. Next base: position 36,397,949 of record CM062268.1, on the reverse strand, counting down.
AGCTACACGAGAGGAATGTTTTTGTACTTCACTTTAAATTTTATATTTAATTTATCACTTTTATCTAAAATGGCTTACAATAAGTTCTAAGATCTCCAACTTTATATAATGGATGCACTGATTCTGGGCCGATACCAACGTTTCTTTTCATTTTTTGTAACTAATCCCCAAATAATGGACTTGCCAGCTCATAGAGTCCTGTTGAGAACCCAAAATAATACCCCAAAGTTTTACATTAGAAATGTATAGTATGGCTTCCAAGTAAAAAAATAGCTTGGCCGATTTTCCACGATATTGGAGCAATTCGGTGCAACGAGAAATCAGTGTGTGGATTTGAGCACGCAAAAAGGCGGCATGTGAACAGTCCCTAATACAAACTGCAAATATGACTTTTATTCAGGAAATAAAGGAAATTCCGGTGCTAACGGAAACACTGGTCCCATTATATAATATTTCCTATGCAGTATAATATAATATAAGAAATTACGAATGTATGAGTTCTCTCCTGCTGATGTTCAGGTGTATATATATATATATATATATATATATATCAGTATGTAGTGTCTCTACTTTAAAGAGTGCTCTCCTGCTGATGTTCAGGTGTATATCAGTATGTAGTGTCTCTACTTTAAAGAGTCCTCTCCTGCTGATGTTCAGGTGTATATCAGTATGTAGTGTCTCTACTTTAAAGAGTCCTCTCCTGCTGATGTTCAGGTGTATATCAGTATGAAGTGTCTCTACTTTAAAGAGTCCTCTCTCCAGCTCCTTCAGGATGGCGTCGGACTTCTGGAAGTGGCAGGTTTCTGCGGCGTCGCAGTGCAGGTCCTCGCGGATTGTAGATGGACAGGATGACGCCCTCGAAGCCGTACCTGTAACACGGACAGGAAGCAGATTGGTTTGAAACCCGTAGACATGTTTCAGATCAGCGTTGAACACGACAATACAAGTTGAGATCTTTTGCAATAAACCTGTGATGTGCAATATATACACTTCTCTCTTCTGTGCAATAATCATAAACATTTCTATGTGCAAAACATATTTTTTTTTAATAATAATTCATTCTATTTAGAGGCGCCTTTCAAAGCACCCAAGGACACCTTACAATTCATAAAATATTCTAAGGAAAGGTTTAAGACAGTACAAAAGGACCGTAACAGGGAACACGTAGGAAACATAATATCTCAAAACCTTAATAAGTTCGCTTAAATGCTGCTACTTATACACTGAATAAATAGTAGAATCTCATATAAAAGGAGTTTTTCTTCATATTAGATACAAAAAATAAAGATTTTTATGCCTAAAGTTCCACCTTTTTTAGTGAAAGTATATGCAAAGTGTCATTATATCACAATGAGATACTTCTTCTCTCTGTGCTGTAAGGAAACAGCGCCCCCACCTGACGTAGGAGATGTATGGCATCTACTGCAGGTACCAGGGGATGGTGTCGAAACTGACAAAGAAACCAGAAAACAGAAGAACTGGGATCTCTGTGACCGGACCAACAAACGTCGCCACCTGCAGGACAAACAAACCAGGAGAGACATTTAAATACACCAACGTTACGGATAACAGGTCAGCAGGTGAACACACACATGTCAGTTCAGGTGAGTTCAGGTGCAGCTGAGGACAGGTGGGTTCAGGTACGGGTGGGTTTAGGTACAGGTGAGTTAATGTGAGTTCAGGTACAGGTGGGTTTAGGTACAGGTGAGATAATGTGAATTCAAGTACAGGTGGGTTTAGGTACAGGTGGGTTTAGGTACAGGTGGGTTTAGGTACAGGTGAATTCAGGTGCAGGGGAGTCCAGTGCAGGTGAGTTAATGTGAATTCAAGTACAGGTGGGTTTAGGTACAGGTGGGTTTAGGTACAGGTGAATTCAGGTGCAGGGGAGTCCAGTGCAGGTGAGTTCAGGTACAAGTGAGTTAATGTGAGTTCAGGTACAGGGGAGCCCAGGTTGGTTTAGGCCTACAGTACAGTAGAAAAGATAAAGACCAATAGAGTATCCTAGGATTACACAATAGATAAAGAAGAAATGAAAGATCTCTACAAAAGACCAATAAACTACAAAAACAGAAACGTATTGACACGTTGGTTATATACACAAAGAAGGCTTCAAATGTATTCAGTATTGTATGAACATGTTTTAAATGGGGTGTGGACGTCAGATCCTCTAGGGGGGTCCGGGGGTAAGCCCCCCAGGAAAATTTGTTTTAACATTTTAAAGCAAAATGCTTCAATCTGGTGCACTTTGAGCAGAATTACTAGAGACTAGATCTAGGGGTACAACTCTAAACACCCCTATGAAAAAGATCAAATAAGTATGTGAACATAACCAACAACCTACCATAGCCAATAACACGTACATGTAACATATTTTATTTTGGTTGTTCATTTTATTTTACCTAGTTAACATTTATTTATTTATGCTTTTTTTTATTATATCTCCAGTTTTAAACGATATTTTGGTTACTGTCCTATAGTATACATTGGAATGATTTCAAACCTGTTTATATTTATCCTAATAATTATAAACGTGTGCCATGGAAATATTTGTTTACATAAATTGTGATCAAACCGTTTGAGACCCACTGAGATAACTTAGACTAAAGTGAACTATCTAAACCCTCAGAGTCCTTTACCTCACTGAGCTGTAGTTATCAGCCTCTCAGTCTGACAGGAGAGAGCTCTCCCTCTACCTTCTTCTAGAAACTTCTTCTAATATCCGTTAGCGCAGCTAGCACCAGATGGTAACAACAACAATAGTCGGTACCGGTGCGCCCTCTCTCTCTCGCTCGCACTTTGGCTGTGAGCTGCCTCCGGCGTCTGGAGGCTGAGCCGTCATCCAGTACGCGATGCTGCAGTACACCACCAGGGAACACCACCTGGACATCATTTTACAAAACACTTGTTTTTATTATTGCTACCAAATTAATTGAGAAATGTGAAACCGTAAACCATTTTTCCTCTCAAGGGCCATTTAAATTTGTTCAACATCCTCCGAGGGCCGTACAAATTATTGACCTCTGCTTAAAAATACTAAAATCACAGCCCATTCATTTCGCCTTTCTTTCATGCCGTGCAAAGAAAAATTGTCGTGTGTTTAAATTCCCCAGTCTCCCAGTGTTCATTGTCAGTTCGTCTTGTTTCATGTCTACGTCAGATCTATGCTCTCCTTGTTATCAAGATATTTTGTTCCTCACTACGTGAGCGATTTTCTTTTGTTCTCTTTTTGTCATCTCATCCAGAGATTTGATAGTGATTATTTTTGTTCATCTATCGAAAATAAAGTATATTACAAATACTTTACCTCTGTCTTCTGGGTCGTGCAATTGGGTCCTATATCCTGAGTTCTGAGTTCGTAACAGAACGAACTGACCATTATGGACCCAGCCGACCCAAGAACGCTTCACGCCGCCCTGTCAGCACAAGGCGTGAAGATTTATCACCACGAGGAACAGCTAGGCATAGTCAACCAGAGAACAAAAGAAAATCGCTCACGTAGTGAGGAACAAAATATCTTGATAACAAGGAGAGCATAGATCTGACGTAGGCATGGACAAGACGAACTGACAATGAACACTGGGAGACTGGAGAATTTAAACACACGACAACAAGATACAGGTGGAAACAATCAGGGGCGGGGCTGGTGCTGATGAGCAGGGGAGACACACAAGAGGTGGATAATCAGGAAGCCTGGAATGAGAGGTAAATGGTGAGTGACAAAACAACACAACCATAACATAGCATAAAAATGAAAGTCTCTTAACATTTCTGTCGGTGCACAACACCGCCCCTGCCAGGACCGGTGCATGAAAATCCTAGCTTCAAATAATCGTGGTCATACTTCCTCCGTTTTTTCTGCCAGACGCTGTCTCCTATCTCACTTTAGGTAACTTCACAAAAAAATGATCCATGTTGCCAATCGCATAAAGTTAGCTGAAGTCAACTACAGATGTAGCACTCCAGCTAGGACTCCACCCAGCAGATTTCAACCAAAAACCCAGCGGATCCCAGTGGCTGGGGGCGTTGCCAAATTGCTAGAGGGCGTTTCCAAATTTCCCCATTTGTTCAATTACAGGATTTAACCATGAGATGGCGCTTCATTCACAAATACAGTACAGTAGAACTTAGTCTGTTTGCAATGTTTGCAGCTCTGCAGTTGTGTTTGCTGAAGAGCATTTAATCACTTATTTGTTATGGTTTTCACAGGCTACTATAACGAAAAAACATCAATATTTTAGATCAAATAAAGTATATCTAATCTTATTATCTTAATTGTAATTCAATAATATATAGTCTTTATATATTAAATAATCATAATAATGTAAATGTTTACACTTCTTTATTTTTTATGCTCATCCTTTTACCTTTACAATAGTTTGCTTTAATGTGCAGTATATTTTTTGTAATATTGTTGTGGTGTACACAGTACAGTAGATCGAAGTAAATCAACTCATACATTATCACGTATTAAACAGTAATGTGTTGTATTATTAAGTAATATCATATATTAACCCCATTATAGCAGATGCCACATTGAATGGATGAACACATTTATTTATCAATAATTACAACGGAGTATTTCTAAATATAAGTTGTACAAATTATATGTATTTAATACTAATAACATAATGATTCATTTTACTTTCAGATGATAATACTTTTCACTTGGGCTATTGACAAATTTGAATGCAGGACATTTGCTTCTAACACATCTTTTTACCTAGGTAAATAATCGGAATACTTCTTCCACCTCTGATTTTAACCTGTCACTGTTTTTAAAACTTTAATTAAATGTTTGATATTTCCAGAGACCCTTTCAGACCGGCAATGCTGCCCTGCATGTAATTCCGATAGTCCATCGGAATGTGACAAAAGTCAGAAATGTTCCATCCCCCTTGGGAGACTTCCTCCACACATTCCGATGGGCAATTAGTTTTAAACAAAGAGTCCGCAACATAGGCTACTACAGTATCTCTTGTTAACAGAGGGGGGATGGTAGGCTTTGTCACACCGTTTCAGGGTTCATGAATAGTGGATATGAGAATTCAAAAGGATTTAGGAGAAGAGACTGCAGTGCTTTGAGAATCCGACTGCACTTACACTATCGACGTATTTATGATGCGCCAGCGGACGTCATGAATGTGCGTCTGCTGCTGTGGGGAAATTACAGTTTTCTATACAGCGGACTACATGATGTAGGCTATAAGAACAACAACAACCCAGCGCCGTATTTTATTCTAGATACTTTGCACCGCGCTCCCACTTGTTGTACCTGGCAGAGCAAGAAAGACTCCAGCCTTTTATTTAAACTTGTTTAAAACATATCTAAATAAATGTGTGTCCCGGGCCATAAATGCAATTATGCTGTCAGTTTTCAGCAGTGTAAATGGGTGGCCCATAGGCCTATGCATTTGAAAAGCAATATAAATCACACAGTTATTATACAATAGGCTTTAAAAGCACCATCGATATCCATTACCCTTCTCCAATTCAAACTCTTGACGGGAAGAAAGGTGTAAATGGTTGGGCTATACTGTACTGTATACATATGAAAAGCAATTCAAGCTAGACGTTCTTCTGGAAATGTTCACATCAGGCACCTTCAAGTTAAACAATAATACAGTAAACATTTAACACAGTAAATTATGTGGATTAAACCACATTTATTTCGTTAAAAAGAAACGAAATATGATTTTTTTTGACTGATTAAATGTATCTTATTCAATGCAGAATATGATTATATCCGTGAAAGTGGGAATCAAAAACGATATGCTACAGTATAGTAATACAAGATAAATCCCACTTGTTGTACCATGGCAGAGCAAGAAACACTCCAGCCTTTTATTTAAACTTGTTTAAAACATATCTAAATAAATACGTGTGTCCCGGGCCATGAATGTAAGTATGCTGTCAGATAAAGCCACGGCATCCCAATTCCCGTATAGAGAGGCGAAGTCCCGCCCATCTACTTCCTAGATGTATTGAAGTCAATGGGGAGAGAAAACTCTCTTTCGATCCCGTTTGAATTGTGCCACGAATTACACATATGATGTTTGTCAATCTTAAAAAATAATTTTAAAGTTTAATACTTTTCACCTCATTCTGAAAGAAAGAAGTGAAATGTGCCAACGTGACGGCCGTCTTGGTGTGTGGTGCGAGACGGGTGATGTAGTTCATTGAGCGGTTTCACACAAAAAAAGTGTTACTTCACAGTTTTACGACACATTTTTATTTGTTTTACTTGCAAAATTATCTTTTAGATTGACAAACATCATATGTGTAATTCGTGGCACAATTCAAACGGAATCGAAAGATAATCTTTCTCTCGCCATTGACTTCAATACATCATTTTTCCGAAATAAGGTCCCATGGAGGTCCCCCGGAAAGAGAGGGACTTCGCATCTCTATTGCTTTCAACCCACCAGCTTTTATGGAGAAAACAAGTTATATAATAATTAACCAGAGGCATGTTTCTCACTATTTTATGCATTGAAACAACAGGCTACTGTGTGTGTGAGGAATCAGCTGTTTATTTCATATGAGTTTCATTGTGGCAGCGTCCATCACTGCTCTCCCTGGTTGCAATACACAAAGACAGCTAACTGTAAGCTTGTCACTCAGAGGGGGGTGGGGGCTGGTGAACGGTATGGTCAATGTTTGTTTGTTTAAAAATGTTTGCAGTCGCGAAAGGTCTAAGCCAATCAGACATGGACAAAAAAAAGGATCAGTCTATGTGTCGAGGGGGAACTAGACACCCCTAGTCCTTTACAGCCATGGTCCGGTCTGACAGCGATCAGCTGTTTGCGGGGGGAGAGGAGGAGACAGATCTCTGCATAAATATGCAAACCTACAGTTAACTTTACTGCTGGAGAAGAAAGATCAGGGGGGGGGGAGCTGTGGCTGATGGGCCATTAGGTGTGTAAACACACAGCTGATCACCTGAGAGCTGCCGTTTTATTCAAACTATTTAAAAAAACAAACAAAGGTCTGATTTTAACATTGCACAGCAATGAACTCAATGTGCGATTGTTATAGCAGTAATATTAAACACTAATAATACAGTAAACTATTAACACTGTACATATTATTGTTTGCCCGTGGTGAGATGACGAGGCTTCTTTCAAAATAAACCTGAGTGAATTACTGAGTTTAGGCACGTTAATAACGTTTAAAATGAAGTTCACTACAGTATATTCATATTTGTCAGTGCTTTCATGTCAATTCGGCGAACATAAACATAAATGATCGTGGTGAAGATGATGATTAAAATAGGATTACAAATCGAGAGCCGTGCTGCGTTTCCTCCCGTCGGATGTGATATAAAAACAAACCGATACTTTTTTTAGTTGTATACTCACGTGGATTAAACCACATTTATTAGTGCTTTCATGTCAATTCGGCGAACATATGATACATTAAATGATCGTGAGGATGATGATTAAAAATAGTTTGTATGAGCCGGTCTGCATTTCCTGACGAAAAAACATAGCGATGGTTTTGTACTTACGCCAACGTGGATTAAACAACATTATTTTGTTAAATAAAAACATGGTGATGTTTTGTAAATGATTACATGTCTCTTATTTAGCACAGAATATGATCCTATCCGTGACATATGGATCTTAACAAAGATCCGCTATATCACATACCTGTAGATCTATCAGCTGTTTATTTCACATGAGTTCCAGTGTGGCAGCTTTTTAATCACTGCTCCCCCTGGTGGATCCATGATCCATTGCAGCTGGTTTCATTATAATTACATTTATTTATCAAGGGGGCGTATCAAGTCATGCGGGGGGTTTTCCTTTCAGCGAGGGCCCACCCCGTGCAGATCACGGACCCACATGGGTAGGGGCGTCCGAAATGAGGTGCTACATCTGTAGCTAGATTTCACTGTTTATCGTTATTTTTTTCTCTCGCTGCGCCTCCCCTGAAGCCCTCTGGCGCCCCCCCGGGAAGGCGCGCCTCACACTTTGAAAACCGCTGCTCTAGATGATAGGAAAGGAGGTTTCAAACTTCCTTTATAACCTCCTTTAGCTTAGGAAACACTGGACCTTGCATTACGAAAGGAAAGGAGAAAGTGCTGCCCCACAATGCCTTGCGGCCGCAGCATTTGCCGTCACACAGCAGTCGGCCGTTCACGGAAACAACCGATTATGACCGAGAAATGATATCATGAAAGTTACGATGCTTATTAAGCTTTTTAAAACGTATGTGGTAAGTTGCCAAAGTGCTTTGTTTTGAACGTTCATCAGTATTATAATCAAAAAGAGAAATATGAACGTTAGTTTTTACTGAAATGATAAAGTCAACATGTCACAGTCTTTACTGAGCTGTGTGGGGTTTGTTCAACTTTTAAAAGATGTCTGAATGGTGATACACACAGTGATAGATGTTAAGAACGTTTATAATAAATACATTTGTATTGATTTTAAGATCTTTTCATACAATCATACGTATTGGGATCATTTGCATTAATGTGGACCGGAGGGAGAGGGTGACGAGCATAAGTTTCACTCTCCTTTTTATTTAAATTCCAGCTTTGGTCCTGAAGAATCTGTTTCTCTGTTGTCCACGTTCATAAAGCCTAAAGCAACAGCATCAGAGCACGGAGCAGAGTCTCTGGATGAGTTTACAGGAGTCCCTCGTTCTTATTAAACCTCCATGTTGTAGTCCGCTGTATAGAGAACTGTAGTTTCCATAGTTTCCCCACAGCAGCAGACGCACATTCATGACGTCCGCTGGCGCATCATAAACACGTCGGATAGTGAAAGTGCAGTCGGATTCTCAAAGCAGTCTCTTCTCCTAAGTCCTTTTGAATTCTCCTATCCACTATCCCTTAACCCCGTGACGTTTCACTCAGAGGTCAAGGGATAGACGTTAGGAGCTGATTTTTGGATTATTCAACCTCAACCCTGGAAAATATCCAACATATTGTCCTTGATGCAAGTTAATAAATTCCTCAAATACGAGTAGGCAGGCTGAAATGTATTAAGAGCTTTAATAATAAATAGAATATGAGTTTGACACATTGCAGTGACATACAGTGGGCATTGGGAGGGTTCTGACGACCAGCCCAAATAAAGAGTTCAATAATTAAGGTTTCAAACATGAGATTTATTTGTTGATATCCCCAAAAGTCCCAAAACAAACATCCATATACTTTGTTTGTGTTAGTTATCTTGTGTTTGCATATTGAAAATTGAATCTATGACGTTGTCTGATTTAAGAGACATAAGGGCTCACTTCAACTCTAATTCTGACACTTCTTTACTTCTGATTCACTGTGTTTGACACGCATATCTTAGCATATGTTATTATTAAGCCTCCTTTCTTTCTGATCCACTGTTATCTACTGCATTATGCTGCTAATACAAACCCTGCCTGTGTCCATTTCAAATGAAAAGCTCTACATTTCAGTTGACAAAGTCCCTTCATTCTTCTTTGTGAATCATTTGCAGCAAGATGTTGCACAAACGTTCAGTAATTTGCTTCTACTTGAAATGCAGACGCTGCCATCTTGTGACGCAGGCATGAAACTACAAATGCAGTTTGTATGCACCCATACCCACAGAGAATGAATAGCACAGTAACACTTTAGATATGTAATCCATAACAGATAAGGATTTATGGAGTGCACAAGAACCAAATAGTGTTTATTTTGAATTATATAAATTACATAATCTCTTAACCTCTAGGAATAAGCCTAATCTCTCCTTTCCTGTGTTAGTGTTGATGATGAAAGGGCTGGCTGGTTGCCTAACTCAGATTCTTCAGGTTGAACGCTGCAAATGCAAAGAAACATTTGATTTAGCTTTGGCATTTGCACCCGATTGAAGTCAGTAGGCTCAGGATTTAGTTAGAAATGTGATAATAAAGAGGTTGGTGCCCAAAACAAATACAAGAAATCCAATCAACTAGTCCATATTTCCCACCCGGCCCTCTTTAAGCTCACATCACATTTTCCGTGTTCTAAAATGTATGACCTTTTTTTGTATTTTCAAAATCAATAGATTCAAAAAAGGTCAAAACGTTTCGTAAATGTTTTACTGACATTTATGTTATTTAATCTTTACTGTGACCAGCCAACAGTTTATAACAGAGGACATATAGGACTATGTTTCATATGTTGCATTGGAATATATGACTACAGGTGAATATTACAATGTCATTAATGTTACAACATTTTGGGGACATTGTTTGTGGATTCATGAATATACTTGAACGTTTTATCCATTATAAGATTCACTGCTGAAATCATGTCACTTCATCAGATCTCACATGATTCAGTTACAGTTGAACTTTTTTGCTAAACTGTTTGACACTTCATCTTTTTCTGCCACCAGCCAACAGTTTATAACAGAGCACATGTTTACATATGTTTCGTAGTTTTGACATTTGCAGTCCGTACATGACAGGGTTCATTAGTGGCTGTATGATGAGAAAATACAGTGACAGAATAATACGCAGCACACTGGGAACACCGCTCATATCAAATCTACTCTGAAGTATTTCAAAGCTGCAGCCAAAAGAGAAGTTGAGGAGGGAAACAAGGTGAGGTGTGCAGGTACTGAGAGCTTTCTGTCTGGTCTGTTTGGAGCCAGAGAAACACACTCTGAGGATCCTCATGTAAGAGAAGAGGATTGGAAACACAGGGACTAAGATTGAGAGAACAATTGAAAAAAGTCCATAAATGTTGTTCACCAGAGTGTCAGAACATGCCAACTTCACAACAAGATGGTTGTTACAATACAAACTGTCAATGATGTTTCCACAAAGTGTCAAACGGATGTTTAAAGATAACGTTATCGTGAACTTCACAAAAGAGTACAACCAAACCAGAATAATGAAGATAACTGCTTTGTTAGAAGTCATACGTGTGTTATATTGCAGAGGATAACAGATAGCAAGATATCTGTCATAAGACATGACGGCTAAATTACAAAATTGTATATTTGCATATGTGTACAAGCAGAAAATCTGCAGGAAGCAGAGCGGAGCAGAAACAGTGTGAATGTCAGAGAGGATCTGAACCAGAAGGAATGGAAACAACCCTGTACTACCATACAGTTCATTTACAAACAGGCTGCACAGAAAAAGGTACATAGGTTCATGTAAGCTCCTGTTCACACAGATAACCACAATCAGAGACGTGTTGGCAACAACAATCACAATGTACAACATGGCAGTTATCATGAAATACAAGTACCTCAAATATCCAACATTCAAATAAGCTTCAAGAATGAAATAGGATACAGTTAGTGGAGTTGAATTGGACATCATTCTTAGAGGTTAAACGTTAGTATATCTGAGCACATTTGAACTCCACAGTCTTAACTTACCAATCCCCCCGAGTGTCAGGAGCTGTAAATGAATGCAACAAGCTCACATCACACAGTGCAGTGTCTCTCACCTGCTGTGCTGCAGACTGCTGCAGTCCCTTCTGTCAGCTGCAGAGACTTCTGCTGCTTTAAAGCTTCCAGAACACCAGAACCCAACAGGCCAGGCCCCCTTACCACCAGGACCCAGACCAGCCTATCTGTAGGCAGAGATGGGTTGTGGCTGGGTCAAAACACATAATGTTAAAGTCGTGTCTATGTCCCCTGTGACACTTCTTACACCCCCCCCCCCCACCAGACTCAGGTACAGTTTCATCCCACAGGCCATAAGACTATTAAACACCTGAGCTTGCACTATTTTAATTTGTATTGTTGTTTTTATTTATTTTCCTATGTCTTGTAATTGCACTGTTGAGGAACCTGCGACCTACGTTTTTCTTACATTGCATAATTACACCGTAGTCGTGTATATGTTAGGACAATAAGCGGATGAGCTTATCTCCATGTTTGACTCGACATGTACCCTAATATTGGATTCTGTTGCTCCTTTTACGCTTAGACGCACCAAAGTTCTCTCAGAGCCGTGGCTCAATGACTGTACTCGTGCTCTCAGACGCGCTTGCAGGCGTGCAGAGAGAAAATGGAAGAAGGATAAACTCCATTTCTCCCTAGAAATCCTTGGTGCTTGCCTATCCGACTACCAGACGGCAGACAAAACAGAGCACATTTCTCTGTTAATCTCCAATAATAGCCATAAACCTCAGGTTCTTTTCAATGTCCTCAACTCTATCATTAATCCCTGTGATGTATCTTCAATTGTGCCATCGACTACTCTCTGTGATAAGTTTCTTACATTCTTTATCAAAAAAGTCTCTGCTTTCAGGCTAGCCCACACTAGTGCTACCCCAGATCCTGCTCCCTTTCTGTGCCCTGCTGTCCTCCACCAGTTTGAGCCTGTATCCCTCTCTTCTCTCTCGGATGTAGTCAAACACCTGCGGCCGACACACTGCACCTCAGACAGCATTCCCTCTCACCTTCTCAGAGATGTTTTCAAATCAGTTGGAGCAAGTATTTTATTATTAATGAACACCTCTCTTAGATCAGGATGTGTCGCAGCTGCCTTTAAACATGCCGTGGTGCAGCCCTTACTTAAAAAGAAAAATCTCGACCCCTCCATTCTCGCAAATTTTAGGCCCATCTCCCAGCTACCTTTTTTATCTAAAGTCCTGTAGCGAGTAGTCTATGTCCAGCTGCAGTCGTTCTTAACCACGCATGGCATTCACGAAAAGTTTCAGTCTGGCTTCAAACCTATGCACAGCACTGAAACAGCCCTATTAAGAGTTTTTAATGATCTGCTCCTAGCCGTCGACTCAGGTAGCCCTGCTGTCCTGGTGCTGTTAGACCTGACAGCTGCCTTCGACACTGTGGACCATAGCATCCTGTTGTCGCGGCTTGAACAGTCCGCAGGCATCACAGGCTCTGCCCTTGCATGGTTCAGGTCCTACCTGACAGACCGTAGCTTCTCTGTGCAGCTAGGTGCCTTCTCCTCTGCTGAAGCCCCTCTTACCTGTGGGGTTCCCCAAGGCTCTATCCTGGGCCCCATCCTCTTCCGACTGTATATGCTGCCCCTAGGTTCAATTCTCACTAAACACAACATTCCCTTCCACTGCTACGCCGACTATGTACAGATCTATCTGCCTCTTAAATCAAACGTCAATAACTCACTACAGCCGTTGATGGACTGCTTGACAGAGATCAAATACTGGATGAGCAGAAATGTCCTTAACCTCAACGAGAGCAAGACAGAGGTAATTTTTTTTGGACCCCAGCCTCCAGCCTCTCCGGTTGATATTCTGGGCTCTCTGCACAAAAACATCCTCCCCTCTGTCATGAACCTTGGAGTGACCTTCGATAGCGCTTTTAAATTCAATAAGCAGGTCAGCTCCGTAGTCAAAACCTGCTTTTTTAAAATAAGACTATTGGCCAAGACCAAGTCGTTTTTATCTTTTAAAGAACTAGAAAGGGTTATTAATGCCTTCGTTACCTCAAGACTGGACTACTGCAACGCTGTGTATGTGGGTATGGACCAGGCCTCAATTAGACGCCTGCAGCTAGTCCAGAACGCAGCTGCGCGTCTTCTGACTGGACACAAAAAGCGTGACCACATCACCCCAATTCTGGCCTCACTGCACTGGCTTCCAATTCGGTTCGGAATTGATTTTAAACTCCTTTTATTTGTTTTTGTTTCTAGTTTACATAGCTCAACTCCTCCATCGCTACACCCCAGCCAGAGCTTTAAGGTCTGCTGACCAGCTGCTGCTGATAGTGTCCAATACCAGGCTAAAAACCCGAGGGCACCGAGCCTTCGCAGCAGCTGGCCCCAGGCTCTGGAACACTCTGCCCCTCCATGTGAGGTCGGCCCAGACCCTAGGGGTTTTTAAATCCTCACTGAAGACACACTTCTTCTCTCTGGCCTTCTAGTCAGAGCGCAGTATGACACCCGACATTTCCCTGTGTTTTGTTTTTATATTTCTGTTGTAAATGTTTGTCTTTTCTTTCATATGTTATTGTAGTGTGCTTTTATTACCTGTACAGCGCTTTCGCTCGACCAAAAATCGTTTTTAAATGTTTTTTATAAATAAAGCCTGATTTGATAAACCTTTGAATAAAAACAAATTAAAAAAAGATGTCCTCAAGCCAAGATGCGTTGGGGGAATAGCACTTTGTGGCTGGCCCCAGGCCTACACATAGACATCTCATTACATAGTATTTTCCCCTCAAAGGCCAGGTACTAACAGAGATTATTCATTGTGGCTGGTTCCAGGCCTACACAGAGCAACATAATTAAATATTATATTGCCCTTAAAGCCCAGGTAGTTAGGGGGAATGTGTTATTGTGTCTGATCCCAGGCTTATATATAAGTAGTGTCACCAGTCAGTATATTGACCTCAAGCCAAGGTACTTATGGAGAATCGTTCATAGTGGCTGGTCCAAGGCTTACACATAGCAATTGAATTCCCCCCCATTGCCAAGTCAGAGGTTTTGGTAATTCTGGCTTTGCTGAGGCCTACACATAAGGAGTCTCACCAGATAGTACATTCCCAAATAACAAATGAGCTTAGGGGGAATTGATCATTTGTCAAAAACGTTTGTTTTGTTGCCTATACCTAAATAAATTGTAGTTTAGTTGCCTAAAGTTTCAAATTACTCTAGATTGCATCGCTCTTTTTTGCAGATGATGTGGTTCTAATGGCATCATCAGTCAGCCACCTTCAGCACTCAGTGGATCGGTTCACAGCCGAGTGTGAAGCGGCTGGGATGAGGATCAGCACCTCCACATCTGAGGCCATGGTTCTCAGCAGGAAACCGATGGACTGTCCTCTCCAAGTAGGGAATGAGTCCTTACCCCAAGTGAAGGAGTTCAAGTATCTCGGGGTCTTGTTCTCGAGTGAGGGAACAATGGAGCGTGAGATTGGCCGGAGAATCGGAGAATATGAAGAAAAAAGAGCTGAGCCAGAAGGGAAAGCTTTCGATCTACCAGTCCATTTTAGTTCCTACCCTCAAATATGGTAATGAAGGATGGGTCATGACCAAAAGAACAAAATTGCGGGTACAAACGGACGAAATGGGCTGGCATCTCTCTTGGGGATAAGTGACATACAGTGGGCATCCATGTAGTCCGCTGTATAGAAAACTGTAGTTTCCCCACAGCAGCAGACGCACATGCATGACGTCCGCTGGCGCATCATAAATACGTCGGATACTGAAAGTGCAGTCGGATTCTCAATGCACCATCCCTTAACTCCGTGTCGTTTCACACAGAGGTCAAGGGATAGACGATAGTAGCTGATTTTTGGACTATTCGACTGCGACCCTGGAAAATATCCAACATATTGTCCTTGATGCAAGTTAATAAATTCCTCAAATACGAGTAGGCAGGCTGAAATGTATTAAGAGCTTTAATAATAAATAGAATATGAGTTTGACACATTGCAGTGACATACAGTGGGCATTGGGAGGGTTCTGAGGACCAGCCCAAATAAAGAGTTCAATAATCAAGACTGTTTTATACAGTATACCAAGAACAACGACCTTTCTCAATTTCTGAACGAACCTGGGGCAGGAGAATAGGTTATATGTTCAAATGTAAATTACTGTGATATCCTCTGCAGAAACACGGTCCTATTGCTGGAAAACTGGATGTTTGCCGATGTATTGAAGTGCCCTTGTTGTATGTATGTATGTACCAATTTAATTTAGTGTCGTTATTTTTCTTTAATGTAAAGTATGTCCTGTGTATATATGTATTGCTTTTGGCTCTATGTCCTCGTCCTATGTATGTGATTTTTTTGTATGATGAAAATCAATAAACATATTGATAAAAAAATAAATAATCAAGGCTTCAAACATGAGATTTATTTGTTGATATCCCCAAAAGTCCCAAAACAAACATCCATATACTTTGTTTGTGTTAGTTATCTTGTGTTTGCATATTGAAAATTGAATCTTTGACGTTGTCTGATTTAAGAGACATAAGGGCTCACTTCAACTCTAATTCTGACACTTCTTTACTTCTGATTCATTCAGTTTGACACGCATATCTTAGCATATGTTATTATTAAGCCTCCTTTCTTTCTGATCCACTGTTATCTACTGCATTATGCTGCTAATACAAACCCTGCCTGTGTCCATTTCAAATGAGAAGCTCTACATTTCAGTTGACAAAATCCCTTCATTCTTCTTTGTGAATCATTTGCAGAAATATGTTGCACAAACGTTCAGTAATTTGCTTCTACTTGAAATGCAGACGCTGCCATCTTGTGACGCAGGCATGAAACTACAAATGCAGTTTGTATGCACCCATACCCACAGAGAATGAATAGCACAGTAACACTTTAGATATGTAATCCATAACAGATAAGGATTTATGGAGTGCACAAGAACCAAATAGTGTTTATTTAGAATTATATAAATTACATAATCTCTTAACCTCTAGGAATAAGCCTAATCTCTGCTTTCCTGTGTTAGTGTTGATGATGAAAGGGCTGGCTGGTTGCCTAACTCAGATTCTTCAGGTTGAACTCTGCAAATGCAAAGAAACATTTGATTTAGCTTTGGCATTTGCACCCGATTGAAGTCAGTAGGCTCAGGATTTAGTTAGAAATGTGATAATAAAGAGGTTGGTGCCCAAAACAAATACAAGAAATCCAATCAACTAGTCCATATTTCCCACCCGGCCCTCTTTAAGCTCACATCACATTTTTCCGTGTTCTAAAATGTATGACCTTTTTTTTGTATTTTCAAAATCAATAGATTCAAAAAAGGTCAAAAAGTGTTGTAAATGTTTTACTGACATTTATGTTATTTAATCTTTACTGTGACCAGCCAACAGTTTATAACAGAGGACATATAGGACTATGTTTCATATGTTGCATTGGAATATATGACTACAGGTGAATATTACAATGTCATTAATGTTACAACATTTTGGGGACATTGTTTGTGGATTCATGAATATACTTGAACGTTTTATCCATTATAAGATTCACTGCTGAAATCATGTCACTTCATCAGATCTCACATGATTCAGTTACAGTTGAACTTTTTTGCTAAACTGTTTGACACTTCATCTTTTTCTGCCACCAGACAACAGTTTATAACAGAGCACATATTTACATATGTTTCGTAGTTTTGACATTTGCAGTCCGTACATGACAGGGTTCATTAGTGGCTGTATGATGAGAAAATACAGTGACAGAATAATACGCAGCACACTGGGAACACCGCTCATATCAAATCTACTCTGAAGTACTTCAAAGCAGCCTCCAAAAGAGAAGTTGAGGAGGGAAACAAGGTGAGGTGTGCAGGTACTGACAGCTTTCTGTCTGGTCTGTTTGGAGCCAGAGAAACACACTCTGAGGATCCTCATGTAAGAGAAGAGGATTGGAAGCACAGTGACTAAGATTGAGAGAGCAGTAGCAAAAACTCCATAAATGTTGTTCACCTGAGTGTCAGAACATGCCAGCTTAACAACAAGGTAGTTACTACAATACAAACCATTTATTGTGTTTCCACAAAGTGTCAAACGGATGTTTAAAGATAAAGGTATCAAGAATTTCACAAAGCAGTACAACCAAACCAGAATAATGAAGATAAGCGCCTTGTGAGAAGTCATACGTGTGTTATATTGCAGAGGATAACAGATAGCAAGATATCTGTCATAAGACATGACGGCTAAATTACTAAATTGTATATTTGCATATGTAAACAAGCAGAAAATCTGCAGGAAGCAGAGCGGAGCAGAAATAGTGTGAATGTCAGAGAGGATCTGAACCAGAAGGAATGGAAACAACCCTGTACTACCATACAGTTCATTTACAAACAGGCTGCACAGAAAAAGGTACATAGGTTCATGTAAGCTCCTGCTCACACAGATAACCACAATCAGAGACGTGTTGGCAACAACAATCACAATGTACAACATGGCAGTTATCATGAAATACAAGTACCTCAAATAACCAATATTCAAATAAGCTTCAAGAATGAAATAGGATACAGTTAGTGGAGTTGAATTGGACATCATTCTTAGAGGTTAAACGTTAGTATATCTGAGCATATTTGAACTTCACAGTCTTAACCTACCAATCCCCCCCAGAGTGTGTCAGGAACCGTAAATGAATGCAACATGAGCACATCACACACAGTGCAGTGTCTCTCACCTGCTGTGCTGCAGACTGCTGCAGTCCCTTCTGTCAGCCGCAGAGACTTCTGCTGCTTTAAAGCTTCCAGAACACCAGAACCCAACAGGCCAGGCCCCCTTACCATCAGGACCCAGACCAGCCTATCTGTAGGCAGAGATGGGTTGTGGGCTGGTTCAAAACACATAATGTTTTTGTTCCATTCAGACCACAAAAAATCAGGACTTTCATTTTCTTTTGAAAAAAGTGACCAGAATTTAGGATTTACAGATCACAAACTGAACCACTAATAAACTACAAGGTACACCATGAAGCAGAGTATGAGTGTTTTGCCAGCGGGGCTTATATACAGATAGTGTCATGGTTTTGGATTTATGTTTTCATTTTCCACCTTTTATTTTGAAATGTTTTCCTCCTTGTGTCTTGTCTGATCCTACTTCATGTGTTTTCCTCCCTGTCGTTAGTTTCCCTGGTGTGTCTGATTGTCTGATTGTGTTCACCTGTTGTCCTTGTGTTTCTGCCTCCCCTGCCCAGCTGTGTCTTGTCCTGTGATCACCCTTCTGTGTATTTAATCTTGTCTTCCCCTGTGCTCCATGTCTGTTCGTCGTCTCATAATGTCTATGATACCTGCTTGTTTCTTCATGTGCATGTTCCCTCATCGTCTATGCTTGTCCATGTTTCCTGCAGTTTTTGAAGTCCATGCTACCTGTCCGTTTTTGATGTCAGGCTCCATGTTTGTTCCTGAGGTTTTTTTGTCATCGGCTTTGGGAAATAAAGCTTGTTTTCTGTTACCTGACCTTTTTAGTCCTTTACTGCATTTTGGTCCTATATTCCCCCAACCCTGACAGTACGAACAGACCAGAATGGACCCAGCAGTTTTTTCCCCTCAAGAGTTTGATCCGCTGATGTACACTCTTGAATATATTTGTTATAAGTGGATGAGAGTCTCATCCAGAGGGGCCAAAGAGGCTGCCCTGAAGGAGGCACGCATGGAGGTGGCCAACAAGCCCTGGCTCTGGAGCTTGTTGCCCGAGTGGCTTAAGGTTTTTACAAGCAGCCCTGAGTGCCTGTCTCAAGCCTCAAACCCCTTCCTGGGATCCGGCCTGGCCTTAGGAAATCCACGGAGTCTCCAAAAGGTCTCTAGGAGACGCAAGGCCAGGATTCCAGCCCGTGCCCCAGCAGCCATGGTTCCAGTTCCAGCCCCAGCAACCATGTTTCCGGCTCCAGTTCCGGCCCCTGCAGCCACGTTTCTGGCTCCAGTTTCGGCTCCAGTACTGGCTCCCTGGCAGACGCCAGCCCCCCGTGTCCTGTCGGCGTTCCGACCGACGCCAGTTCCCCGTGTCCTGTCGGCGTTCCGACCGACTCCAGTTCCCCTTGTCTTGTCGGCGTTCCGACCGACTCTAGTTCCCCGCGTCCTGTCGGCGTTCCGACCGACTCCAGCTCCCGGTCTCCTGTTGGCGGTCCGGCCCACTCAAGTTCCTTCTCTACTCCCTTCTCTAGTCCCTTCTCAAGTCCCTTCTCGAGTCCCTTCTCTAATCTCCTCTCAAGTCCCTTCTCAAGTCCCTACTCAAGTTCCTTCTCTAGTCCCTTCTCTAGTCCCTACTCAGGTCCCTTCTCAAGTCCCTTCTCAAGTCCCTTCCTGTAGTCCCTTCTCTTGTCCCTTCTCTAGTCCTTACTCAAGTCCCTACGCAAGTCCCTTCTCAAGTCCCTTCTCAAGTCCCTTCTCTAGTCGCTTCTCTAGTCCCTTATCTAGTCCCTACTCAAGTCCCTTCTCTAGTCCCTACTCAATTCCCTTCTCAAGTCCTTACTCAAGTCTGCTTCTCTAGTCCTTTCTGAAGTCCCGACTCATGTCCCTTCTTCATCGATGGTCCCGCCGACTCATGTCCCAACTCCATGCTTTGTTCCATTGGGGGTTCCGCTGGGGGTTCTGCCAAATCCATGTCCTGTGCCGTTGGGGGTCCAGCAAACACCTGTTTCGTCTGGGGTCCTACCAACTCAATGTCCTGTTCCGTTGAGGCTCCAGCCGACACTTATTTCGTCGGACGTCCTGCCAACACCATGTCCTGTCCTGTTGGGGGTCCCGCCGACACCATGTCCTGTAGGGATGCACGATATTGGAAAAAACTGACATTGTGATATTTTTTCCCCCTGCAATAAATATTGCGATATGAAAAAATACAGGAATTGAAGAAAAGACAGTTTTATTTGTCTGCAAACCATCCTTTCTTGAACTTTAATGCTATACAATTGTTATTTTTTTAACAATATTTAACCGGATGAAAGATTTTAGTCACGGACTTCTGGATCTTAAGTTATCAGAGCAACAAGCTGAGCTAGCTTGGTTATCCTGCTGTGATCTGATCAATACTGTTTGACAAACTGGTCGTTTGCTTGTGCCACAAACCTGAAACCTATAGAACAGCTGTACAAGAGAGCTATCAAGGTTTTTGACAGAAAGCCAAATTCATAAGACCACTGTACCATCCTTGAAAAACACAATTTCTTGAGTTTTGACATTTTTAAGTCTTTTAAAAGTATGTGTTTTTTTTATAAATGTTTACATGGACTGGCCCCCCCATATACTTGAACGTTTTATCCATTATAAAATTCACTGCTGAAATCATGTCACTTCATCAGATCTCACATGATTCAGTTACAGTTGAACTTTTTTGCTAAACTGTTTGACACTTCATTTATTTCTGCCACCAGCCAACAGTTTATAACAGAGCACATGTTTACATATGTTTCGTAGTTTTGACATTTGCAGTCCGTACATGACAGGGTTCATTAGTGGCTGTATGATGAGAAAATACAGTGACAGAATAATACGCAGCACACTGGGAACACCGCTGATATCAAATCTGGTCTGTTTGGAGCCAGAGAAACACACTCTGAGGATCCTCATGTAAGAGAAGAGGATTGGAAGCACAGTGACTAAGATTGAGAGAGCAGTAGCAAAAATTCCATAAATGTTGTTCACCTGAGTGACAGAACATGCCAACTTCACAACAAGGTAGTTACTACAATACAAACCATTTATTAAGTTTCCACAAAGTGTCAAACGGATGTTTAAAGATAAAGGTATCAAGATTTCACCAAACAGTACAACCAAACCAGAATAATGAAGATAACCACTTTGTTAGAAGTCATACGTGTGTTATATTGCAGAGGATAACTGGGGTTACGTACTGTAACCCAGTTTCTATATCGTATAGACTTCGCCCTTTAAGGCTATCGCTTTTGGGTAATCCCACTGCGCATGCACAGCACTGACAGACTTAATCCACACCCACCTATGACGTGGGCCCCACCTACGGACTCACTTCCATATAAATAGGAAGGAGGCCCGACAATCTGCTCCCACACAAACAGAGGGGGGTGGTCCTGCGCGTCCCACGTGCAGCGAACAGATCCACCTCCGCTCTCCTGGACCTGCTCCACACCTGGGAGACCAGTTCGGGTTGGAGGCTCCAGTCCCCTTCTGGCTGTGTTCAGCAGCTGCGCTGATCATACACCTCCCTGGCGATTGATGTAGGCAGCCGCTGCTTTGTTGTCTGCGCGCCCCGTCACAATGCCGTCTCTTTGAAACGGACATTATGGGGAAAAGTGGAATTGTGGAGAGAGATGACTCTTACTCTGGGATAAATGCAATCGTTTTTACTGAATGCCTTTTTCCACACACACATCACTCTAGAACTAGAGTTTACAAACGTAACCCACCGTTCTCCTGCGGAGGTACCTGAACGCACCGCGGACACTCTTACGAGGGCCGCGCGCCCACGTATTAATGCTGTATTTCCCATTCAACGGTGAAATGCATTAATCGGAGCTATTATACCAAGCAAGGTGTGTTTTCTGACAACAGCACGCCGGCAATAGCGTCTCTTGAACCAGCACAGTGCTTTGACAGCACTCGGTTTATTCCACTCATGTGCACGCGCCCACCTGCTGGCTCCCTATACTGGGGTTTACAGCAGGGGGCGGGGAGCGTAGGACAGTGTTCCTTCCTCTGGGGATGAGCAAGAAGTAGCCACGCTGCGATTACTCCTTATCCCATGAGCAAGGAGATCGGTCCAAAAAGCCCTTCCGTAAACACGGGGGCTCCCAGGAGATCAACACGGTCCTCTTTGGAAAGTGCCATGTGGCGTGATCCCCCTGGGACATCACACGGCAGGCAGCGGCGGCGGCCTGTGATGAAGTAGGGTCGACCCTATATCATGTGAAGCCACCGAGCACCGGTCCCCGGGGAAACCGGGCCTGGGGCAAGGCCCGTGGACCAAGCTACTAATTCGGCCTTGTGGCCCAATAATCGCTCTGACCTGGTGAGGCGGGGGCATCTCTAGCAATGAGCGAGTAGCCCACAAACCCGCCGCCATGATCATCATCCAGGGAGAGTACAGCCCTGGGCGGTGGACTTCCATGGACGCCGGACCCGGAAGGAATGGCGAACGTGAATGGCACCGCCTCGGCCATATCCTCGTCCCCCAAACACTCGAAGCAGAGGTGGTGGGGATCGGCGCACGCTATTTAAGCCAGGGCACGAAGGACAGGCCCGGGTCTCTAGCAGTGGCAACTCCCTGGAGGTATGATAACTCTTTCTTCTTCTTTCAAACGTCTTATCTCTGCTTCAGTTGTTGCCCGCTCGCTGAAGAGAAAGGGATGATAGTCAGGATGTACCTGCACACCTACTGCGGGGCGGGCCCTCGTTACCCCGGAGACGCAGATGCCGAGGCACACACAGTGGCCGGCTAGTCAGGGTGAAAGAGTGGCTAGCGTGGTCGCCTGAGCTGGCTCAGCACCCCCGCCCTTTTACCTCGGAATATGGACCTTGTTTTCGCCACCTGGCCTCCCGACGCCCCCTTGCCATGGTCGGCACCTGGCTGGTACCTGTCGCTAACCCGACTCAAGAGCTGCATGTCCTGCGCCCCCAGTGGTCTCGCCTCTCCCCCTCTGATGGAGTGAACCACCGCAACCTTCGGTCGCTGGGCCGTGAAACTCACGCGACTGTTGCCCCGGTTCCAACCAAAGGCTCGCTGGTAAATGCGAGATTTGATCGCAGACAAAACTTTCATCATCCAGGACTTCTTCACATCACATGCTGTGGATGTGCTTTTTATAACGAAAACCTGAATGTCTGCGGGTGAGTCTGCTGCTTTTACAGAGCTATTGCCTCCGGACTGCAGTTTCATTAATTCTCCCCGGACCACGGGTCGTGGAGGAGGTATAGCGACTGTCTTTAGGAGCAGTTTATACTGCAAACCCACGCCGTCTATCTCATTCTCCTCCTTTTAACTGAGCCTGTTTGAGCTGGGACGGATTAATCCTGTACTGTGTGCGGTGTTTTACCGACCGCCCAAGTACAACAAATACTTTATAAAGGAGTTCTCTGAACTGTTGGCCGGTATCGTGACAAACTATGACAGCTTTTTAATTGTCGGGGATTTTAATGTGCATGTCTGTTGTATCTCTAAGCCACTAGCTAAAGACTTTCTTGATGTTCTAGATGCTTTTAACTTCATACAACATGTCTCTGGCCCCACGCAAGAGCATGGGCACACATTAGACCTAGTCTTATCCCATGGTCTGCCCATTTCAAATGTCAACGTGTGTGAGGCAGCTTTATCAGATCACCTGCCTGTGCTATTTGATTTTATTCTGCCCTGTCATAGTCTTAAATCATGCGCTCCTGTCCGTCACGGTCGTATAATGAAACCTTCCACTGCTGCTAGTTTCTCCCCTGCATTTTTAAACTTAGCCCAGTCCGATACTATGTCCTCTGACTCCCTGGACACTGAGCAATTAACCTCAGCCTTTCTCTCTACCTGCACTGGAGCTCTTGACATTGTTGCTCCCCTGAAACTCATGCGCCACAGAGCTAAATCTGAACCCTGGCTCAATGACGTCACTCGTGCTGCCAGGCGTGAGTGCCGGCAGGCTGAGCGCAGGTGGAAGAAGGACAAGCTTCATGTAACTCATGACATTTTAAAAGAGAGTTGGAGAAATCAGAGCATTGTAAAAGCTGAAAAGATTAGTTACTTTTCTAATATTATTTCTAGTAATTTAAACAAACCTCATGTTCTTTTTAAAACCATTGATGCTATGTTAAACTCTCCTTTATCCACTTGTATTGAAGCTTCAACTGAGGTGTGTAAACAATTTCTCTGCTATTTTATAGACAAGATCTGCACTATTAGAGCCAGTATCTCACCACCCTCTTTTGACCCCTCCATTGACATCACATGCACTGCTGTCTTCCGGCAGTTTGGACCTGTGTCGTTGTCATCTCTTAGTGACATTGTTGCTAAATTAAAACCCTCATCTTATCCCACAGACCCAGTCCTTCCTCGACTTTTTAAAGAGATATGGGACACTATTGGATCTAATATCCATAAAATTATAAATAGCAGCCTACAGTAGAGTCTGGTTCTGTGCCAGTTTATTTTAGCACCCCTGATAAAAAAAACAAATCTGGACACTTCTGTCTTCTCAAATTACAGACCCATCTCGAAGCTTCCTTTTATTTCAAAAATATTGGAGAAAACCGTACTCTTACAGCTGCAGTCTTTTATACATGCACACAATATTTTTGATATTTTTCAGTCCGGTTTTAAAGCGCTGCACAGTACTGAGTCTGCCCTTCTAAGAGTATTCAATGACCTCCTGTTCACTACAGACTCTGGTGACTCAGCCATCCTTATGCGCTTAGACCTCACAGCTGCCTTTGATACGATTGACCACTCCATCCTTATCTCTCGTCTAGAGCACTGTGTGGGTATCAGGGGCACTGCCTTAGAGTGGTTCAGGTCCTTTCCGTCCCAGAGTTCTTTCTCTTTCGTGACTTTGCATCGTCTTCTGCCCCCCTATCCTGTGGAGTTCCCCAAGGTTCTATTTTGGGGCCCATTTTATTTTCTTTATACCTTCTCCCCCTTGGACTAATTTTTAGAAAACATGGCATTTCCTATCACCTTTATGCGGACGACTCCCAAATATACCTACCCCTAAAAAAAAACACCAGCTCTCTGATGCCCCTGGTTGACTGTCTTAATGACATACAGGCCTGGATGGCGCTAAACTTTTTAAATATAAATGAGAGCAAAACGGAGGTCATTGAGTTTGGACCAAATGGTGATGTCCCTTCCATTGACCTAGGTTCCCTGCAACAGTATGCAAAACCCATGGTCACTAATCTGGGCGTCAAAATCGACAGTTCTTTTAAATTGGATAAACAGATAAACTCTGTGGTTGAGTCCAGTTTTTATCACTTGAGGCTCCTGTCCAAAATTAAACCGGTTTTATCCTTTTTAGACTTTGAGCGTGTAATTCATGCCTTTGTTTCTATGCGTCTAGATTACTGTAATGCACTTTATGCCTGCCTAAACAAGACTTCGCTGGCCCGCCTGCAACTTGTACAAAATGCTGCGGCTCGGCTGCTTACAGGAACACGCAAGCATGAACACATCACACCAATTCTGGCTTCCATCCTCTCGCTTCCTGTCCATTTTAGAGTTCATTTTAAGATGTTATTTGTTTGTTTTTAAATTGCTCAATGGGCTGGCCCCTCAGTACATCTCCGACCTCCTACAGGTGTACACCCCCTCAAGGGCTTTGAGGTCGGCTGATCAGCTGCTGCTGGTAGTCCCTAAAACCAAGAAAAAGACCAGGGGAGACCGAGCCTTCTCAGCGGTAGCCCCCAGGCTCTGGAACGACCTGCCCCCACATGTCAAATTGTCGCCCACCCTTCAAACTTTTAAGTCCCGTCTGAAGACCCACCTCTTTTCCCTCGCTTTCGAGTCAGATTGAGCTATGCTCTACCTATTTGTATGCTTTTATTGTCTGTCCATAGCTTTTATGTGCCTTTTATCTATTTTTATGTGTACCTTTTATCTATTCTTATGTGTGCCTTTTATCTATTATTGTAATATTATATTTATTATAATGTTATGTTTGCTGTGAAGCACTTCGGTAAACCCGTGCTATATAAATAAAGTGGATTGGATTGGATTGAGGCGAGGACTCCTTATATACGGTGAGATGCGCGCGCATTCAGGTAGGCCCGCCCTAAGGCCGGCTACGTCTATAGAAATCTCAGTAGGTGAATGCTTGCATAAAGGGTAGTACCCATAGAGTCCAGTAGAGGGCGGAGCCTGTGAGAGATATAACCCAGCTTCCGGTTCTGGGCATGCTGGCTGCGCATCACTCTCATTCACCAATGGTCATGTTTAGATGGATTTATGAACTTCCCGACAATTCTATTGGCTCTAACGGTTCAAAAGTGGTGTCAATCATCAAAATCGATCAATGGGTTCCAGAGATAAGGCAAATACACCCAAATGACCCCAGAGGTGGGGTTTTTTTTTCTAAACCTCTCTAAAAAGGTAAAATGTCACTTGTTTTGCATCAATCTTGATACAGGGTACTTATTATATGTTATAGTTTGGATTCCTAAAGCTTTTAATCTACCATCCCATCATTCAAGGGTGGTTTTCACTATAAGTAATGGTTTTCTTTTGGACGGAAACTATAATTTACGTTTTTTTACTACGTTCAATCTGAATTTACTTTATAATAAAAACATCTATATTGATTCTGACTTTTCTGCATCCAACTCACAGGTTTATCATTGCTTTGAGAAAAAAGATTAATAATTTATCCCTTTTAGAAAAGAAGTTATAGTCATTTGATCTGGGAATGTCATTTTCGAGCCTGAAACCTGAAAAACAGGCTTGGGGCTTAACAGGTTAAAGCATGGAGGGAAGTGGTGTCTGCATCTCTGGCCACCACAGTGATCGAGAGAGATGAGTAGGGACGGGAGGTAATAAAAATAAACCAATTAATCCCGGTCTGTTGCGACGACCATCTCTCACCGGGCCAGAGAGCAGACGTTGCCTCGTTGCAAAGGCATGTGTTCTCCCCCTGCCAGAGCGCACCTCTCTCATTCACCACCACATAGAAATGCCCCCTGGCGTGATGATGCGTTCACTGCCCTATCGGCTGTCTGAATACAAAAGGAAAATTGTTTTGTAATTTGTAAATATGTCAGAAGGCTCCAGTCAATGCTAGAAATGAGAGTGATAGAAGAGTTCATCACTGACTGGTGTTCTCCCGTCGTGATGGTACGTAAGGTCCTTTCGTGGACTATCGCAGGGCTAATGAGGTCTCAAAATGTGTTGCTTGTCCAATGCCCCGGGTTGACAAACTCCTCGATCGGCTAGGCACTGTTCGCTTTTATACAACACTGGAGTTAACCAAGGGCTATTGGCAGATTGCCCCATCTCCAGATTCGAAGGAAAAATGTGCCTTCTCCACTCCGTATGGTTTGTACCAATTTTTAACACTTCCTTTCGGAGTGTTTGAGGCCCCAGTCAACTTCCAGAGGCTCATGGATCAAGCCCTGTGTCCCCACTCTGCAAATGCTGCTGCGTACTTGAAGAAGATGTCATCATTCATAGAGACATGGGAGCAGCATATGCAGCGGCTGGGGGCAGTGCTCGAGTCCCTGAGGCAGGTGGGGCTCACGGCCAACCCGAAAAAGTGTGCGGTTGGGCGGAGGGAGGTACGGTATGGGGTACCACTTGGGCAGTGGGCAGGGTAGAGAGGACCGCTACCATTTCCACCTCTCGATGCCCAAGACGAAAAAATAGGTCAGGAGGTTCATGGGGCTGGCCGGCCGTCCTTTTCCTAGCTGACCAGCCCCCTGACCGACCTGACCCGAAAGGGTGATTCAGATCCGGTGCAGAGAACTGAGAGGCTTCCGCTGGCGTTTGAGAGGATTAAGAAAACCCTGTGTGGCAAGCCACTCCTGTACACTCCCAACTTGTCCCTCCCTTTTGTTTTGCAGACTCACACCTTGAACAGAGGGTTGGGGTCCGTTTTGTCCCAGGAGGTGGAGGGGTGCCTCGCCATACAGTGGCCGATCGCGCCCTGCGTTACTACCTCCTGGGGTCCCCTTTCACCCTCGGACCATGCCCCACTTTAGTGGCTCCACCACCTGAAGGATGCCAACACCCGGATCACTTGTTGGCCTTACAGCCTAGCAGACCAGTAGAGAATGGGCAGAGGGAGTGCGAGGTGGTGTACTCCTGAAGGAAGTCTGCCAGATAGGTGGGGACCAGGTTGTGGAGGGCTTTGTTGGTGCGCAGTAGGTTTTTGTAGTCAATCTGGTGTTGAACAGGGAGCCAGTGCAGTTGGATGAGGATGGGGATGATGTTGTCAGAGGACTTGGTGCCGGTGAGGATTGGGGCAGCAGAGTTCTGGATGATTTGGAATGTATTGAGGAGTTTGATGGGAAGGCCAGAGAGAGTGGCATTACCATAGTCGAGGTGGGATGTGACTAATGCGTGAACCAGAACTTTGGTACTATATTGAGGGTTGGGCGAAGTCCGGAGATGTTTTGTACAATAGAATAGAATGCAGCCCTTGTGATGTTTTTTATGTGAGGTGAAAATGAGAGGGAGCTGTCCAGGGTGATGCCAAGGACACTGGGACATTAAGAATCACGTGTCATTCAGTGTTTGTGTTGTTATTCTGGATTTACTTTGGACAATACATCTATTTTATTGTGCATAAATCCATCTCCTTGAGTTGAATATTAATCTAATCTAATCTAATGAATAGGCTGGTCTGGGTCCTGATGGTAAGGGGGCCTGGCCTGTTGGGTTCTGGTGTTCTGGAAGCTTTAAAGCAGCAGAAGTCTCTGCAGCTGACAGAAGGGACTGCAGCAGTCTGCAGCACAGCAGGTGAGAGACACTGCACTGTGTATGATATGCTCATATTGCATTCATTTAAGTTCCTGACACACTCCGGGGGGGATTGGTAAGTTAAGACTGTGAAGTTCAAATGTGCTCAGATATACTAACGTTTAACCTCTAAGAATGATGTCCAATTCAACTCCACTAACTGTATCCTATTTCATTCTTGGAGCTTATTTGAATATTGGTTATTTGAGGTACTTGTGTTTCATGATAACTGCCATGTTGTACATTGTGATTGTTGTTGCCAACACGTCTCTGATTGTGGTTATCTGTGTGAACAGGAGCTTACATGAACCTATGTACCTTTTTCTGTGCAGCCTGTTTGTAAATGAACTGTATGGTAGTACAGGGTTGTTTCCATTCCTTCTGGTTCAGATCCTCTCTGACATTCACACTGTTTCTGCTCCGCTCTGCTTCCTGCAGATGTTCTGCTTGTACACATATGCAAATATACAATTTTGTAATTTAGCCGTCATGTCTTATGACAGATATCTTGCTATCTGTTATCCTCTGCAATATAACACACGTATGACTTCTAACAAAGCAGTTATCTTCATTATTCTGCTTTGGTTGTACTGTTTTGTGAAGTTCATGATAACCTTATCTTTAAACATCCGTTTGACACTTTGTGGAAACATAATTAATGTGCTCTGTTATAAACTGTTGGCCGGTGGCAGAAAAAGATGAAGTGTCTAACAATTTTGCAAAAAATATTCTTACAAAATGGTAAAAATTGCAACTCTGAATAATGTGGGATCTGATGAAGTGAAATGATTTCAGCAGGGAATTTTATAATGGGAAAAACGTTCAAGTAATTCATTCATGAATCCACAGACAAATGTCACCAGCATGTAATTTTAATATAAGAATGTAACATTGTAATATACACCTATATCAATAATAAAAAAGGCTAAACTTTCAAAAGAAAATGGATGAAATGTATTAATTCATTTTAAAATATTTATAAAATGGTTATACAAAAGCTAAATTAACTTCTGTCTTTGACGATACAAAATAACTTTTCTACAACAACCCAGACATTATATTTGAAACACCATATGATGCCATACAGTACGTTTTCAAGTAAGATTTATTATTGACTCTTCTTTTGATCTAGCTGGTGGTGATTGTAATTAAAAATATATTTTCAAATGCCTTTGAATGCATTTTAAGCCTTTTTGTGATTTATTATGAATCAAAATGTATTGTTTAGTCTCACAGTACCCCAGAGTCATATTCATAAGCTGTCTGAAGTGGAGGCGGCAGGTGAGGCAGGGTGACTATCAAAATCTCTCCAGGGACCTCAGGTGAAAAATAACTACTTGGCTAAGTCTGGCACATTTACAGAAATGTTGATTAATGTGCACAGTCCCTGTTAGATAAATAAATACAAATGATATCAGAAGTTGACACTTCTCCCAATTTACACGGTATATCTCAGAAGACACATTGACCCGTTTTACCTTTAGCCAATAACGGCCATGTTTTAAGTTCTGCAATACATTCTGATTTCACAATCACTCAATGTAATCTCTAATAATTACTTTACTGGGGCATTGAATTGGTACCAAGCGTTTCACTGGGCTTGGTACCAAATACTTAATTCCTTTGTCAATGTTGGAGGTGGTTCCCATTTTAGCCCATCCAGTCTTCATTTGTTTCGTAGACTTACAAAAATCTTAAGAATGTGAGCCTGAAGTATTGCACGAGTAACCAATAGGGTACTACAGGCGTGTTTATTATAACTTGTTGGTATTGTACCAGATACAAAATCTCCAGTCATTGAACATGAACCTCTCACTGCTGCCCACTCTATCCAACAACAAAACCAATTAAAGGAACACTTAGAAAATAAATCAGATCTCAATGGGGAAAATAATCATGCCTCCAACTGGAAAACCATTCCTGTTTTGGGGGTTTAGCCCCTCTAGTGCACCTTTTGTTACTTTCACCAAAGCAGCTGAAACTGATTAACAACCCTCTCTGCTACTGAACTGACCAGATCCATATATTATATTGAAATGTATTAATTTAGGATAAACCCCTTGCAGAATTATTTTAAGTTATCCCAGTCCAAAAGGGTGGTGGTTTTATTCAAAGAAATGGTCCACACTTTTAGAGGATTTTTACCTTCTCTCGTTACATCTAATCATACAATTATTTCCTTCCGGTGTTAACTTCTAAGATATAATCGTTCATTCACCGGTTACATTTTTTTCATTTTCTTCCGTAAAAACCTCTTCAACTGGCCCTCTTCAGTTGCATTAAAGTGAAAACCACCCTTGAATGATGGGATAGTAGCCAAAAACCTTTAGGAATCCAAACTATATCATATAATAAGTACCCTGTATCAAGATTGATGCAAAACAAGTGAAATTTGACCTTTTAGAGAGGTTTAGAAAGAAAAAGGTCCAGGCGGACTCACCTCTGAGTACATCTGGGTGTATTTGCCGTATCTCTGGAATCCATTGGTCGATTTTGATGATTGACACCTCTTTGTAACCGTTAGAGCCAATAGAATTGAGGGGAGGTTCCTAAATCCATCTAAACATTACCATTGAGGAGTTAGAATGAAGCTCCGTTACACTCTATATGAAAAATACGTTTATTGCCATAAATGTTATAATGGATTATCAGTAATCATTTCAAAGGGACACAGAGACATTGGATTAACCTTCAGCAGCGTTTATATGCGTTTTAATGCCCTTGAACACAACTTTTGATCAGAAAACAGCAAAGGTAAGACGTATTTTCAGTTTTGGCCCCGTAAAGTGAAGTTGTGTGTTGTCTTTCCTGGCATTGCTGCTGTGAATTTTGGTCGCACAGTGATGATACTTATACCAATGGAATCTGTGGAATTCCATTGGTATAAGCCGGCGGGGGCAAACACAACAATATTGCACGAAACTGTGTCTCAGGGCTTCTTAACATTTAACAACCTATTCATGTGTCATACCCACTTAACGGGAAGAAACACAGCTATCAGACAATATTAACAGTTTTTAGCTAAACGAAACACAAGGGTAATACCAAGCGTCTAAATTAGCAATAAGCGAAAAAATGCTAACGCACTTAGCACATAACTCACGGTAGCGATATGTAATACTTCATGCTATCTGCACAAACTAGATATCATATGAAAGCTGAGATTCCACAGATTCCATTGGTATAAGTATATAAAAACTCACTGAACTAGCAGCCAGGAAAGATAACACACAACTTCACTTTACGGGGCCAAAACGGCAAATACGTCTTACCTTTGCTGTTTTCTGATCAAAAGTTGTGTTCAAGGGCATTAAAACGCATATAAACGCTGCTGAAGGTTAATCCAATGGCTCTGTGTCACTTTGAAATGATTACTGATAATCCATCAAAACATTTATGGCAATAAACGTATTTTTCATATAGAGTGTAACGGAGCTTCCGGTTTTGGGCATGCTGGCAGCGCATCACTCTCATTCACCGGTGGTAATGTTTAGATGGATTTAGGAACTTCCCTCTCGATTCTATTGGCTCTAACGGTTACAAAGAGGTGTCAATCACAAAAATCGACCAATGGGTTCCAGAGATACGGCAAATACACCCAAATGTACCCAGAGGTGAGTCTGCCTGGACCTACTTTTTCTAAACCTCTCTAAAAAGGTCAAATTGCACTTTTTTTGCATCAATCTTGATACAGGGTACTTACTATATGTTATAGTTTGGATTCCTAAAGGTTTTGGGCTACTATCCAATCATTCAAGGGTGGTTTTCACTGTAAGTAATGTTTTTTAGACGGAAACTATAATTTAAATTATTTTACTATGTTCAATCTTAATTTACTTTCAAATGAAAACATCTATATTGATTCTGAAACTTCTACATCCAACTCACAGGTTTATCATTGCTTTGAGAAAAAAGATTATTCATTTACCATTTTTAGAAGTGAAAATATATTCATTTGTTCTGGGCATGTCATTTTCGAGCCTGAGGCCTGAAAAACATGCTCAGGGCTTAACAAGGGTTAATCTGCACAAGGCTCCTGGACCTGATGGTATCCCTGGCCGTGTTCTCAGGGTGTGTGCAGTTCAGCTGGCAGAGGTGTTCACAGACATCTTCAACAGGTCCCTGCTGCAGTCTGTAGTCCCCACATGCTTCAAACACTCCACCTTCGTTCCTGTCCCCAAAAAGTCAAAGATCACCAGCCTCAACGACTACCGCCCAGTAGCACTCACCAAGAGCTTTGAGCGGTTAGTCAAAACCTTCATCACCTCCTCCCTCCCTGACTCTCTGGACCCCCTGCAATTTGCCTACAGAGCAAACAGGTCCACAGACGACGCCATAGCCCTCACCATCCACACTGCCCTCTCACACCTGGACCAGAGGAACACATATGTGAGAATGCTGTTCATTGATTACAGTTCAGCATTCAATACCATTGTGCCCTCCAAGCTGGTCATCAAGCTCAGAGACCTCGGGCTCAACAGCGCCCTCTGTGACTGGATCCTGAACTTCCTGACGGGCAGACCCCAGGCAGTGGGGGTGGGAAACATCACATCCTCCACCCTGATCCTCAACACCGGAGCCCCTCAAGGCTGCGTGCTCAGCCCTCTCCTCTACTCCCTGTTCACACACGACTGCGTGGCCACACACAGCTCCAACACCATCGTGAAGTTTGCTGACGACACGACCGCCATCGGCCAGATCACCGACGGCGACGAGATGGCGTACAGAGAGGAGGTTGAAAACCTGACATCTTGGTGCCAGGATAACAACCTCCATCTCAACGTCAGCAAAACCAAGGAGCTGATTGTGGATTACAGGAAGCAGCAGAGAGAGGGACACGCCCCCATCGCCATCAATGGGACTACGGTGGAGAGAGTCAACAGCTTCAGGTTCCTGGGGGTCCACATCACTGAGGACCTGACATGGACTCTTCACACAAACACCATCACCAAAACTTCTTCCTCCGCAGACTGACGAGGTTCAACGTGGACTCCAGGATACTCTGCAACTTCTACAGGTGCACCATAGAGAGTATCCTGACCTTCTACAGGTGCACCATAGAGAGCATCCTGACCTTCTACAGGTGCACCATAGAGAGCATCCTGACCTTCTACAGGTGCACCATAGAGAGGATCCTGACCTTCTACAGGTGCTCCATAGAGAGCATCCCGACCTTCTACAGGTGCACCATAGAGAGGATCCTGACCTTCTACAGGTGCACCATAGAGAGTATCCTGACTGGCTGCATCACGTCCTGGTACGGCAGCTGCACCGCCCTCAATCGTAAGGCTTTACAGAGGGTGGTGAAAACGGC
Organism: Dissostichus eleginoides; assembly: GCA_031216635.1. Taxonomy (NCBI): domain Eukaryota; kingdom Metazoa; phylum Chordata; class Actinopteri; order Perciformes; family Nototheniidae; genus Dissostichus; species Dissostichus eleginoides. Next base: position 36,363,861 of record CM062268.1, on the reverse strand, counting down.
AGAGCACATCACCAGGACGGAGTTGCCATCCATGGAGGACCTTTACTCCCAGCGGCTCAGGAAGAAAGCCCTCAGGATTATAAAGGACTCCCATCACCCCAGCCACAAACTGTTCTGTATATCATACCAACCAATAACTTGTATATAGACTCTTATTGCTCTATTTCACTTTTTTTACTATTTTTATTTTTGTATTTACTATTTACTATTTACTTGCACTATATTTTTCTTTTTATCTGTTTTATTGTGTTGCACTGTTGGAGGCCGAAGATTTTCATTGTCATAACTACACTGTAGCTATATTCGTATGACCAATAAAAGCCTTGAACCTTGAACCTTGTCTAACAAAACCGATGTGTCCCAGCACTTTCGTGCTCAGGCCTTATAACCATGTTAAATATATGTGGTCTCGGCGTAGGGTTAATAAGACAGTTATTGTTCCAGGGACTCAACCGACATCAGCCTGGCCATACGTCAATGCCACCTAACGTTACCTTTTAGCTCATTACAACGCAACACACATTACAGCTCAGCGTCTTTCTATCTGCTCAGTTTCCATATCTACATGTGGAGAGGGGACATCAGTTTGCAGGATGTGATGTAGGCTTTGGACAACAGTGAAGGATCCTGGGTAATTAAGTCCCATGACACATTTGCCATGACTTGATTTCCATCCATTGTTTAAATGACTCTACAGAAACCAACATTTTTATGAGAAATGCCCAGTTTGCTTTGTCGATTGCCTTCACAACGTCTAGAGTGGGGATTATATTCTGTATTATTATTGTATACTTTATGGATCCAGTTTGAATTGAGCGAATAAGGGATGAGTTAACTGAATCAATAAAGGTTGCTAGTGCTTTGCTGATGACATTGCTCCTTTCAATAAAATGATGTATGAGTATGGGCCGTTATCATGAATACAGTAGTTTGAAGATTTCTTCACCGCAATATAAAATAGACACTACACAGATGAATCGTGCTACAGGCTTGTTTATTTTTCCTTGTTAATTTTGGTTACACCAAATAACAAAAGTCCAGAAACATCACCCCCCCACAAAGTGCTTTATAACATGATGCTTGTTTATTTATTTTTTTATTTTTTTATTTATTTGACAGGGACAGTGCACATTGATTGCCATTTCTGTAAATGCGCCAGAGTTAGCCAACAGGCTATTTTTCATCTGCAGTCCCTGGACAGATGTTGAAAGTCATCCTAAAAAAAAATTCACTTCAAATGACAGGTAAATACAATCAGCAAAACAACATTCAACATAGATGCTTATATTATGATAAAAGCATATATAAAAACATAAAAACAGAACTAAAATACATATTCACAAAGCAGACAGATAGCAACAGGTCAAGGCACATGTACAAACAGAGCGTTGTAAAGTGCAGATTGTGTCAGTGTTGACAGAGCTGATTTTCCACTAACCATGTTTTTAAGTTAGATTTGAATAAACTGCAGGTGTTTTGTTCTCTAACCTTTTTGAGTTCCACTGTTGTGCAGCTTTAAAAGAAAAAGAAGATTGGCTGAATGAACTCTTCCTTAATGGAACAACGCAGTTCACACTGCACAGTTCACACTACAGAGGACTATCCACATGATATGCTATAGAGATATCATTAAATGTACTATCAATCCCTATATATATATATATATATATATATTCACTTTACATTTTGTTTTAAATGTATACAAAGGCAATATATTAATATAGGTTAATATTTTCACTGTGTTTACATTAAGGTGACATTTGTCTGTTTATTCATGAATATTGGAATGCATGTGTATATATAATAAATACTATAAACACTATGAACATAGTACACATTTTTCCCACTTAATTAAATGTTTTAATCTGCACCTTTCAAGACAGGATATTAAGATCCATTCACTGACACTTTAGTTATTAGACCTACCAGCTAACAGTTTATAACAGAGCACATGTTTACATATGTTTCGTAGTTTGGACATTTGCAGTCCGTACATGACAGGGTTCATTAGTGGCTGTATGATGAGAAAATACAGTGACAGAATAATACGCAGCACACTGGGAACACCGCTCATATCAAATCTATTCTGAAACATTTCAAAGCAGCCGCCGAAAGAGAAGTTGAGGAGGGAAACAAGGTGAGGTGTGCAGGTACTGAGAGCTTTCTGTCTGGTCTCTTTGGAGCCAGAGAAACACACTCTGAGGATCCTCATGTACGAGAAGAGGATTGGAATCAGAGGGACAAAGATAGATAATGCAATGGTAAAATATCCATAAATGTTGTAAACCTGAGTGTCAGAACATGCCAACTTCACAACAGCATAGTTAGTACAATACAAACCATTAATGATGTTTCCACAAAGTGTCAAACGGATGCTTAAATATAACGTTATCGGGAACTTCACAAAAGAGTACAACCAAACCAGAATAATGAAGATAACCGCTTTGTTAGAAGTCATACGTGTGTTATATTGCAGAGGATAACAGATAGCAAGATATCTGTCATAAGACATGACGGTTAAATTGGAAAACTCAATACCTCCATATGTATGCAAGCAGAACATCTGCAGGAAGCAGAGCGGAGCAGAAACAGTGTGAATGTCAGAGAGGATCTGAACCAGAAGGATGGAAACAACCCTGTACTACCATACAGTTCATTGACAAACAGGCTGCACAGAAAAAGGTACATAGGTTCATGTAAGCTCCTGTTCACACAGATAACCACAATCAGAGACGTGTTGGCAACAACAATCACAATGTACAACATGGCAGTTATCATGAAACACAAGTACCTCAAATAACCAATATTCAAATAAGCTCCAAGAATGAAATAGGATACAGTTAGTGGAATTGAATTGGACATCATTCTTAGAGGTTAAACGTTAGTATATCTGAGCACATTTGAACTCCACAGTCTTAACTTACTTACGGAGTGTATCAGGATCTGTAAATGAACGCAACATGAGCACATCACACACAGTGCAGTGTTTCTCACCTGCTGTGCTGCAGACTGCTGCAGTCCCTTCTGTCAGCTGCAGAGACTTCTGCTGCTTTAAAGCTTCCAGAACACCAGAACCCAACAGGCCAGGCCCCCTTACCATCAGGACCCAGACCAGCCTATCATCAAGAAAGTCATGTTTGGAGCAGCTCAATCTTTAGTTGACACATGTAAACGGTCAAAAATGTTGTGTTTTGCTTTGACCTATCAACTATTATTTTTGCAATATAGCGTAAAAAATGACATGGGGTTTTCGGTCAAAAAGTGTAAGTGATCTACTCTTTAGGAGGAGATTGTAAAAGTTCTCTAAAAATAAAGGAAAAAGCACATTATGATGGTCTACTTCTGGTTAGGCGTATGGAAGCCAATTTGATATGTTTGTAATGATAAGAGCTTTGTGTGTATTGAATTGGTAAAATAATTGTCATCGGTCAAACCTTTTCTTTAAACTCTGGCCAATCTTCTAAGATACAATCCTTATGTCGCCGGTTAAAACCTTAACTGCCCTCTTCAGTTGCAAACAAAATTCTTCGAGAGTGCTTCTATGGTGAACTACCCAGTGAAACCCTGTTCTTTATTTCCCTCTCACTGTGGCTGACTTTATATCCTACCAGCAGAAGCAGAATAAAATGCACACCCATTAGCCTACATGTGTATAAGTGTCATTTTCTTCTGATGGAGTGAATGTCCAGACTTGCCTCAGATTGTACAGGTAAATGAAACTGGAAGCTTACAGTCATTTTGAGTCAGGGCCTCCTGCTTACTCCTGACTGAACCTGTCTTTCTTCTACTAAATAGTAACACCTATAGAGTGGTGCAGGAACGAGTCCTAAAACCCAGAAGTGAGTTAACATTTTACCACTTCTGGTTCCGTCGTCTCAGAGTCAAAGGTCTTTTGAACTAGTTTTTTGAAAATAGCTGGAAATAAGGTCTGTGGTTGACACAAATTTAAGAGACGGATCACGTATTGTTCTACGACATTAAATACATCAGCAGTGACCCCACTGGTGATTTTTGAAGACTTTACGTGTCTGAAAAACGCTGGTTGTTACCAAGTGGCTGAATAGGACTTCAGAAGTTGTCGCGGACGTTGTACGTCATTACGCCGAACACGTAAAAACTCCTCTAAATGTGTTTGCCCTGTTCTGCTTGACAGCAAGTACCTGCCTCCTGCAAACTGTTAAAATAAACCAGGGGTGGGGAACCTCCGGCCTCCGGGCCGTATATGGACCGCGAAACATTTGGTATGCCCCTCGAGGTAATTTATAAACACACGCAAAAAAGAAAAAAATTAAAGAAATCTAGACCGCAAAATAATTAAACAAGCGAGTGCCTGTTTTTCCTGGCCAAGGTCAGGGTCCTTGAACACAACACAAGCATAACGTGTCATCACACGGTATATGTCTCGTCTGACAGGGTGTAGTTCTGATGGAGAGCACCAGAACGCCGCTCCGGCACTTCAGAAATTGCAGTACACATAAGGAGCCGTACACATGCCGCAGTTTCTGCGTGGCTGTGTCTTCAGTTGAAAGCCCAGTGGCGATCTGTTCATCTGTCACACTGATCATACAGTCAATAACTCTGTTGTTATTAGCATCTGGTCAGCTAGCTATGCTAACAAATATAAGAAGCTTTTTCTACAACCAGTGAGGTAAAGGCACATCTTATATGATCATTATAGTTATAAAAAAATAAGAGAATAAAGTAAACAGGTATAAAATACTATATGAGAGTAATAAAAAGTTGTTATTAATAAACAAGAATACAGTTTGAAAGGGGAGTGATTTGTAAAATATCCATGAAAGAAAAATAAAATCTGTTTACAGTTCAGTTTCATATGGGTGTTGAGAGATGTATCCATAGATCTCCTAATGTTGCTCTCAAAGTGCACCAGATTGATGCTTTTAACTTCAACATTTAAAAAAAATCTTCCCTGGGGAGCATGCCCCCCGGACCCCCCTAGAGGAGGTTAGGTCCCCCCCCTACTTAAATCATATTCACATGGATAGGAAACTAAATACATTTGCACACATCTCGTGTCCATATCTTTCTGTTTGGTGGTCATGCCACAACCGTGCGCGTGCATGCATGCGCGAGTCATGGTGAGATATCTGGATTAAGAGGTTGCTTTTTCTTTGCACAGCACGAAAGAAAGGCCAAATGAATGGGCTGTGATTTTACTATTTTTAAGCAGAGGTCAATAATTTGTACGGCCCTCGGAGGATGTTGATAAAATTGAAATGGCCCTTGAGAGGAAAAAGGTTCTCCACCCCTGAAATAAATGCTTCAACTTGTACAATTTAGAATAGTATTTTTGAATATGGATCTTAAGTTGGCGTGACGTTGAAGTCGTGCTGCTGGACTCGGCTGTAGTTCCTTTATAGCATAACGTTAGCATTTAGCTTCTGGCCATTAGATATATGATTAAAACATTATAAAAGTAGGGTAGACGTGTGGAGATTATCCTGAACAAAACGTGCATTTATCAAACAGGTTCGTTTTCCACAGACCTTATTTTTTACAATATTCCAAAATCTAATGGAGAAATCCTGTCGGCCTACAAAAATACGTCATCACTGCTCCACTCTATAGCGATAAACTATAACAAACCTTAAACTCTTTCCAGGGCAACTTGAAATGTTATGTTTTTTACATTGTGGATGAATTATGTTTGATTATAATAACTTACATTTTTTATATCTATTATACCAATCTCTTAATGAGGTTAGTACCAAGTTCCAACTCACTGCAACTCATACACCAACATTCATTATAAAATATGACCTTTCACATCTCAGTTAATATTCCCCCGTAGACAATGTGGGGTTAGGATTACAAGGACTGAAAATATCCCCCAAAATGTATGATGATTGAATGAATTGTTGGTGAGTTATGAGCCTTTCTTTTTGTGCCCACCTTCTGTGAAGACGTTTTAAATAAAACATCTTACAAAAACCGATGTGTCCCAGGACTTTCGTGCTCAGGCCTTATAGCCATATTAAATATATGTGATATCGGCGTAGGTTTAATGAGACGGTTATTGTTCCAGGGACTCAACCGACATCAGCCTGGCAATGCGTCAAAGCCACCTAACGTTACCTTTTAGCTCATTACAACGCAACACACATTACAGCTCAGCGTCTTTCTATCTGCTCAGTTTCCATATCTACATGTGGAGAGGGGACTTCAGTTTGCAGGATGTGATGTAGGCTTTGGATAACAGTGAAGGATCCTGGGACACAATCGCCATGACGTGATTTCCAACAATCCATTGTTTAAATGACTCTACAGAAACCAACATTTTTATGAGAAATGCCCAGTTTGCTTTGTCGATTACCTTCACAACGTCTAGAGTGGGAATTATGTTTGTTATTATTATTGTATACTTTATGGATCCAGTTTGAATTGAGCGAATAAGGGATGAGTAACTGAATCAATAAAGGTTGCTAGTGCTTTGCTGATGAAATTGCTCCTTTCAATAAAATGATGTATGAGTATGGACCGTTATCATGAATACAGTAGTTTGAAGATTTCTTCACCGCAATATAAAATAGACACTACACAGATGAATTGTGCTACAGGCTTGTTTATTTTTCCTTGTTAATTTTGGTTACACCAAATACCAAAAGTCCAGAAACATCACCCCCCCCACAAAGTGCTTTATAACATGATGCTTGTTCACACTGCACAGTTCACACTACAGAGGACTATCCACATGATATGTTATAAAGATATCATTAAATGTACTATCAATCCCTATATATATATATATATATATATATATACTTTACATTTCGTTTTAAATGTATACAAAGGCAATATATTAATATAGGTTTATATTTCACTGTGTTTACATTAAGGTGACATTTGTATGTGTATATATGATAAATGCTATAAACACTATGAACATAGTACACATTTTTCCCATTTCATTAAAATGTTTTTAATCAGCACATTTAAGACAAGATATTAAGAATCATTAACTCAGACTTTAGTTATTAGACCTACCAGACAACAGTTTATAACAGAGCACATGTTTACATATGTTTCGTAGTTTTGACATTTGCAGTCCGTACATGACAGGGTTCATTAGTGGCTGTATGATGAGAAAATACAGTGACAGAATAATACGCAGCACACTGGGAACACCGCTCATATCAAATCTACTCTTAAGTACTTCTAAGCAGCCGCCGAAAGAGAAGTTGAGGAGGGAAACAAGGTGAGGTGTGCAGGTACTGAGAGCTTTCTGTCTGGTCTGTTTGGAGCCAGAGAAACACACTCTGAGGATCCTCATGTACGAGAAGAGGATTGGAAACAAAGGGACTAACACAGATAAAGCAATGGTAAAAAGTCCATAAATGTTGTTCACCTGAGTGTCAGAACATGCCAACTTCACAACAGCATAGTTACTACAATACAAACCATTTATTAAGTTTCCACAAAGTGTCAAACGGATGCTTAAATATAACGTTATCGGGAACTTTACAAAAGAGTACAACCAAACCAGAATAATGAAGATAACTGCTTTGTTAGAAGTCATACGTGTGTTATAATGCAGAGGACAACAGATAGCAAGATATCTGTCATAAGACATGATGGTTAAATTGGAAAACTCAATACCTCCATATGTATGCAAGCAGAACATCTGCAGGAAGCAGAGCGGAGCAGAAACAGTGTGAATGTCAGAGAGGATCTGAACCAGAAGGGATGGAAACAACCCTGTACTACCATACAGTTCATTTACAAACAGGCTGCACAGAAAAAGGTACATAGGTTCATGTAAGCTCCTGTTCACACAGATAACCACAATCAGAGACGTGTTGGCAACAACAATCACAATGTACAACATGGCAGTTATCATGAAATACAAGTACCTCAAATAACCAATATTCAAATAAGCTCCAAGAATGAAATAGGATACAGTTAGTGGAGTTGAATTGGACATCATTCTTAGAGGTTAAACGTTAGTATATCTGAGCACATTTGAACTTCACAGTCTTAACCTACCATCCCCCACGGAGTGTGTCAGGAACTGTAAATGAATGCAACATGAGCACATCACACACAGTGCAGTGTTTCTCACCTGCTGTGCTGCAGACTGCTGCAGTCCCTTCTGTCAGCCGCAGAGACTTCTGCTGCTTTAAAACTTCCAGAACACCAGAACCCAACAGGCCAGGCCCCCTTACCATCAGAACCCAGACCAGCCTATCATCAAGAAAGTCATGTTTGGAGCAGCTCAATCTTTAGTTGACACATGTAAACGGTCATAAATGTTGTGTTTTGCTTTGACCTATCAACTATTATTTTCCAATATAGCGTAACAAATGACATGGGGTTTTCCATCCAAAATTGTAAGTGATCTACTCTTTAGGAGGAGATTGTAAAAGTTCTCTAAAAATACATGAAAAAAGCACATTATGATGTAGAGATGGCAAATCCGGATCCTTTTACGGACTAGGCCCTAATTTATCTTGAGTATTACTAAAACTAGTGATGTGCTCACACGATATGGTGTCTCAGTGGGAATCAGTCTTGTAGTATTATTGTCTGCAGATATTGTAGTTTGTGGATCATTGGAGAGTTTCCTGTTTGGTCTTGATCATTGAGGTGAACGATTTGGCCTTTTTGGGTTTCAGTTGACTTGCCAGGTTTCTCAAGGTCTCTACACACCAACCTGAGACCAAAGAACGCGTACCGAAGGCGTCCCGACTTTTACGTCAGCTACGTCGGGCTTCGTTGGCTTCGTCGGATAAAGCCGCCCGCCTACGAACACACCGCAAATACTTCAGCCGACGAGTGGCAATAACTCTCCTTACCAGCAGGCGGCGGTAGTGTGTATTCGTCATTCAAAAGAGGCAACAACCGGAAGACAGACTGCGTTTTATACACCGAGAGAAGAAGAACAGACTTAGTAATATAAGCAGTTGATCAGTTGGTCTTCACTTTCTTCATTCCATGCCGTCATGATAAAAAAGAAACTCTTGCGTCCGGGTGAGATGAAAATGAGGAAGATTAGCCGTCCGTGTGTGCCTTCTTATCGTTTGTTTTGGTCCCTCACTTCCGCTTCACTTCTGATGCACTGATTCGCTAAGCTGAACAGCCAATCAGAGTGATTGATTTGTCCCGACGTTCTTTGGCCTCCCGCGGCCGATTCAACATGTTGAATCGGCGGCGGGAGGAGGCGGGAGGGTTGAAAATGTGCCGTAAAGAAACGACACACCAACCTGAGTAGTGCGACGCGAATGCCCGACTGCCTCTGACGGCTTCGGACGGCCTCTGACTCCCAAAGTCGGGCCGGTGTGTAGAGGCCTTCAGATGTGGGCCGTCAAGTTGGACCAACTGTCCCAAAATCTGTACCTCCTCGGGGGAAGGGGGTCGAGCTAAACTTCTTGCAGCATTGTGCTGGGCGTGAAATAGGATCAAATGAGGGCACTCTCCCGAATTTTTTTGACACCTGGAAAGCCCCTGAAAGGAATCTTGGGAGTCTTGGTCTTGGGAATCCAGACTCAACGCCCCGAAAACAGTGATGATAGTTTTTGCTAAAATGTGTTTAAAGATTTCAGTGGGGAATCCGTCTAATAGTAGTATTTTGTGAAAACATAATTTATAGTTTGTCGATCATTTGTGAGATTCCTTTTACCTGTTTGGTCTGTATTTATATAAATTAAATCTATTATTATTATTGATTGATGAGAAAAGAGATTTGTCCTCTTTCTGTTTGAGTGGATATGCAATATTTGTCAATATCTTTAAAATGATATTGTGTGTATGGATAGGCTGGTCTGGGTCCTGGTGGTAGGGGCCTGGCCTGTTGGGTTCTGGAAGCTTTAAAGCAGCAGAAGTCTCTGCAGCTGACAGAAGGGACTGCAGCAGTCTGCAGCACAGCAGGTGAGAAACACAATGTGTGATGTGCTCATGTTGCATTCATTTACAGTTCCTGAAACTCTGGGGGGGGGAGGGTGGTAAGTTAAGACTGTGAAGTTCAAATGTGCTCAGATATACTAACGTTTAACCTTTTTCTGTGCAGCCTGTTTGTAAATGAACTGTATGGTAGTACAGGGTTGTTTCCATTCCTTCTGGTTCAGATCCTCTCTGACATTCACACTGTTTCTGCTCCGCTCTGCTTCCTGCAGATTTTCTGCTTGCATACATATGGAAGTATAGAGTTTTTAAACTTTGCTGTCATGTCTTATGACAGATATCTTGCTATCTGTTATCCTCTGCAATATAAATTACACATGACTTCTCACAAAGGGGTCTTTGTATTATTCTGGTTTGGTTGTACGGTTATGTGAAAGTTTTAATAAATGTATGCTTAAACATCGGTTTACAACATTGTAGAAACACCGTTAACAGTTTGTATTGTAATAACTATGCTGTTGTGAAGTTGGCATGTTCTGACACTCAGGCGATCAACTTTTATGGATTTTTTACCATTGTTCTCTCAATCTTAGTCCCTGTGCTTCCAGTCCTCTTCTCGTACATGAGGATCCTCAGAGTGTGTTTCTCTGGCTCCAAACAGACCAGACAGAAAGCTGTCAGTACCTGCACACCTCACCTTGTTTCCCTCATCAACTTCTCTTTTGACTGCGGCTTTGTAATACTTGAGAGTAGGTTTGATATGAGCGGTGTTCCCAGGGCGCTGCGTATTATTCTCTCACTGTATTTTCTGATACTGCAGCCACTTTTGAATCCTGTCATGTACGGACTGCAAATGTCAAAAATACGAAACATATGTAAATATGTGCTCTGTTATAAACTGTTGTCTGGTAGATAAGATAATATAAGATAAAGACATGCAGGTGCCTTAGCAGCAACAAGTGCAAAACGTTTTCATACAAGGATAATAATAATAATAGAATAGAAATGTAAGAATAATATTATAAAAGGAAAAATTAAAAAGCTGACAGTATAAGTTCAAATTAAAGGCTTTTACATGTGAACAGATATGTATAGTAATGATTGTGTTAAATATAGATACATATCAGCTCTGTACATTAGTGTGCAAGTTATAAGTACATATAGTCTAGAACTTTGCTGAATAAAAACATTTATCTAAATGGAAAACAATGTTGTGTTTATTGTAATGTGTTAGAATATGTTGTGACAGACGGCCTTGGTATTGGGCAATAGGACTTCAATGCTTTTGAAAATGGATGTAGTGAATTACTACTCAATAAAAATAAATCATATACTATGGTATTTGGCACAAGACAGAGCCTTAAAACGAAAAAAAATGATTCCATTATAACGTGTAATGATGGTACCGCTCTGCAAAAAGTTGATACAATGAAATACTTGGGTCTATTGTTCGAATACATGCTGCCAAACATTTATTTTGGTAATAGTTTGTTACTACGTTAAAAAAAACTGCTTCACACCCACTGTCCGAAAGAAACTTGCCTTATTATAAATATAAATGATATTGCCACTGTTTGATTATGCTGATGTTCTTTACCGAATGGCATCCAAAACTGACCTCCAACCCCTACACAAAGCATACAGAAATCTCTGTAGGTTTGCTCTTGGATGTACCTACACCACTCATCACTGTGAATATAGCTGACTAAAATGGCCTCCGCTCAATACAAGAAGACATATTCACAGGCTGCAACTCATATTCAATTGAATACACCAAGACTATCCATACTATCTACAACAGATATTAGTACCACATTCCTCCACATTGTTGAGTTTTCCATATTTAGTTCAATAATTATTATTTTTTTAATATAATCTTGTATAACCCATTATGAAAAAGTAATTATATATTTCACGTTGGTCTATACTGACAGTATATACAAGATGTAAATGGTTCGGAAAATTGATAGTCACTATTAGTCTCACTGTTTAGCAGAGGGGAGACAGCTGACTTCACTCACTGAAGGAAGGGTAAAGACAAATGCCGTGGGGTCCACAAAACGAGCTGACGCCCCGGGGAGGGGTCCTCTACGGCGGGGATCAGTCCGGGAGTCCATTCGAGGTAAAGTTGACACCGAGTGCACTGAAAAACCCCGCAGAGGTCACTACCCCCTGCCCCCCCCGAGAGACGGACCACCTGGCCGACTTTGGGACCGTTTGGGCAACTTTGGAAATAGGAGGGGCTGTGGTGCGCTACTGACCAACCAGGGGCGATGACCCTCACATTTTAGGCCAGTCCAGCCACTTTGGGGGTCTTGGGGTAAAACAGGCCTTTAATTGGGGGGGTCTGGGTGGGTTCGGGTGAAATGCCCACTGAACAAATTCGCTCTAAGTGGACATCAGTGGTGTGGACGTAGTGTTTCGGAAGTCGGCACAAGTGGGTTAGCATTTTTTTGCTTTGGGCTAATTCAGAGGCTTGATATTACCCTTGTGTTTCGTATAGCTAAAAATTGTTAATATTGTCTAATAGCTGAGTTTCTTCCCATTAAGTGGGTATGACACATTCATAGTTTGTTAAATGTTAAGAAGCCCTCAGATGCTGTTTCTTGCAATATGTTGCGTTTTGCCCCCGGTACCGGGGGCATGGGGCTTAACTGGCCTGTTAAGCCCTGAGCCTGTTTTTCAGGCCTCAGGCTCGAAAATGACATGCCCAGAACAAATGACTATATTTTCACTTCTAAAAGGGGTAAATGAATAATCTTTTTTCTCAAAGCAATGATAAATCTGTGAGTTGGATGTACAAGTTTCAGAATCAATATAGATGTTTTCATTTGAAAGTAAATTAAGATTGAACATAGTCAAATAATTTAAATTATAGTTTCCGTCTAAAAAACATTACTTACAGTGAAAACCACCCTTGAATGATTGGATAGTAGCCCAAAACCTTTAGGAATCCAAACTATAACATATACTAAGTACCCTGTATCAAGATTGATGCAAAACAAGTGCAATTTGACCTTTTTAGAGAGGTTTAGAAAAAGTAGGTCCAGGCAGACTCACCTCTGGGTACATTTGGGTGTATTTGCCGTATCTCTGGAACCCATTGGTCGATTTTGGTGATTGACACCTCTTTGTAACCGTTAGAGCCAATAGAATCGAGAGGGAAGTTCCTAAATCCATCTAAACATTACCACCGGTGAGTTAGAATGATGCGCACATAGCTTGCCCAAAACCGGAAGCTCCGTTACACTCTATATGAAAAATACGTTTATTGCCATAAATGTTATGATGGATTATCAGTAATCATTTCAAAGTGACACAGAGCCATTGGATTAACCTTCAGCAGCGTTTATATGCGTTTTAATGCCCTTGAACACAACTTTTGATCAGAAAACAGCAAAGGTAAGACATATTTGCCGTTTTGGCCCCGTAAAGTGAAGTTGTGTGTTATCTTTCCTGGCTGCTAGTTCAGTGAGTTTTTATATACTTATACCAATGGAATCTGTGGAATCTCAGCTTTCATATGATATCTAGTTTGTGCAGATAGCATGAAGTATTAAATATTGCTACCGTGAGTTATGTGCTAAGTGCGTTAGCATTTTTCCGCTTATTGCTAATTTAGACGCTTGGTATTACCCTTGTGTTTCGTTTAGCTAAAAACTGTTAATATTGTCTGATAGCTGTGTTTCTTCCCGTTAAGTGGGTATGACACATGAATAGGTTGTTAAATGTTAAGAAGCCCTGAGACACAGTTTCGTGCAATATTGTTGTGTTTGCCCCCGCCGGCTTATACCAATGGAATTCCACAGATTCCATTGGTATAAGTATCATCACTGTGCGACCAAAATTCACAGCAGCAATGCCAGGAAAGACAACACACAACTTCACTTTACGGGGCCAAAACTGAAAATACGTCTTACCTTTGCTGTTTTCTGATCAAAAGTTGTGTTCAAGGGCATTAAAACGCATATAAACGCTGCTGAAGGTTAATCCAATGTCTCTGTGTCCCTTTGAAATGATTACTGATCCATTATAACATTTATGGCAATAAACGTATTTTTCATATAGAGTGTAACGGAGCTTCATTCTAACTCCTCAATGGTAATGTTTAGATGGATTTAGGAACCTCCCCTCGATTCTATTGGCTCTAACGGTTACAAAGAGGTGTCAATCATCAAAATCGACCAATGGATTCCAGAGATATGGCAAATAAACCCAGATGTACTCAGAGGTGAGTCCGCCTGGACCTTTTTCTTTCTAAACCTCTCTAAAAAGGTCAAATTTCACTTGTTTTGCATCAATCTTGATACAGGGTACTTATTATATGATATAGTTTGGATTCCTAAAGGTTTTTGGCTACTATCCATCATTCAAGGGTGGTTTTCACTTTAATGCAACTGAAGAGGGACAGTTGAAGAGGTTTTTACGGAAGAAAATGAAAAAAATGTAACCGGTGAATGAACGATTATATCTTAGAAGTTAACACCGGAAGGAAATAATTGTATGATTAGATGTAACGAGAGAAGGTAAAAATCCTCTAAAAGTGTGGACCATTTCTTTGAATAAAACCACCACCCTTTTGGACTGGGATAACTTAAAATAATTCTGCAAGGGGTTTATCCTAAATGAATACATTTCAATATAATATATGGATCTGGTCAGTTCAGTAGCAGAGAGGGTTGTTAATCAGTTTCAGCTGCTTTGGTGAAAGTAACAAAAGGTGCACTAGAGGGGCTAAACCCCCAAAACAGGAATGGTTTTCCAGTTGGAGGCATGATTATTTTCCCCATTGAGATCTGATTTATTTTCTAATTGTTCCTTTAATTGGTTTTGTTGTTGGATAGAGTGGGCAGCAGTGAGAGGTTCATGTTCAATGACTGGAGATTTTGTATCTGGTACAATACCAACAAGTTATAATAAACACGCCTGTAGTACCCTATTGGTTACTCGTGCAATACTTCAGGCTCACATTCTTAAGATTTTTGTAAGTCTACGAAACAAATGAAGACTGGATGGGCTAAAATGGGAACCACCTCCAACATTGACAAAGGAAATTAAGTATTTGGTACCAAGCCCAGTGAAACGCTTGATACCAATTCAATGCCCCAGTAAAGTAATTATTAGAGATTACATTGAGTGATTGTGAAATCAGAATGTATTGCAGAACTTAAAACATGGCCGTTATTGGCTAAAGGTAAAACGGGTCGATGTGTCTTCTGAGATATACCGTGTAAATTGGGAGGAGAAGTGTCAACTTCTGATATCATTTGTATTTATTTATCTAACAGGGACTGTGCACATTAATCAACATTTCTGTAAATGTGCCAGACTTAGCCAAGTAGTTATTTTTCACCTGAGGTCCCTGGAGAGATTTTGATAGTCACCCTGCCTCACCTGCCGCCTCCACTTCAGACAGCTTATGAATATGACTCTGGGGTACTGTGAGACTAAACAATACATTTTGATTCATAACAAATCACAAAAAGGCTTAAAATGCATTCAAAGGCATTTGAAAATATATTTGTAATTACAATTCACCTCCAGCTAGATCAAAAGAAGAGTCAATAATAAATCTTACTTGAAAACGTACTGTATGGCATCATATGGTGTTTCAAATATAATGTCTGGGTTGTTGTAGAAAAGTTATTTTGTAACGTCAAAGGCAGAAGTTAATTTAGCTTTTGTATAACCATTTTATAAATATTTTAAAATGAATTAATACATTTCATCCATTTTCTTTTGAAAGTTTAGCCTTTTTTATTATTGATATAGGTGTATATTACAATGTTACATTCTTATATTAAAATTACATGCTGGTGACATTTGTCTGTGGATTCATGAATGAATTACTTGAACGTTTTTCCCATTATAAAATTCCCTGCTGAAATCATTTCACTTCATCAGATCCCACATTATTCAGAGTTGCAATTTTTACCATTTTGTAAGAATATTTTTTGCAAAATTGTTAAACACTTCATCTTTTTCTGCCACCGGCCAACAGTTTATAACAGAGCACATGTTTACATATGTTTCTTAGTTTTGACATTTGCAGTCCGTACATGACAGGGTTCATTAGTGGCTGTATGATGAGAAAATACAGTGACAGAATAATACGCAGCACACTGGGAACACCGCTCATATCAAATCTACTCTGAAGTATTTCAAAGCTGCAGCCAAAAGAGAAGTTGAGGAGGGAAACAAGGTGAGGTGTGCAGGTACTGACAGCTTTCTGTCTGGTCTGTTTGGAGCCAGAGAAACACACTCTGAGGATCCTCATGTACGAGAAGAGGATTGGAAACAAAGGGACTAAGATTGAGAGAGAAACTGAAAAAAGTCCATAAATGTTGTTCACCTGAGTGTCAGAACATGCCAACTTCACAACAAGATAGTCATGACAATACAAACTGTTAATGATGTTTCCACAAAGTGTCAAACGGATGTTTAAAGATAAGGTTATCATGAACTTCACAAAACAGTACAACCAAAGCAGAATAATGAAGATAACCGCCTTGTTAGAATTCATACGTGTGTTATATTGCAGAGGATAACAGATAGCAAGATATCTGTCATAAGACATGACGGCTAAATTACAAAATTGTATATTTGCATATGTGTACAAGCAGAACATCTGCAGGAAGCAGAGCGGAGCAGAAACAGTGTGAATGTCAGAGAGGATCTGAACCAGAAGGAATGGAAACAACCCTGTACTACCATACAGTTCATTTACAAACAGGCTGCACAGAAAAAGGTACATAGGTTCATGTAAGCTCCTGTTCACACAGATAACCACAATCAGAGACGTGTTGGCAACAACAATCACAATGTACAACATGGCAGTTATCATGAAACACAAGTACCTCAAATAACCAATATTCAAATAAGCTTTAAGAATGAAATAGGATACAGTTAGTGGAGTTGAATTGGACATCATTCTTAAAGGTGAAAACGTTGGTATATCTGAGCACATTTGAACTTCACAGTCTTAACCTACCATCCCCCACGGAGTGTGTCAGGAACATTAAATGAATGCAATATGAGCACATCACACAGTGCAGTGTCTCTCACCTGCTGTGCTGCAGACTGCTGCAGTCCCTTCTGTCAGCTGCAGAGACTTCTGCTGCTTTAAAGCTTCCAGAACACCAGAACCCAACAGGCCAGGCCCCCTTACCATCAGGACCCAGACCAGCCTATTCATTAGATTAGATTAGATTAATATTCAATTCAAGGAGATGGAATTATGCACAATAAAATAGATGTATTGTCCAAAGTAAATCCAGAATAACAACACAAACACTGAATGACACGTGATTCTTAATGTCCCAGTGTCCTTGGCATCACCCTGGACAGCTCCCTCTCATTTTCACATCACATACATAAAAAACATCACAAGGGCTGCATTCTATTCTATTATATACAAAACATCTCCGGACTTCGCCCAACCCTCAATATAGTACCAAAGTTCTGGTTCACGCATTAGTCACATCCCACCTCGACTATGGTAATGCCACTCTCTCTGGCCTTCCCATCAAACTCCTCAATACATTCCAAATCATCCAGAACTCTGCTGCCCCAATCCTCACTGGCACAAAGTCCTCTGACAACATCATCCCCATCCTCATCCAACTGCACTGGCTCCCTGTTCAACACCAGATTGACTACAAAAACCTCCTGCTCACCTACAAAGCCCTCCACAACCTGGTCCCCACCTATCTGGCAGACTTCCTTCAGGAGTACACCACCTCGCACTCCCTCCGCCCATTCTCTACTGGTCTGCTAGGCTGTAAGGCCAACAAGTGATCCGGGTGTTGGCATCCTTCAAGTGGTGGAGCCACTAAAGTGGGGCATGGTCCGAGGGTGAAAGGGGGCCCCAGGAGGTAGTAACGCAGGGCGCGATCGGCCACTGTATGGCGAGGTACTCCTTCTCCAGCGGTCGGCCCCCTCCACCTCCTGGGACAAAAAGGACCCCAACCCTCTGTTCAAGGTGTGAGTATGCAAAATAAAAGGGAGGGACAAGTTGGGAGTGGCTTGCCACACAGGGTTTTCTTAATCCTCTCAAACGCCAGCTGAAGCCTCTCAGTTCTCTGCACCGGATCTGAAGCACCCTTTCGGGTCAGGTCGGTCAGGGGACTGGTCAGCTAGGAAAAGGACGCGATGAACTGCCTGTAGTAGCCGCCAGCCCCATGAACCTCCTGACCTATTTTTTCGTATTGGGCACTGCCCAAGTGGTACCCCAGATACCGTACCTCCTTCCGCCCAACCGCACACTTCTTCGGGTTGGCCGTGAGCCCCGCCTGACTCAGGGACTCGAGCACTGCCCCCAGCCCCTGCATATGCTGCTCCCATGTCTCTATGAATGATGACATCTTCTTCAAGTACGCAGCAGCATATGCAGAGAGGAGACACAGGGCTTGATCCATGAGCCTCTGGAAGTTGACTGGGGCCTCAAACACTCCGAAAGGAAGTGTTACAAATTGGTACAAACCATACGGAGTGGAGAAGGCCGTTTTTTTCCTTCAAATCTGGAGATGGAGCAATCTGCCAATAGCCCTTGGTTAAATCCAGTGTTGTATAAAAGCGAACAGTGCCTAGCCGATCGAGGAGTTCGTCAAACCGGGGCATTGGATAAGCAACACATTTTGACACCTCATTAGCCCTGCGATAGTCCACGAAAGGACCTTACGTACCATCACGACGGGAGAACACCACTCAGTGATGAACTCTTCTATCACTCCCATTTCTAGCATTGACTGGAGCTCCGCCTGAACAATTTTCCTTTTGTATTCAGACAGCCGATAGGGCAGTGAACGCATCATCACGCCAGGGGGCATTTCTATGTGGTGGTGAATGAGAGAGGTGCGCCCTGGCAGGGGGGAGAACACATGCCTTTGCAACGAGGCAACGTCTGCTCTCTGGCCCGGTGAGAGATGGTCGTCGCAACAGACCGGGGCTAATTTGTTTATTTGTATTACCTCCTGTCCCTACTCATCTCTCTCGATCACTGTGGTGGCCAGAGATGCAGACACCACTTCCCTCCATGCTTTAACCTGTTAAGCCCCAAGCCTGTTTTTCAGGTTTCAGGCTCGAAAAAATGACATGCCCAGAACAAATGACTATATCTTCACTTCTAAAAGGGATAAATTATTGATCTTTTTTCTCAAAGCAATGATACACCTGTGAGTTGGATGTAGAAAAGTCAGAATCAATATAGATGTTTTTATTTTAAAGTAAATTCAGATTTAAAATAGTAAAAAAATGTAGATTATAGTTTCCGTCCAAAAAAAAAACATTACTTATAGTGAAAACCACTCTTGAATGATGGGATAGTAGACAAAAAGCTTTAGGAATTCTAACATATAATAAGTACCCTGTATCAAGATTGATGCAAAACAAGTGACATTTGACCTTTTTAGAGAGGTTTAGAAAAGAAAAAAAACACCTCTGGGGTCATTTGACTATACCCATCGGTCGATTTTGGTGATTGACACCACTTCTGAACCGTTAGAGCCAATAGAATCGAGGGGACGTTCCTAAATCCATTTAAACATTACCATTGGTGAATGAGAGTGATGCGCAGCTAGCATGCCCAAAACCGGAAGCTGGGTTACGCTCTATAGAAAACTACGCTTGTTGCCATAAACATGATGATGGATTATCAGTAATCATTTCAAAGTGACACAGAGACATTGGATTAACCTTCAGCAGCGTTTTTATGCGTTGTAATGGCATTGAACACAACTTTTGATCAGAAAACAGCAAAGGTAAGACGTATTTGCCCCGTAAAGTGAAGTTGTGTGTTGTCTTTGCTTGCCTTCGCTGCCGCGAAGTGATGAATGCACAGTGATGATACTTATACCATTAGAATCTGTGAAATCTCAGCTTTCATATGATATCTAGTTTGTGCAGATCCGATGAAGTATAAAATATTTCTACCCTGAGTTATGTGCTAAGTGCGTTAGCACCCTTTTGCTTAATGCTAATTCAGAGGCTTGGCGTTAGACTTGTGTTTTGTTTAGGTAAAAAATGTTCATATCGTCAGTTAGCTGAGTTTCTTCCCGTTAAGTGGGTATGACACATTAATAGGTTGTTAAATGTTAAGAAGCCCTGAGACACAGTTTCGTGATATTGTTGTGTTGAAGTTGTATAAACGTAGCCGGCCAATCAGGGTGAGCGTACCTGAATGCGTGCCCATATAAGGCGGCTACACCTCCTGACTGTCATCCTACACCCTCTTCAGCGAGCGGCATAGGAAAGACAGGTCCCCTAGGTAGAGGGCTCCGCCTGTGCTTATAGAACTAGGGTTACAATACGTAACCCCCCGTTCTATCTCACACAGGCTCCGCCCTCTACTGAACTCTATGGGTACAGTGGGTGGAGCCCCGATGGATAAACGCCCTGTCGTCCCACAACATCGACACACCACACTGCCCCTGACCGGCCTTTGGTGAACAGGCACTGCACCCCAACTTCCTATCACCCGGTTGAGACCGTGGAGAAGTCGGGGCCGCAGCTTATGATGAAAAGGAGCAAGACATGTCCAAAAAATAAAACCTTATTGTGGCGGCACGTGGGAGTGATTGTTTGAAATACTATTTAACTAAAAGCCAGACAACGCCACCTTGGGAATTGCACCCAAGGAAATAATTATTCAAAGTACCAATAAGGCACTCAGGTTCGTAATACTGAGGGGCAGGAGACGTGGTTCCAATTCATCAAATGTTTTATTTCATATATTAAAATATCATTAAAAACACAGTAAGAACAACATACACACTGGAAATAAAGGGGGAAATCTTAATTCAGGGATGCTGAGGCTTACCAGTGGATGGAGGTGACGGGGGGTGAGAGGGATCCCAACAAAGTAAATTAAGGCACCCGTGATCACTACACACTCACACAAAGGAACACCAAAATCAGGGGAGCACAGCACGACACACAAAAAGGGGGAAGCCGCCACCGGGGACACCAGCACCACACTTGGCTCTCAGCAACTAAAGAGGGGCAAACAAGACACAATTACTGGGATAAACAATAAAAAGTCAATAATACTACAAAATACTGATCAGTTCACTGATATTAACTGAAATAAACAAAACAAATATAGAGCAACAGGGTCGAAAACAACTAAACCAAAGAAACAGAAATTAACCTAACCGTCTACTTAATCTTAAATTAAATAAACAAAACAACTTAACTCAACAGGGTCAATGAAACTAATCATAAACAGACTAATCAAATAGTCCGCGATAACAATGTTTAAAATATGGCCCTGTAGTGAAGGGCAAGGTGACACAAAGGCACAGTGACCAAGAGGCAATGCAGACAGCAGGCCAAGAGCAACACCCGCTAGGCAGCAGTGTAGCGGTGAAGCACAGTAGGGCAGGCAAGCCAGCTGTGCAGACAGACACAGCCGTGAGGGCAGACCAGCCGTCCAGGCAACACTCAGTCAGGCAAGCAAGACACTCGTAGTAGAGCAGTCGTGGATGCAACACAGACGTAGAGGCAAAACAGCAGTCCTTCTTTATCAGGCTTCCAGCGCAGAGCCTAGCAGACATTTAAGGTGATGTTACGATAATAATACTAGATTAAGATTATTCAGGAAGAATGAGACAAGCAGAAGGTCTACCTACCGATCAGGCCAAGTTCAGACAAACACACAGCAGGAGAGCTTCATTTACAGCGGCAGCAGACATGGGCTGCAGGATCCCTGCAAGGGTCTACAACCAGCGATGCATTTAGTATTTAGGCTAATTGTCATGCTAGGTGTACAACAAACGGCAGCCACTGCAAACTCACCGGTGCCAGCGGAGAAAGCACGTCAGCGGAACCCGGAAGCGGCCTTCGTGCCAAAGAGCAAGAGGGAGCAAGAGCGACACTGACCCCTCTTTATAAAGGTTGCCCCGTGTGGTGATAGGGCTGAACAGTCTATCCTGCTACAATCTACCCCCCTTGTTTGCATCGACGCCCCGACGATGGACCAATCAGTGCTAAATGTACCAAACCTAGTTCCAAGGTCTAAAAATAACAGAAACCGCATTAGATGTTGGACCAGGAGGGTTTCGAGCCGCAGGTGCCAAACCTCCTAGAGGCATTGGAAGATGATGTACATTGGGATGCTGACCAGCGGTTGACCGTGTTGTCCGTCGTATTGTCACTTCGGTAGCATCAGGGTAAGAGGCTGCTGGAAAAGACAAGCGGGTAGATGGTAACTCTGGAACTGCAGCAGGAACCCCTGAAGGGCCGGCCTCAGCAACTTCCGGATAAGATGGTGGGACAGGCAACCGAGGGGTGTTTCGGGTGAGCACCGCTGTACTGGTTGGGGAAGGGTGAGGGGCTTCAGGCATCAATACCAACAGGTCACCATTGCATGACAGCTCGTCCTCTGACAGTGGTTGGTCATGAGGAGTTGGGACGGGGACAGAAGAACTACTTGGGGGGGCTGCTCCAACCAATGCCTTTAACAGCATTCGGTGGACCTGTTTGACTTTGCTCGAGTCATCTGCAGGTGCAATTGTGTACACACAGCCTCCCTCTTTCGGTGGTTTTAGGACTCTGTACCGGACAGAGCTCCAAATATCCCTTATCTTATGGCGACCTCTCGCACTGTAGTCTCGCAACAACACCAGTTGGCCCTCCTTCAATGGGGTGTCTCGGACATGTTGGTCATGGCTCCTTTTTCGGCGCTCTGCTGCGACTCTTAGCCTCTCTCTGGCCCCTTCGAAGGCAATCTGCAAGTGGGTCTGGTGCTCCTGAATCCATTCATGGACGGTACCACCAACTGGATCCTGGACTCTGCCCAGCAGGAAGTCAACAGGGAGCCTCGGTTCCTGCCCGAACATCAAAAAGAATGGAGATTCCCCAGTCGACTGATGGGGGGTGGTGTTATAAGAGTACAGTACATGTGGCAAGCAGGAGTTCCATTCCCGCTTCCGGGATACAGGCAGAGTACGCAGCAAGTTATGAAGGGTCCGGTTAAACCGCTCACATTGACCGTTGCCCGCCGGATGGTATGGAGTTGTGCGGGACTTTTCAATGCCATAGAGGCCACACAACTGCTGAATCAGTGTGCTCTCAAAGTTTCGGCCCTGGTCGGAATGTATCCGGGCTGGGACACCGAACTTGGAGAACCATTCTGTGACCAAAACTTGAGCCACAGTGGCAGCTCGTTGATCACGGGTGGCGATAGCTAACGTGTATTTACTAAACACATCAGTCATCACCAGAACATTTTCTAATCCATGACTAGTAGGTTCCAACACCGTGTAATCAATGGCTAGAATCTCATTGGGTCGAGAAGCAAGCAAGTGTCCCATGAAAGCACGAGACCCTGATTGGTTGTCCTTGGCAAACTGGCACCTCTCACAGGACTGGCACCATTGCACAACCTCTGAGGACATGCCGGGCCAGTAACACCGCTGCCTGAGTAGCTCCAAGGTTCTTTCAACACCTTGATGGCCATGCCTCTGATGTACTTCAGTGAGCACCTGCTCCCTCAGAGAAGCAGGTACAAGCAACTGCAACACTGTCTCAGCACCATCAGGGCGAAAGACCTGGCGATAGAGGACCCCATCAGTCTCAGCTAGTCGGTCCCATTGACGAAGAAGTGCCAAGGCTGGCCGAGACATCTGCTTTCGTTCATCGCGGTTCGGGCGCTGCCTACGCCTCCAGAACACCAAGAGCTCCTCGAGGACAGGGTCCGCTTGCTGGAGTGCTCCGATGTCTGATGGCGTATGATGAGGCAAGGCTGTGACCGTCATTTGTGTGGCTCCGCCCAGCGGCACTAGCAGTGCTTGCTGTAGAGGTCTGGGGATGGAGGTACTAGGGAGCATAGCTTCCAGATCTTGCACCCCAGGCGGGAGCTGACGGGACAGGGCATCAGCATTAACATTGCTTTTCCCGGAGCGATACTTTATTTCAAAGTCAAATGAAGCAAGTTGGGATGCCCAACGTTGTTCTGTGGCCCCAAGCTTTGCAGATGACAAGTGGCTAAGTGGATTATTGTCTGTGAAGACTACGCACTTCTGGCCAAGGAGATACTCCCTGAATTTTTCTGTCATGGCCCACTTGAGCGCCAAGAATTCCAACTTCATGGAGCTGTAGTTAGTCATGTTGCGCTCCGTGGGCCTCAGACCACGGCTGGCATAAGCGATGGGCCTCACTTTACCACCCTGCTCCTGTGACAAGACTGCCCCCAAGCCGCAGTGGCTCGCGTCCACCTCCAAGATGAAAGGACGGGAGAAGTCGGCGTATGCAAGCACAGGTGCTGTGGTGAGCTTGTTTTTGAGTGCCTCAAAGCTCCCATGACACTCCTCAGTCCAGTTTTCAGCGATGAGGCGCTCTGACCTCTTTCTAGTCTTGGTGCCTCCCAATTCAGCCACCAGCTTGTGTAGAGGGGCCGCCAATTTGGCAAAACCCTCCACAAACCGCCGGTAGTAACTGGCGAAGCCAAGAAACGACCGCAGCTTGGAAACGTTAGTGGGGGGCGGCCAATTGGCTACCACCTCTATCTTACTGGGATCGGTGGAGACTCCCTGGTCAGAAATCACATGACCCAAATAAAGCACTTCTCGTTGGAAGAAAGCACACTTTGAAAGCTTTGCCTTAAGACCTTCCTGCTTCAGCCTCCCCAGCACCACCTCCAACCTCTCTAGATGTTGTTTGACAGTAGAGGAGAAGACCACGATGTCATCAAGATACAGAAGCAGGGATTGGCATTGTTGGTCGCCGAAAATCCGCTGCATCAACCTCTGGAAGGTGCTGGGGGCATTGCAGAGTCCAAAGGGCATTCGATTCCATTCAAAGAGGCCAAATGGAGTGCAGAACGCAGTTTTGGGCCGGTCTGCCTCAGAAACTGGAACCTGGTTATACCCACTGGCTAGGTCCATAGTGGAAAACCAGCGGGCACCGGTCAGTGCATCAAGAGACTCCTCAATGCGAGGAAGAGGAAAAGCGTCCTTCCTGGTCTTGTTGTTCAGCTGTCTGTAGTCCACACACATGCGCAGACTGCCATCCTTCTTTTTAACAAGCACGATGGGGGACGCATAGGGGCTGCTACTCTCCCTTATGACCTGTGCTTCAAGGAGTTGGTTGATGTGATCTTTGACCACCTCATACTCAGACGGAGGAATGCGCCTATAGCGTTGCCTCACTGGGATGTCGTCAAGGAGAGGAATGTCATGAGCCATCAGGTTGGTGCAACCCAAGTCCCCATCGTGGGCAGAAAAGATGGAGGTGTGCCTGGTAAGGAGAGACCGCACCTCTAACTGCTCCTCAGCAGGCAAGGCAGATAGGTCCATGGCATTTATATGGTCCTGTGCAGATGTAGACAGAGCCTGTGATGCCACTGTAGCCACCACTGAAGGAACTTCTGTGACACCAGCAGGTAAGTTGACCACCTTAACCTCATCCAAGGTGCCTACCACAGTGCGGGAGTAGAGCAACACGTCTGTGGAGCCTACATTCACAATGGGGATGTATGCTGTGCCTCCTTCCACCCGAACCAGAGCAGGAGAGGCGAGCAATCCAGCCGGAAGGCCTGAGTCCAAGGGCTCAAACAATACAGTGCGACTGGAGTACTGTTGTGAGCATGTGGCTGCCACAATTTTCATCATGCCACCAGGAATTCGACAAGCCTTCCGGCCACGCACTTTGACCTTACCAGCAACATCAGGAGGGGCCTGCACACTGGCCTGATGGCACTTTTGAAGCGCGTGAATGATAGATTCTGGAGCACCTGATACAGGAGGCAAGGAGAACAGGGCTAAACCATGCTGGCCAAAGAGCTCCTGATAGCATCTGCGGATTACATTCATCCCCAAGAGCAGTCGTGGATGCAACACAGACGTAGAGGCAAAACAGCAGTCCTTCTTTATCAGGCTTCCAGCGCAGAGCCTAGCAGACATTTAAGGTGATGTTACGATAATAATACTAGATTAAGATTATTCAGGAAGAATGAGACAAGCAGAAGGTCTACCTACCGATCAGGCCAAGTTCAGACAAACACACAGCAGGAGAGCTTCATTTACAGCGGCAGCAGACATGGGCGGCAGGATCCCTGCAAGGGTCTACAACCAGCGATGCATTTAGTATTTAGGCTAATTGTCATGCTAGGTGTACAACAAACGGCAGCCACTGCAAACTCACCGGTGCCAGCGGAGAAAGCACGTCAGCGGAACCTGGAAGCGGCCTTCGTGCCAAAGAGCAAGAGGGAGCAAGAGCGACACTGACCCCTCTTTATAAAGGTTGCCTCGTGTGGTGATAGGGCTGAACAGTCTATCCTGCTACATTATGAAGGGCCCTGGCGTAGACCAAGACCCCGCCGTGCATATGCCCTCCACACTCACGCCGTTGAACAAGGCTGTTGATACAGACATACCACGTGTAGAGTGTGCATGGACCCCAGTTGGGAAGGCTCTCCCCGCCTGTCCATAGGCATGTGAAATACACTCGCAGAGCCATCCGGTCAGGCGTTTCTTGGACAGAGCTTTACCGGCCACACCATCCCAAAAGCACACAAACAGCTGTTCAGTGCGCCTAATGGAAGTTGTGCGCCATACATAACATGCCAGCGCACGCACTGGGCAGAGGAGGTGCAATTTAGCCTCCCTGTCTCCAATATGGGGTGGAATAATAAAGCCGTTTAACTGAATAGCTCTCAACCTGAACAAACTCCTTAGGTTCTTGGGAACAAAGGAGGGGTTCGGTCTGAGTGTTGCCCCCGCTACGGTCACCCCGGATCAAAAGGCAACTCGGGTGCACCGACAGAGCGGCCAGCTCGGACACTCCCCTGGCCGAAGTCAGGGCAAGCAGGAAAGCTGTTTTCAATGACAGTGCTTTCCCAACCACTTCGTCCTGTAACAGGCTGTGGTGGATCCTGCTCTTGCTGCCTGGATAGTCTGAATAACTTTGTCAGACAGTCCCTCCCGTCTCAGCCTGTCCCTCTCAGGAGCCAAGCCTGGAGAGTTTGGCCCAGAGTGGGTAACGACCCTATTGCACCTGCTTCCTGAGACAACGCCCCCCAGACCTGAGGAACCGTCCAGCGCTGGCCCACCATTATCTGTGTCACCTCTGCGTACCACGGTGCCAAGTGGCGACCTGGGGCCACTAGGATGACTGACAGACGTTCTCGACGTTCTTCATCCATACATTTTGGACTACCGTCTGCACGAAATCGGAAACCCGGTTTTTGGGTGCACTCAGAAAAAAACGGCTGTCTGCAAACACGGAGGTGAAGTGTCCGCTCACCATGCACTCTGGGTCGGCCTTATTTTGTGCCTCAAGACCCCCCCAGCCTGGTTCTCACAAAAGTTGACTGACAAATGTGCCTCTGGAGGAATGTAAGGGGAGTTGACAGGGGACTCTACCCGCATTATGAGGCACTATTTTCGGATACTTTTTTTCATTTTCATGCATTTTTTCATGAATGAATTTAAAGTAATTTTCTAACTTTTTGGTCAATTTGACCCAGTTCTGGCCACCGCGGTGCCTGAAGGATAGGACCGAGAGATGACAGGGGTCTCTGGCGGCCTCACAAGACACTATTTTTGGACACATTTTTTCATTTTCTTGCATTTTTTCATGGATGAATTTAAAGTTATCTTTTTTACTTTTTGGTCTGTTTCACCCAGTTCTGGACACCGCGTTGCCTGGAGGATAGGACCGAGAGATGACAGACTCTCTGGCCGCCTCACAAGTCACTATTGTCGGACACTTTCTTTGCTTTACCCCGGTTCTATTACTCTTTCCTCCTTTGACCATAAAACCCGTTTCCTGCTGGGGTGCTGCCTCGTTCCGGGGCACCCCAAGCCCTCCCTTGGTCCGTGCACCATGAATTGAAGCATCGGACCCAGTGTTGCAATAGAACAGAATTTTAATCAAATTCATTGTGTCTGTTTCAGTAAGGATGTCGTCCAAATGCCCGGTGTGCAGAGTCTTCTATCTGGCGTTGAACAAGCACCTTAAGCACAAACATGCAGTGCGGAACTTGGAGGAGAGGGGCATCCTCCTGAAAATGGCCAGTGGCAGGATAAATGTTCGGACCAAACCCTGTCCCATCGCAGGGTGTTCGTATGCTGGGAAGAGACTGGACCGTCATGTAACTCATGACCACCCTGAGTTCTCCCAATATGAGGCACATCAGGTCCTGGCAAGGCTGAAGCATACTGTGGCACTGCAGTTGCTCCATGACCTCCGTGAGACTAACCCCATCATTGGAATGGTTACATCATTGGATATAGACAATGAGTAGGAATACCCCGGGCACTAGGGGTGGGCGGATCGATCCCAAAATATCGATACTTCCGATATTACGTTACGTTTCAAAATATCGATACTAGAGCCAATAGGATCAATACTTTTATACTTTTTTTTCCCCTCTCCTCTACTCGTCAATTTCATCAAAAACTATACATGTGCAGACGAACACAAGTATATGCGCTCTTTTCTTCTCTCTCCACTGCTGTCCTCCTCTCCTCGAGGCTCGTGCACGCGCAGCGTGCTCCCTGCCTGAACGCCGATTATCAAGCTGACTGACAGCAGCCAGCAGGGCAGGACAGCAGCAGCCAGCGACTCGCGAGTGTGACACGCGCATGATGGCTGAGAGAAAGAGGAGCGTTGTGTGGAGCTATTTCACAACTGGCAATGAAAACTTAGCGAACTGTGATGTGTGCAAGAAGGCAGTTCGCTACTCTGGCCACTTTGTATTGTTATTTTTCATGATTGCACTTTAAATTTGCAAAAGTAAAACGTTTATTTGTGTATAAAAACTGTCCTGTCTTTATTCATGAAAATGAATTCAGATTTAGTATTTATGACGCTTTCAGCTCAAAAATCATGTCATGCAACTCTCCCCTATATGAAAGTACATAAGACGCTTTTCATTTAAAAAAGTATCGGTATCGGCGATACTGGCCCTGAAATGCTTGGTATCGGATCGAATCCAGATTTGGTGGTATCGCCCACCCCTACCGGGCACCCTCCACCCTTCTCCCCACATACCGAGTGAGACAACGAGGACTGCAGGCAGGTGATGCTGGAAAATGTGGCATTGAGGGCTCAGAAGGATGCCCTCAATGATGAGGTGAAGACCCTGTGCTCCAGGCTGAAAAAGGAGCTAAAACCCAGGAAGCAGAGTGCCACTGCTGCTGTGGTTGAGGAAGAGGAAGAATTGATAAGATTTAAGGGCCTAGCAATCCCAAGTACCTCCGGCATAAACAGCCCAGCCGCATCCATCACCCAACCCACCAGCCCAGTAGTCTCCGGCAGCAAAACCCCTCTCAAGACCCTTGCCCAGACTGTAATGCAGTCAACAGTAGCCTCCGGCAGCAATACCCCTCTCAAGATCCATGTCAAGACTGTCATGCAGTCCCCAGTAGCCTCCGGTGGGAAGAGCCCTGTCAAGACCCCTGCCAAGACTGTCATGCACTCCCCAGTAGCCTCCGGTAGGAAGACCCCTGTCAAGACCCCTGTCAAGACTGTCATGCAGTCCCCAGTAGCCTCCGGTAGCGAGACCCCTGTCAAGACCCCTGCCCATTCTGAACTGTATACTCCGGTAGCCCCGGTAGCCTCCTCTGGCAACACCCCTGTCAATACCCCTGCCCAGACTGCAAATCAGTCCCCAGTAGCCTCTGCCAGCACGACCCCTGTATGCCAGTAGACCCGTGCGTCTGTCTACAATAAGCTGAAAGCTAAGCTGCCCTGGCTGACAATGGGAGTCACTGCCCTGGCTGACAATGTGAGTTAAATACACACTATTGTCTGTTGTTGGGGGGGGGTTGCATGTGAACATTTATCTGTAACTAATTGGGCTTGTTCTTTACAGATCAAGCATCACCAAGATGCTGGAACTGATACCTCCATGACCCGACCGCGGATAAGCGGGAGAAGATGGATGGATGGATGTTTTATTTAAAACGTCTTCACAGAAGGTGGGGCATATGCGCACGCTGCGACCGGCAGGAAAAAGTTTGGTGTCCTCCGTTTTGTTTTGTTTTTGTTTTAAATGTTTTTAATGTGCCATCGACCTATTCGATAAAGCGTCTGTATGATTGAATGCTCCCTGCCCCGCTAGTCAAAATGGACATTATTTATTCTGTGATTCTGTGGATCGTATTCCTTCAACTGTTTGCATGTGATGTCAATGGGGCTGTCATCCGGGAGAGGACACAGTACACCAGAGATGTGCTGCTGCAACTGAACATGGCAAGTCTGGCGTGACAGATACCACGTTACAGTTACCGGACATTATTAGCAGAAATCCAAATTAAACCTGTGGTGCAACGGGGCACCAGAGGAGGAAGCGGGGTAAACGCGGTGGCGCAAGATTACGCCTGAGAAGGCAGCGGCTCCCTCGGATTCCTCTGCCCTCGATGATCCTGGGGAACGTTCAATCGCTGAGGAACAAGGTTGACGAGCTTCAGGATAATGTTCGGTTTCATAAGAATTTCAGGGACTGCTGTGTTTTGGCCTTCACTGAGACGTGGCTCACTGCCTGTAACCAGGACAACGATCTGTTTATTGACGGTTTTGGAGCCCCCTTTCGTCTGGATCGAAAGGCAGAAGTGACAGGAAAAACTCAAGGGGGCGGAGTATGTTTGTATGTAAACAAACAATACTGTAGCTCTGTGATTGTCAGAGAATGCATTTGCACCCCAGATGTTGAACTTTTATCTGTTTCATTGCGTCCCTTCTACCTACACCCGTGAGTTTCCCCAAGTTTTTATAACAATAGTGTACATTCATCCCAGGGCAAATGCCACCTCTGCCTCCAGCACTATGTTTGACTTG
Organism: Dissostichus eleginoides; assembly: GCA_031216635.1. NCBI lineage: Eukaryota > Metazoa > Chordata > Actinopteri > Perciformes > Nototheniidae > Dissostichus > Dissostichus eleginoides. Next base: position 36,333,222 of record CM062268.1, on the reverse strand, counting down.
GTGCAAAAACTGCAGTCAATTTCACCTGACCCACCAAACTTTATACTTGGTGATTTTAACCATGTGACCCTTAAAAAGACACTCACTAACTTTTATCAATATGTCTCCTGTCCAACCAGGCGGGATAAAACATTAGACCTGTGTTATGGGTCAGTAAAGGAAGCTTATAAGTCAGTCCCATAACCCCCACTGGGCTCTGCTGATCATAACTTGTGCATCTACTGCCCATATACAAAACAGTTTTGAAGCGAGAGAAAACATTGACAAAGGACATAAATGTCTGGACAGAAGAATCTGTAGCCTGTTTGCAGGAATGTTATGACTGCACTAATTTGGATATGTTTAAAGACTCTTGTGGTGGCGACTTGGATGAACTTGTTGATGTAACATGCTCATATACAGCCTTTTGTAAAGACATGATTATTCCGTGTAAGCAAGTCAAAATATACCCTAATAACAAACCATGGGTGACCAAGCGGTTAAGTCCAGCATTCAGAAAAAGAAACAAGCTTTTAAACAGGGAAGTGCCTCTGATCTGTATAATGCCAATAGGGAACTTAAAATAGAAATTCTGAAAGCTAAACAGAATTTTAAATCTGAACTTCAAAACAAAATGAATGCAAACAACCTTGGCTCAGTCTGGAGTAACATGAAAACCATAACAGGCCTCCGGGAAACAAAGAATAGATTTCTACAATGCTTTGTGTTTTTGCTACTTTGAAGTCAAAAGTCAATTCATCTTTAAAACTATTTATATTAACATTAAACTATACAAAATGTTCCTAAACATTTTTGCATTTTTAATTATTAATATAGGTGTATATTTCACTGTGTTAACATTTAGATGACATTTGACTGTTTATTCATGAATATTGGAATGCATGTGTATATAAAATGAACACTATTAACATATTAAAAATGTTTCCCATTTAATTGAATGTTTTTACTCAGCACATTTCAAGACAGGATATTGGGAATCATTCACTGAAACTTTAGTTATTAGACCTATCAGCCAACAGTTTATAACAGAGCACATGTTTACATATGTTTCGTAGTTTTGACATTTGCAGTCCGTACATGACAGGGTTCATTAGTGGCTGTATGATGAGAAAATACAGTGACAGAATAATACGCAGCACACTGGGAACACCGCTCATATCAAATCTACTCTGAAGTATTTCAAAGCTGCAGCCAAAACAGAAGTTGAGGAGGGAAACAAGGTGAGGTGTGCAGGTACTGACAGCTTTCTGTCTGGTCTGTTTGGAGCCAGAGAAACACACTCTGAGGATCCTCATGTACGAGAAGAGGATTGGAAACAAAGGGACTAAGATTGAGAGAACAATTGAAAAAAGTCCATAAATGTTGTTCACCTGAGTGTCAGAACATGCCAACTTCACAACAAGATGGTTGTTACAATTCAAACTGTCAATGATGTTTCCACAAAGTGTCAAACGGATGTTTAAAGATAAAGTTATCGTGAACTTCACAAAAGAGTACAATCAAACAACAAAATAATAAGAATAGCTGCCTTGTTAGAAGTCATACGTGTGTTATATTGCAGAGGATGACAGATAGCAAGATATCTGTCATAAGACATCACGGCTAAATTACAAAATTGTATATTTGCATATGTGTACAAGCAGAACATCTGCAGGAAGCAGAGCGGAGCAGAAACAGTGTGAATGTCAGAGAGGATCTGAACCAGAAGGAATGGAAACAACCCTGTACTACCATACAGTTCATTTACAAACAGGCTGCACAGAAAAAGGTACATAGGTTCATGTAAGCTCCTGCTCACACAGATAACCACAATCAGAGACGTGTTGGCAACAACAATCACAATGTACAACATGGCAGTTATCATGAAACACAAGTACCTCAAATAACCAATATTCAAATAAGCTCCAAGAATGAAATAGGATACAGTTAGGGAAGTTGAATTGGACATCATTCTTAGAGGTTAAACGTTAGTATATCTGAGCACATTTGAACTTCACATTCTTAACCTACCATCCCCCCCGGAGTGTGTCAGGAACTGTAAATGAATGCAACATGAGCACATCACACAGTGCAGTGTTTCTCACCTGCTGTGCTGCAGACTGCTGCAGTCCCTTCTGTCAGCCGCAGAGACTTCTGCTGCTTTAAAGCTTCCAGAACACCAACAGGCCAGGCCCCCTTACCACCAGACCAGCCTATCCATACACACAATATCATTTTAACCTTTTAACCCCTGAGCCTGTTTTTCAGGTGTGAGGCTCGAAAATGACATTCCCAGAACAACTATAACTTCACTTCTAAAAGTGGTAAATTAATAATCTTTTTTCTCAAAGCAATGATAAACCTGTGAGTTGGATGTAGAAAAGTCAGAATCAATATAGATTTTTTTTATTTTAAAGTAAATTCAGATTGAACATAGTAAAAAAATGTAAATTATAGTGTCCGTCCAAAAAAAAACATTACTTATAGTGAAAACCACCCTTGAATGATGGGATAGTAGAAAAAAGCTTTAGGAATCCAAACTATAACATATAATAATTACCCTGTATCAAGATTGATGCAAAACAAATGACATTTGACCTTTTTAGAGAGGTTTAGAAAAAAAAAACACTTCTGGGGTCATTTGGGTGCATTTTCCATATCTCTGGCCCCCCTCAGTCGATTTTGATGATTGACACCTCTTTTGAACCGTTAGAGCCAATAGAATCGAGGGGAAGTTCCTAAAATCCATCTAAACATTACCCATTGGTGAATGAGTGATGCGTAGCCAGAATGCCCAAAACCTGAAGCTGGGTTGTAGCTCTGATAGCAGCTAATATGAAATCTCCGTTTTTGACAAAAATTGAATGACGGATTATCAGTATTCATTTCAAAGTGACACAGAGACATTGGATTAACCTTCAGCAGCGTTTTTATCGTTTTAATGCCATTGAACACAACTTTTGATCAGAAAAACAACAACGGTAAGACTTATTTTCCGTTTTTGCTCCGTAAAGCTACGTTTTGTGATGTCTGGGTTTTGTTCCCCTGCCACGAGTTTTGATCGCTCAGTGATACTTATACCCTAGAATCTGTGGAATCTAAGCTTGCTAGCTGATATATTGTTTGTGCAGATCTGATAAGTAATAAAGTATTTCTACCGTGAGTTCTGTGCTAAGTTCGTTAGCATTTTTTCGCTTAGTGCTAATTCAGAGGCTTGGTGTTAGAGTTGTGTTTTGTTTAGCAAAAAATGGTTCGTCAGTTAGCTGAGTTTCTTCCCGTTAAGTAGGTATGACACATTAATAGGTTGTTAAATGTTAAGAAGCCCTGAGACACAGTTTCGTGAAAAAAATGCCCGGTTTAACAGGTTAAAGATATTGACAACCTAGCAAATCAACTTAAACGGAAAGAGGACAAATCTCTTTTCTCATCGATTAATAATAATAGTCCATTGAATTGATATAATTACAGACCAAACAGGTGAAAGGAAACTCTAAATTATGTTTTAACACAATAGTACAACTAGACGGATTCCCCACTGAATTCTTTAAAGACATTTTAGCATCACTGTTTTCGGGCATTGGGAACGCATTTAGACTCCCAAGGCTTTTAACTTAAGGGGTTTTCCAGGTGTCCAAAAGAATCAGGGAGGGGGCCCTTATTTCACTAGATTATTATTTTTTTCATCCACTCACAATCATCAACTTAATCGCAAGAATGACTTGGCTTCAGCACATTTTTTGAAGTTCAGCGGTGGCGGTCCAGCGGTGTCCAGTTACCCAAGCATCAGTGGACATTGTAGATCCTGTCCACCTTCACCCTGCCCTGCCCCTAGCTTGGCCTGCTGGTAGTGTGGACCATCAGGCAAGAGGAGAAATATGGATGTAAAAATATGGGCAAATTGAGTTGTCTTCTTGCCCAAGAAATGCGGCGACCCGCATAGTTTCTAATGTGATAAAGTTGGCACCGGGGCCAACACGGATGGCGAATACTCATGTGCAGGACTTAAAGTCTTCTTTTCCTCCTGGATTACATTCGGAAAATCCTCTTTGATTGCATTAATTTTGGAGGAAGAAGTCTTTTTGGAGAGAGGATATGGACAAAGCAAGGAGATGGACCAAACCCATTGACATGCATTTGTTGGGGTTTGTATCCCTGTAGGAGTGTTCAGGTCCAATGGGGGACCCACTGAATCTATGTGGGATAAAGACATTTCCAGACAACTCTTCCGTGCAACAATATCTCTGGAAAACTTCCAATCATTTGCAGGAATATCCTCTTTGACAAATGAGACAACAGAATAGCTGGACTGTAGAGATCATCAGGAGAGTGTCGGACATGCGAATGCACCGCCTATTTCACAACCCTGAGCCTAATGTTACCACTGATCAGCGGCTGCTGCCCCTTCAGGCAGTATGTAATGTCTTAATCTTAAAATATGGAATAAAGATCAGGGCTTCCTGTGATGCTGCTTCACAGGGAAGCCTGATGGAGGACACTAGCTCCTAAAGGGGAAGCTGACCATGTAACGATTTGCAAAAACAAGGCAGGGCTCTATCATGACGCCATCATGAGGACGGTGCAGGAGGAGAATTCTGGGCCCCCTCCACCCAGTATTTGGGGACGCTCAACTTCCTCCTCCAGCGTTTTTGGTGGCCAACCATGGAAAAAGTACATTTACAGTTTGGCCAAGGTCGAATAGGATAGATAGATCTACCTCGTGTTTCCTTGTCAATGGTGTTCAGAGTGCAATGCAAAAAATGTAGTTTCTAATTGGCAAATGACAACGAAAACTTGAAATCACTTGTGAGGACACGGCAAGAAAGGTCACACACACAAAGCATGGTACACCACTCAGGGTCTGTGATTCCAGATGAAACGGTGGGTTTCAGATATAGAAGCAGACATTCTTTAACCTGTTAAGCCCGGCAGCCCCCGCCCCCGCTTTTTTTTTCACGAAATTGTGTCTCAGGGCTTCTTAACATTTAACAACCTATTAATGTGTCATACCCACTTAACGGGAAGAAACTCATCCAACTGACGATATGAACCATTTTTAGCGAAAACACGACTCTTAACGCCAAGCCTCTGAATTACACTAAACGAAAAAATGCTAACACACTTAGCACAGAGCTCACGGTAGAAATACTTTATTACTTATCGGATCTGCACAAACAAGATATCACAGATTCCACAGATTCTAGGGGTATAAGTATCATCACTGAGCAATCAGCAACTCGGCAGGGGAAGCAAACCCAGACATCACACTCAGGACGCAACTCCTTAGGAGAGGACGCTGGCGTTGACTGCTCGCCGCTTCTTCGCCTCTGTTACCCCTGTTACCCCTCTATCCTTTTCTGCATTGCACATTGTTTTTAATTTGAACTTGTTTTGGACTTCTGCCTCCGCTGCCGGCTGTAGCCGGCTGCCCTCAGTCAGCCAACAAAGTGCCGGGTGGCTATATCTATCTGCTATATCGCCTACTTGTCTGTCTCCGTCCCACGCAACAACCGTGGACTCTCTCTGCTTCCTGCCTTCATCTCTGGTGTGCATTTGTCCCGTCCCACTGCTCACATCCTCCTGCCATGTCGTTGATCTTCCTCGTCTCCACAACAATCCTCCACCTCTGTGCACCTAGCCTGCTAGCCGCTATCGCTGCTAAAAAACTGCTCCCAGCCTTTCCGCTTGTCATCATGCTGAAATACTCCATCTCACAGCTTCTGTCACTCAACAACTCCTCCACCCAGTCTTCCATCTCAGTCATCAGACATCTTGGACTCCTCCGTCGACCCCGCTACATTCACCGAAGCAACCGCCGCAGTTTTGTTTACTTTCTGCACGGATAATCCATAGCATCCATCTGCTCTACCCAACGCACTGTTGCACACCTGACGCGTCATCAGACCGCAACTCCCACTGCTCCTCTTACACTCTCCCCCGCTCCCCTACACTCCCAGCTGCACGGAATACCCGGAGCGGATTCCACTCCCCTCCGCCTCCCAACACATATAACAAGCCATTTCTCCCCACCATCAAGCCCCCCTCCTCTGCTCCACCGCCCCCCCCCTCTCGTGCCCACGTTCTATTGTTTTTGAGAGAAAGGGGAGGTTGGAGATGGGGCGGTAATTACTGAGGGAGGAGGGATCCAGACCGGGTTTCTTGAGGATGGGAGTGACAGCAACAGTTTTGAAGGCAGAGGGAACGGTTCCTTCGGACAGGGAGGAGTTGAAGAGGTTGACAAGGTAGGGGCAGAGGACGGGGAGGCAGGACTTCAGTAAAGGGGTGGGTAGAGGGTCAAGGGAGCAGGTTGTGGGTTTGGAGGAGCTGATCAGTTTGATGATTTCAGTGGAGGTAACCTGGACAACCTTATACCTCTCCAGCTTGCCACCACCCCTCCAACCCCTCACTGGACCAATCTTGCCCTCCTCAATATCCGGTCACTCAACAATAAAGCCCACATCCTTCACAAACTAATTCTGTACAAATCCATTGACTTCCTTCTGCTCACTGAAACCTGGCAACAACCCAATTACTTCTTCTCCCTCAATCAAACATCCCCCCCTGGTTTTAATTACATCACTAAACCCCGCCCCTCATGCCGTGGTGGTGGGCTGGCTGTCATCTACAACCAGAACATCCGGATTACAGAACTCACCCTCCCCTCAGTACCATCCTTTGAATTCCTCACTTTCAAAGCCCCTCCCTCACTGACAGTTATCTTCATTTACCGGCCCCCCAAACCACACCCCTCCTTCCTCTCTGATCTCACTGAACTCATCACCATTGCTTCATCCCTCTCCCCACGTCTGTTACTCCTCGGCGACCTCAACATCCACGTGGACTCCCCCACCTGCAAACACGCTTCTGAATTCTCCTCCCTTCTGGACAATTTCTCACTTACACAACATGTGACATTCCCCACCCATGATAAAGGACACATCCTTGACCTTGTCTGCTCCACCAACTTCCCAGTACTCGACCTCCACCCCTGCCCCTTTCCCCTCTCTGACCACAAACACATAGAGTTCACCATCGCCTCCCCCGTCCGCCACCCCCCCCCCCCATCCAGGAACATCACCTTCCGTAACTTACGCTCTGTCGATCCCCAGCATCTCTCCGACCTGCTATCCTCTACTCTCCCCCTGGACTCGAACCTCAGCTCACCCCATGACCTACTCAATCACTTTGACTCCACCCTACTCGCCTCCCTCAACAGCCTGGCCCCCCTCAAAAGGAAAAATGTCACTTTTAAAACCTCCTCACCCTGGTTCACCCCTGCACTCCGTAAATGGAAGCAAACCGGCCGCCAGCTTGAACGCCTAACCAATAGATCATCCCTCACAGTTCACCACAAATCCTACAAACTCCATCTCACTACCTACAGAGACACCCTCACTGCCGCAACAACTGCTTACCTCTCCACCATCTTTACTGACCCCTCCTGTAACCCCAGGACCCTCATCTCCACCGTCAACAAGCTCCTCAAACCCCGTGCTGACACCCTCCCTTCCTCCACTTCCACTTTATGCAGTTCATTCCTCCAGTTTTTCTCCGACAAAATCACTGCCATTGATCACTCCCTATCCGCTGCATCTGACACACAAACATCTCCCCCAACATCCACCGCCACAATTTCTCCCTCCATCTCCCTTGACCTCCTGACTCCTCCTCCCCACGGCCGCCTCTCCCAGTTCACTCTGGTTACCTCCCCTGAATCATCAAACTGATCAGCTCCTCCAAACCCACTACCTGCTCCCTTGACCCTCTATCCACCCCTCTACTGAAGTCCTGCCTCCCCGTCCTCTGCCCCTACCTTGTCAACCTCTTCAACTCCTCCCTTTCCGAAGGAACCGTTCCCTCTGCCTTCAAAACTGCTGCTGTCACTCCCATCCTCAAGAAACCCGGTCTGGATCCCTCCTCCCTCAGTAATTACCGCCCCATCTCCAACCTCCCCTTTCTCTCAAAAACAATAGAGTGCATCATCTCCAAACAACTCCACCGCCATCTCCAAACAAATCACCTTTTTGAACCCCTTCAGTCTGGTTTTCGTCCCCACCACAGCACAGAAACGGCCCTCCTCACCTCTGCTGACACCGGTTCCCTCAATATCCTCATCCTCCTCGACCTGAGTGCAGCCTTCGATACCGTGAGCCACAACATCCTGCTCACCCGACTCCAGGACATCGGTATCGAAGGTACTGCACTCAGGTGGCTACAGTTCTACCTCTCCGACAGATCCCACTTCATCTCCCTCAACAACCACTCCTCTGGCACAGCTTCAGTCACCCAAGGTGTTCTCCAAGGTTCAGTACTCGGCCCCCTCCGCTTCATCATCTACATCCTCCCCCTTGGTCAGATTCTCCGCCATTATAACCTTGACTTTCACTGTTACGCCGAAGACACCCAAATTTACCTCAGCACCAAATCCCCCCACAACCCCTCCCTCACCCAAATCGACTCCTGTCTGACTGCAATAAAATCTGGATGCAACACAACTTCCTCAAACTCAACATCAATAAAACTGAACTCCTCCACATCTGGCCCTCCCCTACCTCACTGACCTCCTCTTCCTCTACCATCTTCCCCGGACCCTCAGCCGGTTTGCAGCCCCAAGCTCTGGAACTCCCTCCCCCAAGACATCCGTGACTCTGAGTCCCTCACCCCGTTCCAGTCCCGCCTCGAAACCCATCTGTTCAACTCTGTCTATCCATAAGCCCCCTCTCAATCAACTTCCTCTTGACTGCCTTTTCTGTTTATTTTATTTATTTTTTGTTTTGATTTGTTGTTTTGGTTTGTTTTTGCCTGTCCTTGTTTGTCTACCCTCCCTCACACTGTAAAGCGTCTTTGAGTCTGAGAAAAGCGCTATAAAAATATAATTTATTATTAATTATTAATTTATTATCACACAACGTAGCTTTACGGAGCAAAAACGGAAAATAATTCTTGCCGTTGCTGTTTTCTGATAAAAATGTGTGTTCAATGGCATTAAAACGATAAAAACGCTGCTGAAAGTTAATCCATAGGTTAATCCAATGTGTCTGTGTCTTTGAAATGATTACTGATAATCCATCATTCCATTTTTGGCAAAAACGGAGATTTCATATTAGCTGCTATTAGTGCTACAACCCAGCTTCCGGTTTTGGGCATTCTGGCTACGCATCACTCATTCACCAATGGGTAATGTTTAGATGGATTTTAGGAACTTCCTTCTCGATTCTATTGGCTCTAACGGTTCAAAAGAGGTGTCAATCATCAAAATCGACCGAGGGGGGCCAGAGATATGGAAAATGCACCCAAATGACCCCAGAAGTGTTTTTTTTTTTCAAAATCTCTAAAAAGGTCAAATGTCACTTGTTTATCAATCTTGATACAGGGTACTTATTATATGTTATAGTTTGGATTCCTAAAGCTTTTAGGGGTTAACAGTTCAACAATGTTTAACCACATTTTCATTTTAAAACTGGGAACATTGATAATAAGGGTTTTAAAACTTGTGAGACTACAACTGTTAAAACCTTGAGTATCAAGTATCCTGCCGACTACTACTACTAGTGGTACTAGTACTACGTTACAATCAACACTAAAAGTCACTTTTATGGCCGAAATGATGTCCCGATTATTTTGATTATTATGATCACAATTATTTATCTTTAAGATTCAAATATGTAGGAGACAAAATATGTTTGTTGCACCTGCACATTTAAATAAGCCGAGCGCTGCCTTCACTTCCATGTTGAGCTCATGTACAAATCTTTGCGTTCCAATGAAACGTGGCAGAATCTGTGCTTTAGTATTAACCCTGAGATTCTGTTCATATTAACACGTCCTCCTTCTTCAGCTTGAAGGCCGGCCTCTTAGGTTGCAGCCATGTCATATATTTGTTGTTGTTGTTTAACTTCCTTTAGGAACAACGTTTTCCCTGTCTTTTAAGGAAGGATTCAGACTAATTTAGAACTGTGAGATTCCCACCCAGTTTTCCAGTCTGTCTAGTAATATCTTGTGGTCAGCAGTGTCAAATGCAGCACTGAGATCTAATAATAAGACCTTAACAAGAGCAGTCTCAGTGCTGAGGTCGAAAGCCTGACTGCAACACATCAAAACAGTTAGTTTGATTCAAGAAGCCATACATGTTTATTATTTGATATATCAAGCCTGTTGTTATAATGTCAGGGCCGCAGGACGTGGATTTGATGTTGTGTAATGTCCTGCAGATCTTTATCATTGATCAGATGGAAATGTGTACAGGTAATAATTTAGGTGTGTATTACACTATACACATGCAATCTGTCTGTGGATACATGAATATTGGAATTAATCTGGAAATATAATACATTGTTGTCAACACTATAAACACGGTACATTTTTTTCCACTTAGATACATGTTTAATCAGAACATTTCCAGACATTCATTTACTGACACTTTTGTTATTTCTGCCACCAGCCAACAGTTTATAACAGAGCACATGTTTACATATGTTTCGTAGTTTTGACATTTGCAGTCCGTACATGACAGGGTTCATTAGTGGCTGTATGATGAGAAAATACAGTGACAGAATAATACGCAGCGCCCTGGGAACACCGCTCTTATCAAATCTACTCTGAAACATTTCAAAGCCGCAGCCAAAAGAGAAGTTGAGGAGGGAAACAAGGTGAGGTGTGCAGGTACTGACAGCTTTCTGTCTGGTCTGTTTGGAGCCAGAGAAACACACTCTGAGGATCTTAATGTACGAGAAAAGGATTGGAAAGAGAGGGACAAAGATAGTGAGAACAGTACCAAAATATCCATAAATGTTGTTCACCTGAGTGTCAGAACATGCCAATTTAACTACAAGGTAGTTATGACAATACAAACTGTTAATGATGTTTCCACACAGTGTCAAACGGATATTTAAGGTTAAAGTTATCAAGACCTTCACAAAAGAGTACAACCAAATGAGAATAATGAAGATGACCGCCTTGTTAGAAGTCATACGAATGTTATATTGCAGAGGATAACAGATAGCAAGATATCTGTCATAAGACATGACGGCTAAATTACAAAATTGTATATTTACATATGTAAACAAGCAGAAAATCTGCAGGAAGCAGAGTGGAGCAGAAACAGTGTGAATGTCAGAGAGGATCTGAACCAGAAGGAATGGAAACAACCCTGTACTACCATACAGTTCATTGACAAACAGGCTGCACAGAAAAAGGTACATAGGTTCATGTAAGCTCCTGTTCACACAGATAACCACAATCAGAGACGTGTTGGCAACAACAATCACAATGTATACAATTGTAGTTATCATAAAGTACAAGTACCTCAAATTCCCAACATGGATATAAGTGCTGAGAAGGAAGTAGGATAAAGTAGAATTCACCATCATTGTAGTTTTAGGAGAGACAACAATTGTACAACGATTTGCTTCTCATCTTTTAACTCTGAAATGAATAAGACATTGTTTTTGATTAAAAAGGCATTGTTTTTCTATCTGCAAGGCAAAATGAAATGAAAATACAGATTTTTTAGTTTTTCTTGTTAAAATTGATCAAGCGCATAGAAAAAAAAACATATCAGAATCCAGCAAAAACATAAAGCCTTACTGCCCAGTCTTTGTAAATGTGCAAATACATTTACATAGATTATTTAAAATGACAGAGAAATAATTACCTTACACACAGCACAACATTAGTCACCAGCAGTGCTGCAGGAACTAAAGGGAGGCTGCTTCAATATCGGCTTTTAAACCTGTTCATGACAACATGTCCAAACAGACATCCCACAGAAAGTACCGTAGTAACCAACTCACAGACCTTGACCTTGAGGGTCAAGTAGTGTTAAAAGTGAGGATGACAGAGAAAGTCCAAACATCACCAAAGTACACGAAAAGTTTTAAAATCATTAAATAAATATAAAAAAAAATATTTGTTTGTCTCCACGGCTCATCACTGTGTTCAATGGCCGGCGCCATGTACACTCATCGATAGCTCTCCCTAATTTCTATCGGACGTGGTTACATTGTGAGCCAGGTGAAATGGATGCTGGGTTTCGTTCATGCCAAATCCACAGGGAGGCGCAAGGCGTCCACTTCGAATACACCGTGTCCATCAGTAGGGTATTCTAAGTGTACGTCCACTTCAAATACTTCACTGCAGGATCTGGGGTATTTGAAATGTAAAAGCTTATATCTCCACAATGCAAAGATACTGGGAGCTGATACTTGAATTGTTTCATGCATCCAACCCAAGGATTCAGCGGTGTGAAAACGGAGACATTTGGACAATGTCAAAATTTGTCCGCCCTTTTTAAGAACACGTTCTTTCAAATAAATGCTAAAGTGTTGCTCGGATTGGCTAGTGGACTCCACTAGCCAATCCGAGCAACACTTTACACTAAGTGGAGCATGAACTGTGAACTCGCCGGAGCCTCGCAGAGCCTCGCAGCGGAGCGACTGTTGACGCTAATGAAGGATCACTTCTTCTTCAGGGCAGGGGAGGCTATGCAGTATGCAGGCTATTGTCTCGCAGCTGCTGCCTCTCTGTTGGAATCCGGTACTTCACATTACTCACGAGACGTTTTAAAAAATTAAAAAAATCTTTAAGGGAAACATTCGGGGCATTTCAGATAACATCAAGGGGGCTTTTCAGATAACATCCGGGGCTTGAGCCCAAGTAGCCATCCCCTAGCGCCGCCACTGCTTAGGAGGCTGCAATTATGTGCCCGACACCCCATCCCACTTGTGAATAAGTGTTGTAAATATGGTACAACCACTCCTTGTGCGGTATGAAAAGACCACCTGCAATTTAGAAGCTCTCAAGAACATATAAGCAGAGTTATTGCACAACATTTTTTGGATCAGTCATCTTTCGGCCGCGGTTTTGTCCCCAGAGCAGCGAGGGCCCTCGGGTTCCGGGCAGAGACTCCCCCGAACGTCCAGTTTGAACGACCACATCTTGGTCGCACTAAGTCACATTTTTAAAAGTGCGCTCAATATGATGTGCAGGTGTATATCAGTATGTAGTGTCTCTTCTTTAAAGAGTCCTCTCCTGCTGATGTTCAGGTGTATATCCAACACAGTCTCACGGCATTTTGTGTTATAGTCACAAAATGAATCTATTGATTCGTGTTCACCAACACGATTTCGCCATTTGTTTCGTGTCACACAGAACGATTTCAAAAGCAATGTAAATAATAACAAATTAGAAGGAAAAACAGATGCAAAAAAATACAGATTTCAGTATTCTGACACAGAACAATTTTAGAAGCAATGTATTTCTATTGGTAGTATGTTTCGTGCCTGCACCAAATAAGAACAAATTAGAAGGAACGAAAGAGGACAAAAAATACAGATTTCAGTATTCTGAGGCTCTGAGCCATTTCTTCAAAACATCTATGAGTAGTCCATCATTAAACAGGCACAACAAATGTATGACCCCCCCCGCCCCATCCACCCACAGCCTCCAGCCAACAGTAGGAGATTCAGGGTCCCTCAAATCAGGTTAAACCGGTTAAAAACAATAATTCCTGCCAATAAGCTTATCAACAAACAGATGTAATGTATAGTTTAAATGTTGGTCATGAGGTTTGTGCAACAGGTCGCCATTGTCAGTATGTTGTCTGTGTATAAGTGTATGTGTAAACTGTGTGTTTGCACATGTGCTAATATGTTATTGTCTTTTATCGTGTACTTGGTAGTTTCTATGATTTGGATCTTTTGTGGAACTGCAGGACAGAGTCCAGAACTCATTTCCTTTTGGGGATAATAAAGTTTATCGTATCGATTCTAAACTTTTAGAGTCTGGAAGTTTAAACGCTTATGCAACACTTACTGACCGTTACACTCATATTCGTGTGTGTGTGTGTGTGTGTGTATGTGTGTGTATGTGTGTATGTGTGTGTGTGTGTGTGTGTGTGTGTGTGTGTGTGTGTGTGTGTGTGTGTGTGTGTGTGTGTGTGTGTGTCCGAGGGGAGGTTATCTCTGGCCTCTGATTGGTCTCACTGGTCCTCGCCTCGGGGGGTTAAGTGGATCTGTTAAACGTAACAACAGGACAAACATACATGCTGATGGCCAGCTGACCTCTGACCTCAGGGACTTCATTAAGGCGGTGATGATGCAACCCCCCCCCCCCCCCCCTCCCGATACCAAGAGAGGTTGCATCAGCTACACGAGAGGAATGTTTTTGTACTTCACTTTAAATTTTATATTTAATTTATCAGACACTTTTATCTAAAATGGCTTACAATAAGTTCTAAGATCTCCAACTTTATATAATGGATGCACTGATTCTGGGCCGATACCAACGTTTCTTTTCATTTTTTTGTAACTAATCCCCAAATAATGGACTTGCCAGCTCATAGAGTCCTGTTGAGAACCCAAAATAGTACCCCAAAGTTTTACATTAGAAATGTATAGTATGGCTTCCAAGTAAAAAAATAGCTTGGCCGATTTTCCACGATATTGGAGCAATTCGGTGCAACGAGAAATCAGTGTGTGGATTTGAGCACGCAAAAAGGCGGCATGTGAACAGTCCCTAATACAAACTGCAAATATGACTTTTATTCAGAAAATAAAGGTAATTCCGGTGTTAACGGAAACACTGGTCCCATTATATAATATTTCCTATGCAGTAATAAATATAAGAAATTACGAATGTATGAGTTCTCTCCTGCTGATTTCAGGTGTATATCAGTATGTAGTGTCTCTATTTTAAAGAGTCCTCTCCTGCTGATGTTCAGGTGTATATCAGTATGTAGTGTCTCTACTTTAAAGAGTCCTCTCCTGCTGATGTTCAGGTGTATATCAGTATGTAGTGTCTCTACTTTAAAGAGTCCTCTCCTGCTGATTTCAGGTGTATATCAGTATGTAGTGTCTCTACTTTAAAGAGTCCTCTCCTGCTGATGTTCAGGTGTATATCAGTATGTAGTGTCTCTACTTTAAAGAGTCCTCTCCTGCTGAGTTCAGGTGTATATCAGTATGTAGTGTCTCTACTTTAAAGAGTCCTCTCCTGCTGAGTTCAGGTGTATATCAGTATGTAGTGTCTCTACTTTAAAGAGTCCTCTCCTGCTGAAGTTCAGGTGTATATCAGTATGTAGTGTCTCTACTTTAAAGAGTCCTCTCCTGCTGAAGTTCAGGTGTATATCAGTATGTAGTGTCTCTACTTTAAAGAGTCCTCTCCTGCTGAAGTTCAGGTGTATATCAGTATGTAGTGTCTCTACTTTAAAGAGTCCTCTCCTGCTGAAGTTCAGGTGTATATCAGTATGTAGTGTCTCTACTTTAAAGAGTCCTCTCCTGCTGAAGTTCAGGTGTATATCAGTATGTAGTGTCCCTTGCACGACTTTCCCTAAGTGAGTCTCTGGAGCTTGGTGTCCTTCTAGTGACCGGCTGGAGCAGTGTTCTGTTTTGTGGACAGGAAAGACAAGTCTCTGCGCCCCGGTATTGGATTTTGTGGTCTGAACGCCACCACTGTGAAAAATAGGTAACCCCTCTGACCCATCTAACCTGCTTTTGAACTCATGAAAGGCATTACTGTTTTCACCAAACTAGACCTTAGAAATGCCTTTGATCTGGTTTGCATTCGGGAGGGTGATGAATGTAAGCACCCCCAGTGGCCGTTATGAGTACTTGGTCATGTCCTTCGATCAGACTAACACCCCTGCAGACTTCCAAGCCTTAATGAACAATGTAGGACGTGCTGAATAAATGTGTCTTTGTCCACCTGCATGATATATCTGTTTTTTCCAGATCCCAGCAGGAGAGTCATGTGTGGAGGGTCCTGCTTCTAGAGACCCATGTCTTTCTGAATCCAGAGACATTTAACTTTTGGGGGTTTGTGTTCAAATGTGAAAGCTTCCAGAATGTTCTAACCAAGGTCTGGAATACATGCATACTTCCAAAAGGTTCAAATCCTGCCATGTCTGGTGGGCCTCAGCTCTTTAACAGCTTTTATTCACTTTCTCTACCGGCAAGGTTCACAGAAGGCCAAACCTGATGCCTCCTCTATGCAGTTTCAGAAGCAGGAACACCCTGCAGAGGAGGAGGAGGTACTTCCCGTTTCCTGTGTGGTTGGTGCTCTAATGGGAAATTGGGGGTAAGGTCAAAAAGTCTCACGTTAACTCTTCTCTCCAAAAATAGGGCTTTGTGCATTGGTGTGACATTAACCAACTACATGTAAAAACACTGAGGAGATGGTGTGGGACCCTGACAGTGGGGGTGACCTTAGACCGGTAGTTATCCATACAGTACCCAGAACTCAGGGGGGTTCACATTGATAGTGCAATCAGCTGCAGGGTCCATGTTGATAGTCTTCAACAGCAGATATGTTTGAGTAGACTTAGGGCCTGTGGAGTTGAGGGGGAATTCAGGGTTTCATTCTGATGCTGTATACACTTCATGAACACACATGCACAAACAGGATCACATGCATTATTTGAGAAGTGGCAGAGCGAAGGGGCTGCTCGGGAGCAGTTGGGGGTTCAGTGCCTTGCTCAAGGGCACCTCTGGCATTTTGGTCAGAACCGGTGAACTTTCAGTACCCAAGCCAAGTCCCTACAGACCTGGCAGTGCAGCTGAGATCACAGATCGCTCGCCTGGTACAGACTGCTATGAAATTAAAAAAACATCAATCCCCCCAAAACATCTATGAGTAGTCCATCATTAAAAAGGCACAACAAATGTATGACCCCCCCCGCCCCATCCACCCACAGCCTCCAGCCAACAGTAGGAGAGTCAGGGACCCTCAAAACAGGTTAAACCGGTTAAAAACACTAATTCCTGCCAATAAGCTTATCAACAAACAGATGTAATGTATAGTTTAAATGTTGCTCATGAGGTTTGTGCAACAGGTCGCCATTGTCAGTATGTTGTCTGTGTAAAAGTGTATGTGTAAACTGTGTGTTTGCACATGTGCTAATATGTTATTGTCTTTTATCGTGTACTTGGTCGTTTCTATGATTTATATCTTTTGTGGAACTGCAGGACAGAGTCCAGAACTCATTTCCTTTTGGGGATAATAAAGTTTATCGTATCGATTCTAAACTTTTAGAGTCTGGAAGTTTAAACGCTTATGCAACACTTACTGACCGTTACACTCATATTCGTGTGTGTGTGTCTGTGTGTGTGTGTGTGTGTGTGTGTGTGTGTGTGTGTGTGTGTGTGTGTGTGTGTGTGTGTGTGTGTGTGTGTGTGTGTGTGTGTGTGTGTGTCTGTGTCCGAGGGGAGGTTATCTCTGGCCTCTGATTGGTCTCACTGGTCCTCGCCTCGGGGGGTTAAGTGGATCTGTTAAACGTAACAACAGGACAAACATACATGCTGACGGCCAGCTGACCTCTGACCTCAGGGACTTCATTAACGCGGTGATGATGCAACCCCCCCCCCCTCCCAATACCAAGAGAGGTTGCATCAGATACACGAGAGGAATGTTTTTGTACTTCACTTTAAATTTTATATTTAATTTATCAGACACTTTTATCTAAAATGGCTTACAATAAGTTCTAAGATCTCCAACTTTATATAATGGATGCACTGATTCTGGGCCGATACCAACGTTTCTTTTCATTTTTTTGTAACTAATCCCCAAATAATGGACTTGCCAGCTCATAGAGTTCTGTTGAGAACCCAAAATAGTACCCCAAAGTTTTACATTAGAAATGTATAGTATGGCTTCAAAGTAAAAAATAGCTTGGCCGATTTTCCACGATATTGGAGCAATTCGGTGCAACGAGAAATCAGTGTGTGGATTTGAGCACGCAAAAGGCGGCATGTGAACAGTCCCTAATACAAACTGCAAATATGACTTTTATTCAGAAAATAAAGGTAATTCCGGTGCTAACGGAAACACTGGTCCCATTATATAATATTTCCTATGCAATATAATATAATATAAGAAATTACGAATGTATGAGTCCTCTCCTGCTGATGTTCAGGTGTATATCAGTATGTAGTGTCTCTATTTTAAAGAGTCCTCTCCTGCTGATGTTCAGGTGTATATCAGTATGTAGTGTCTCTACTTTAAAGAGTCCTCTCCTGCTGATGTTCAGGTGTATATCAGTATGTAGTGTCTCTACTTTAAAGAGTCCTCTCCTGCTGATGTTCAGGTGTATATCAGTATGTAGTGTCTCTATTTTAAAGAGTCCTCTCCAGCTGATGTTCAGGTGTATATCAGTATGTAGTGTCTCTATTTTAAAGAGTCCTCTCCTGCTGATGTTCAGGTGTATATCAGTATGTAGTGTCTCTACTTTAAAGAGTCCTCTCCTGCTGATGTTCAGGTGTATATCAGTATGTAGTGTCTCTACTTTAAAGAGTCCTCTCCTGCTGATGTTCAGGTGTATATCAGTATGTAGTGTCTCTACTTTAAAGAGTCCTCTCCTGCCAAAGTTCAGGTGTATATCAGTATGTAGTGTCTCTACTTTAAAGAGTCCTCTCCTGCTGAAGTTCAGGTGTATATCAGTATGTAGTGTCTCTACTTTAAAGAGTCCTCTCATGCTGAAGTTCAGGTGTATATCAGTATGTAGTGTCTCTACTTTAAAGAGTCCTCTCCTGCTGAAGTTCAGGTGTATATCAGTATGTAGTGTCTCTACTTTAAAGAGTCCTCTCCTGCTGAAGTTCAGGTGTATATCAGTATGTAGTGTCCCTTGCACGACTTTCCCTAAGTGAGTCTCTGGAGCTTGGTGTCCTTCTTAGTGACCGGCTGGAGCATTGTTCTGTTTTGTGGACAGGAAAGACAAGTCTCTGCGCCCCGGTATTGGATTTTGTGGTCTGAACGCCACCACTGTGAAAAATAGGAACCCCTCTGACCCATCTAACCTGCTTTTGAACTCATGAAAGGCATTACTGTTTTCACCAAACTAGACCTTAGAAATGCCTTTGATCTGGTTTGCATTCGGGAGGGTGATGAATGTAAGCACCCCCAGTGGCCGTTATGAGTACTGGTCATGTCCTTCGATCAGACTAACACCCCTGCAGACTTCCAAGCCTTAATGAACAATGTAGGACGTGCTGAATAAATGTGTCTTTGTCCACCTGCATGATATATCTGTTTTTTCCAGATCCCAGCAGGAGAGTCATGTGTGGAGGGTCCTGCTTCTAGAGACCCATGTCTTTCTGAATCCAGAGACATTTAACTTTTGGGGGTTTGTGTTCAAATGTGAAAGCTTCCAGAATGTTCTAACCAAGGTCTGGAATACATGCAACTTCCAAAAGGTTCAAATCCTGCCATGTCTGGTGGGCCTCAGCTCTTTAACAGCTTTTATTCACTTTCTCTACCGGCAAGGTTCACAGAAGGCCAAACCTGATGCCTCCTCTATGCAGTTTCAGAAGCAGGAACACCCTGCAGAGGAGGAGGAGGTACTTCCCGTTTCCTGTGTGGTTGGTGCTCTAATGGGAAATTGGGGGTAAGGTCAAAAAGTCTCACGTTAACTCTTCTCTCCAAAAATAGGGCTTTGTGTATTGGTGTGACATTAACCAACTACATGTAAAAACACTGAGGAGATGGTGTGGGACCCTGACAGTGGGGGTGACCTTAGACCGGTAGTTATCCATACAGTACCCAGAACTCAGGGGGTTCACATTGATAGTGCAATCAGCTGCAGGGTCCATGTTGATAGTCTTCAACAGCAGATATGTTTGAGTAGACTTAGGGCCTGTGGAGTTGAGGGGGAATTCAGGGTTTCATTCTGATGCTGTATACACTTCATGAACACACATGCACAAACAGGATCACATGCATTATTTGAGAAGTGGCAGAGCGAAGGGGCTGCTCGGGAGCAGTTGGGGTTCAGTGCCTTGCTCAAGGGCACCTCTGGCATTTTGGTCAGAACCGGTGAACTTTCAGTACCCAAGCCAAGTCCCTACAGACCTGGCAGTGCAGCTGAGATCACAGATCGCTCGCCTGGTACAGACTGCTATGAAATTAAAAAAACATCAATCCCCCCAAAACATCTATGAGTAGTCCATCATTAAAAAGGCACAACAAATGTATGACCCCCCCCGCCCCATCCACCCACAGCCTCCAGCCAACAGTAGGAGAGTCAGGGACCCTCAAAACAGGTTAAACCGGTTAAAAACACTAATTCCTGCCAATAAGCTTATCAACAAACAGATGTAATGTATAGTTTAAATGTTGCTCATGAGGTTTGTGCAACAGGTCGCCATTGTCAGTATGTTGTCTGTGTAAAAGTGTATGTGTAACTGTGTGTTTGCACATGTGCTAATATGTTATTGTCTTTATCGTGTACTTGGTCGTTTCTATGATTTATATCTTTTGTGGAACTGCAGGACAGATTCCAGAACTCATTTCCTTTTGGGGATAATAAAGTTTATCGTATCGATTCTAAACTTTTAGAGTCTGGAAGTTTAAACGCTTATGCAACACTTACTGACCGTTACACTCATATTCGTGTGTGTGTGTGTGTGTGTGTGTGTGTGTGTGTGTGTGTGTGTGTGTGTGTGTGTGTGTGTGTGTGTGTGTCCGAGGGGAGGTTATCTCTGGCCTCTGATTGGTCTCATGGTCCTCGCCTCGGGGGTTAAGTGGATCTGTTAAACGTAACAACAGGACAAACATACATGCTGACGGCCAGCTGACCTCTGACCTCAGGGACTTCATTAACGCGGTGATGATGCACCCCCTCCCAATACCAAGAGAGGTTGCATCAGCTACACGAGAGGAATGTTTTTGTACTTCACTTTAAATTTTATATTTAATTTATCAGACACTTTTATCTAAAATGGCTTACAATAAGTTCTAAGATCTCCAACTTTATATAATGGATGCACTGATTCTGGCCGATACCAACGTTTCTTTTCATTTTTTTGTAACTAATCCCCAATAATGGACTTGCCAGCTCATAGAGTCCTGTTGAGAACCCAAAATAGTACCCAAAGTTTTACATTAGAAATGTATAGTATGGCTTCCAAGTAAAAAAATAGCTTGGCCGATTTTCCACGATATTGGAGCAATTCGGTGCAACGAGAAATCAGTGTGTGGATTTGAGCTCGCAAAAAGGCGGCATGTGAACAGTCCCTAATACAAACTGCAAATATGACTTTTATTCAGAAAATAAAGGTAATTCCGGTGCTAACGGAAACACTGGTCCCATTATATAATATTTCCTATGCAATATATTATAATATAAGAAATTACGAATGTATGAGTCCTCTCCTGCTGATGTTCAGGTGTATATCAGTATGTAGTGTCTCTACTTTAAAGAGTCCTCTCCTGCTGATGTTCAGGTGTATATCAGTATGTAGTGTCTCTACTTTAAAGAGTCCTCTCCTGCTGATGTTCAGGTGTATATCAGTATGTAGTGTCTCTATTTTAAAGAGTCCTCTCCAGCTGATGTTCAGGTGTATATCAGTATGTAGTGTCTCTATTTTAAAGAGTCCTCTCCTGCTGATGTTCAGGTGTATATCAGTATGTAGTGTCTCTACTTTAAAGAGTCCTCTCCTGCTGATGTTCAGGTGTATATCAGTATGTAGTGTCTCTACTTTAAAGAGTCCTCTCCTGCTGATGTTCAGGTGTATATCAGTATGTAGTGTCTCTACTTTAAAGAGTCCTCTCCTGCCGAAGTTCAGGTGTATATCAGTATGTAGTGTCTACTTTAAGAGTCCTCTCCTGCTGAAGTTCAGGTGTATATCAGTATGTAGTGTCTCTACTTTAAAGAGTCCTCTCATGCTGAAGTTCAGGTGTATATCAGTATGTAGTGTCTTACTTTAAAGAGTCCTCTCCTGCTGAAGTTCAGGTGTATATCAGTATGTAGTGTCTCTACTTTAAAGAGTCCTCTCCTGCTGAAGTTCAGGTGTATATCAGTATGTAGTGTCCCTTGCACGACTTTCCCTAAGTGAGTCTCTGAGCTTGGTGTCCTTCTTAGTGACCGGCTGGAGCAGTGTTCTGTTTTGTGGACAGGAAAGACAAGTCTCTGCGCCCCGGTATTGGATTTTGTGGTCTGAACGCCACCACTGTGAAAAATAGGTAACCCCTCTGACCCATCTAACCTGCTTTTGAACTCATGAAAGGCATTACTGTTTTCACCAAACTAGACCTTAGAAATGCCTTTGATCTGGTTTGCATTCGGGAGGGTGATGAATGTAAGCACCCCCAGTGGCCGTTATGAGTACTTGGTCATGTCCTTCGATCAGACTAACACCCCTGCAGACTTCCAAGCCTTAATGAACAATGTAGGACGTGCTGAATAAATGTGTCTTTGTCCACCTGCATGATATATCTGTTTTTTCCAGATCCCAGCA
This sequence comes from Dissostichus eleginoides, assembly GCA_031216635.1. Lineage (NCBI taxonomy): Eukaryota > Metazoa > Chordata > Actinopteri > Perciformes > Nototheniidae > Dissostichus > Dissostichus eleginoides. The sequence goes on along the minus strand of CM062268.1, from coordinate 36,311,023 downwards.
GGAGAGTCATGTGTGGAGGGTCCTGCTTCTAGAGACCCATGTCTTTCTGAATCCAGAGACATTTAACTTTTGGGGGTTTGTGTTCAAATGTGAAAGCTTCCAGAATGTTCTAACCAAGGTCTGGAATACATGCATACTTCCAAAAGGTTAAAATCCTGCCATGTCTGGTGGGCCTCAGCTCTTTAACAGCTTTTATTCACTTTCTCTACCGGCAAGGTTCACAGAAGGCCAAACCTGATGCCTCCTCTATGCAGTTTCAGAAGCAGGAACACCCTGCAGAGGAGGAGGAGGTACTTCCCGTTTCCTGTGTGGTTGGTGCTCTAATGGGAAATTGGGGGTAAGGTCAAAAAGTCTCACGTTAACTCTTCTCTCCAAAAATAGGGCTTTGTGCATTGGTGTGACATTAACCAACTACATGTAAAAACACTGAGGAGATGGTGTGGGACCCTGACAGTGGGGGTGACCTTAGACCGGTAGTTATCCATACAGTACCCAGAACTCAGGGGGGTTCACATTGATAGTGCAATCAGCTGCAGGGTCCATGTTGATAGTCTTCAACAGCAGATATGTTTGAGTAGACTTAGGGCCTGTGGAGTTGAGGGGGAATTCAGGGTTTCATTCTGATGCTGTATACACTTCATGAACACACATGCACAAACAGGATCACATGCATTATTTGAGAAGTGGCAGAGCGAAGGGGCTGCTCGGGAGCAGTTGGGGGTTCAGTGCCTTGCTCAAGGGCACCTCTGGCATTTTGGTCAGAACCGGTGAACTTTCAGTACCCAAGCCAAGTCCCTACAGACCTGGCAGTGCAGCTGAGATCACAGATCGCTCGCCTGGTACAGACTGCTATGAAATTAAAAAAACATCAATCCCCCCAAAACATCTATGAGTAGTCCATCATTAAAAAGGCACAACAAATGTATGATCCCCCCCACCCCCCGCCCCATCCACCCACAGCCTCCAGCCAACAGTAGGAGAGTCAGGGTCCCTCAAAACAGGTTAAACCGGTTAAAAACACTAATTCCTGCCAATAAGCTTATCAACAAACAGATGTAATGTATAGTTTAAATGTTGCTCATGAGGTTTGTGCAACAGGTCGCCATTGTCAGTATGTTGTCTGTGTAAAAGTGTATGTGTAAACTGTGTGTTTGCACATGTGCTAATATGTTATTGTCTTTTATCGTGTACTTGGTCGTTTCTATGATTTATATCTTTTGTGGAACTGCAGGACAGATTCCAGAACTCATTTCCTTTTGGGGATAATAAAGTTTATCGTATCGATTCTAAACTTTTAGAGTCTGGAAGTTTAAACGCTTATGCAACACTTACTGACCGTTACACTCATATTCGTGTGTGTGTGTGTGTGTGTGTGTGTGTGTGTGTGTGTGTGTGTGTGTGTGTGTGTGTGTGTGTGTGTGTGTGTGTGTGTGTGTGTGTGTGTGTGTGTGTGTGTGTGTGTGTGTGTGTGTGTGTGTGTGTGTGTCCGAGGGGAGGTTATCTCTGGCCTCTGATTGGTCTCACTGGTCCTCGCCTCGGGGGGTTAAGTGGATCTGTTAAACGTAACAACAGGACAAACATACATGTTGACGGCCAGCTGACCTCTGACCTCAGGGACTTCATTAACGCGGTGATGATGCACCCCCTCCCAATACCAAGAGAGGTTGCATCAGCTACACGAGAGGAATGTTTTTGTACTTCACTTTAAATTTTATATTTAATTTATCAGACACTTTTATCTAAAATGGCTTACAATAAGTTCTAAGATCTCCAACTTTATATAATGGATGCACTGATTCTGGGCCGATACCAACGTTTCTTTTCATTTTTTGTAACTAATCCCAAATAATGGACTTGCCAGCTCATAGAGTCCTGTTGAGAACCCAAAATAGTACCCCAAAGTTTTACATTAGAAATGTATAGTATGGCTTCAAAGTAAAAAATAGCTTGGCCGATTTTCCACGATATTGGAGCAATTCGGTGCAACGAGAAATCAGTGTGTGGATTTGAGCACGCAAAAAGGCGGCATGTGAACAGTCCCTAATACAAACTGCAAATATGACTTTTATTCAGAAAATAAAGGTAATTCCGGTGCTAACGGAAACACTGGTCCCATTATATAATATTTCCTATGCAGTATAATATAATATAAGAAATTACGAATGTATGAGTTCCTCCTGCTGATGTTCAGGTGTATATCAGTATGTAGTGTCTCTATTTTAAAGAGTCCTCTCCTGCTGATGTTCAGGTGTATATCAGTATGTAGTGTCTCTACTTTAAAGAGTCCTCTCCTGCTGATGTTCAGGTGTATATCAGTATGTAGTGTCTCTACTTTAAAGAGTCCTCTCCTGCTGATTTTCAGGTGTATATCAGTATGTAGTGTCTCTATTTTAAAGAGTCCTCTCCAGCTGATGTTCAGGTGTATATCAGTATGTAGTGTCTCTTTTAAAGAGTCCTCTCCTGCTGATGTTCAGGTGTATATCAGTATGTAGTGTCTCTACTTTAAAGAGTCCTCTCCTGCTGATGTTCAGGTGTATATCAGTATGTAGTGTCTCTACTTTAAAGAGTCCTCTCCTGCTGATGTTCAGGTGTATATCAGTATGTAGTGTCTCTACTTTAAGAGTCCTCTCCTGCTGATGTTCAGGTGTATATCAGTATGTAGTGTCTCTACTTTAAAGAGTCGTCTCCTGCTGATGTTCAGGTGTATATCAGTATGTAGTGTCTCTACTTTAAAGAGTCCTCTCCTGCTGATGTTCAGGTGTATATCAGTATGTAGTGTCTCTATTTAAAGAGTCCTCTCCTGCTGATGTTCAGGTGTATATCAGTATGTAGTGTCTCTATTTAAAGAGTCCTCTCCTGCTGATGTTCAGGTGTATATCAGTATGTAGTGTCTCTACTTTAAAGAGTCCTCTCCTGCTGATGTTCAGGTGTATATCAGTATGTAGTGTCTCTACTTTAAAGAGTCCTCTCCTGCTGATGTTCAGGTGTATATCAGTATGTAGTGTCTCTACTTTAAAGAGTCCTCTCCTGCCGAAGTTCAGGTGTATATCAGTATGTAGTGTCTCTACTTTAAAGAGTCCTCTCCTGCTGAAGTTCAGGTGTATATCAGTATGTAGTGTCTCTACTTTAAAGAGTCCTCTCCTGCTGAGTTCAGGTGTATATCAGTATGTAGTGTCTCTACTTTAAAGAGTCCTCTCCTGCTGAAGTTCAGGTGTATATCAGTATGTAGTGTCCCTTGCACGACTTTCCTAAGTGAGTCTCTGGAGCTTGGTGTCCTTCTTAGTCACCGGCTGGAGCAGTGTTCTGTTTTGTGGACAGGAAAGACAAGTCTCTGCGCCCCGGTATTGGATTTTGTGGTCTGAACGCCACCACTGTGAAAATAGGTAACCCCTTGACCCATCTAACTGCTTTTGAACTCATGAAAGGCATTAGTTTTCACCAAACTAGACCTTAGAAATGCCTTTGATTGGTTTGCATTCAGGAGGGTGATGAATGTAAGCACCCCAGTGGCCGTTATGAGTACTTGGTCATGTCCTTCGATCAGACTAAACCCCTGCAGACTTCCAAGCCATAATGAACAATGTAGGACGTGCTGAATAAAATGTGTCTTTGTCCACCTGCATGATATCTGTTTTTCCAGATCCCAGCAGGAGAGTCATGTGTGGAGGGTCCTGCTTCTAGAGACCCATGTCTTTCTGAATCCAGAGACATTTAACTTTTGGGGGTTTGTGTTCAAATATGAAAGCTTCCAGAATGTTCTAACCAGGTCTGGAATACATGCATACTTCCAAAAGGTTCAAATCCTGCCATGTCGGGGCCTCAGCCTCTTTAACAGCTTTTATCACTTTCTCTACCGCAAGGTTCACAGAAGGCCAAACCTGATGCCTCCTCTATGCAGTTTCAGAAGCAGGAACACCTGCAGAGGAGGAGGAGGTACTTCCCGTTTCCTGTGTGGTTGGTGCTCTAATGGGAAATTGGGGGTAAGGTCAAAAAGTCTACGTTAACTCTTCTCTCCAAAAATAGGGCTTTGTGTATTGGTGTGACATTAACCAACTACATGTAAAAACACTGAGGAGATGGTGTGGGACCCTGACAGTGGGGGTGACTTAGACCGGTAGTTATCCATCAGTACCCAGAACTCAGGGGGTTCACATTGATAGTGCAATCAGCTGCAGGGTCCATGTTGATAGTCTTCAACAGCAGATATGTTTGAGTAGACTTAGGGCCTGTGGAGTTGAGGGGGAATTCAGGGTTTCATTCTGATGCTGTATACACTTCATGAACACACATGCACAAACAGGATCACATGCATTATTTGAGAAGTGGCAGAGCGAAGGGGCTGCTCGGGAGCAGTTGGGGGTTCAGTGCCTTGCTCAAGGGCACCTCTGGCATTTTGGTCAGAACCGGTGAACTTTCAGTACCCAAGCCAAGTCCCTACAGACCTGGCAGTGCAGCTGAGATCACAGATCGCTCGCCTGGTACAGACTGCTATGAAATTAAAAAAACCAATCCCCCAAAACATCTATGAGTAGTCCATCATTAAAAAGGCACAACAAATGTATGCCCCCCCCGCCCCATCCACCACAGCCTCCAGCCAACAGTAGGAGATTCAGGGTCCCTCAAAAAGGTTAAACGGTTAAAAACACTAATTCCTGCCAATAAGCTTATCACAAAAAAGATGTAATGTATAGTTTAAATGTTGCTCATGAGGTTTGGCAACAGGTCGCCATGTCAGTATGTTGTCTGTGTAAAAGTGTATGTGTAAACTGTGTGTTTGCACATGTGCTAATATGTATTGTCTTTTATCGGTACTTGGTAGTTTCTATGATTTGGATCTTTTGTGGAACTGCAGGACAGATTCCAGAACTCATTTCCTTTTGGGGATAATAAAGTTTATCGATCGGTTTATCGAGTGTATCGATTCTAAACTTTTAGAGTCTGGAAGTTTAAACGCTTATGCAACACTTACTGACCGTTACACTCATATTCGTGTGTGTGGTGTGTGTAGTGTGTGTATGTGTGTATGTGTGTGTGTGTGTGTGTGTGTGTGTGTGTGTGTGTGTGTGTGTGTGTGTGTGTGTGTGTGTGTGTGTGTGTGTGTGTGTGTGTCCGAGGGGAGGTTCTGGCCGTCTGATTGGTCTCACTGGTCCTCGCCTCGGGGGTTAAATGGATCTGTTAAACGTAACAACAGGACAAACATACATGCTGACGGCCAGCTGACCTCTGACCTCAGGGACTTCATTAAGGCGGTGATGATGCAACCCCCCCCCCCCCCTCCCGATACCAAGAGAGGTTGCATCAGCTACACGAGAGGAATGTTTTTGTACTTCACTTTAAATTTTATATTTAATTTATCACTTTTATCTAAAATGGCTTACAATAAGTTCTAAGATCTCCAACTTTATATAATGGATGCACTGATTCTGGGCCGATACCAACGTTTCTTTTCATTTTTTGTAACTAATCCCAAATAATGGACTTGCCAGCTCATAGAGTCCTGTTGAGAACCCAAAATATACCCCAAAGTTTTACATTAGAAATGTATAGTATGGCTTCCAAGTAAAAAAATAGCTTGGCCGATTTCCACGATATTGGAGCAATTCGGTGCAACGAGAAATCAGTGTGTGGATTTGAGCTCGCAAAAAGGCGGCATGTGAACAGTCCCTAATACAAACTGCAAATATGACTTTTATTCAGAAATAAAGGAAATTCCGGTGCTAACGGAAACACTGGTCCCATTATATAATATTTCCTATGCAGTAATATAATATAAGAAATTACGAATGTATGAGTTCTCTCCTGATGATGTCAGGTGTATGCATATCAGTATGTAGTGCTCTATTTTTAAAGAGTGCTCTCCTGCTGATTTCAGGTGTATATCAGTATGTAGTGTCTCTACTTTAAAGAGTCTCTCCTGCTGATGTTCAGGTGTATATAGTATGTAGTGTCTCTACTTTAAAGAGTCCTCTCCTGCTGATGTTCAGGTGTATATCAGTATGTAGTGTCTCTACTTTAAAGAGTCCTCTCCTGCTGATGTTCAGGGTATATCAGTATGTAGTGTCTCTACTTTAAAGAGTCCTCTCCTGCCGAAGTTCAGGTGTATATCAGTATGTAGTGTCTCTACTTTAAAGAGTCCTCTCCTGCTGAAGTTCAGGTGTATATCAGTATGTAGTGTCTCTACTTTAAAGAGTCCTCTCCTGCTGAAGTTCAGGTGTATATCAGTATGTAGTGTCTCTACTTAAAGAGTCCTCTCTGCTGAAGTCAGGTGTATATCAGTATGTAGTGTCTCTACTTTAAAGAGTCCTCTCCTGATGATGTTCAGGTGTATATCAGTATGTAGTGTCTCTACTTTAAAGAGTCCTCTCCTGCTGAAGTTCAGGTGTATATCAGTATGTAGTGTCTCTACTTTAAAGAGTCCTCTCCTGCTGAAGTTCAGGTGTATATCAGTATGTAGTGTCCCTTGCACGACTTTCCCTAAGTGAGTCTCTGGAGCTTGGTGTCCTTCTAGTGACCGGCTGGAGCAGTGTTCTGTTTTTGTGAACAGGAAAGACAAGTCTCTGCGCCCCGGTATTGGATTTTGTGGTCTGAACGCCACCACTGTGAAAAATAGGAACCCCTCTGACCCATCTAACCTGCTTTTGAACTCATGAAAGGCATTACTGTTTTCACCAAACTAGACCTTAGAAATGCCTTTGATCTGGTTTGCATTCGGGAGGGTGATGAATGTAAGCACCCCCAGTGGCCGTTATGAGTACTTGGTCATGTCCTTCGATCAGACTAACACCCCTGCAGACTTCCAAGCCATAACGAACAATGTAGGACGTGCTGAATAAATGTGTCTTTGTCCACCTGCATGATATATCTGTTTTTCCAGATCCCAGCAGGAGAGTCATGTGTGGAGGGTCCTGCTTCTAGAGACCCATGTCTTTCTGAATCCAGAGACATTTAACTTTGGGGGTTTGTGTTCAAATGTGAAAGCTTCCAGAATGTTCTAACCAAGGTCTGGAATACATGCATACTTCAAAAGGTTCAAATCCTGCCATGTCTGGTGGGCCTCAGCTCTTTAACAGCTTTTATTCACTTTCTCTACCGGCAAGGTTCACAGAAGGCCAAACCTGATGCCTCCTCTATGCAGTTTCAGAAGCAGGAACACCCTGCAGAGGAGGAGGAGGTACTTCCCGTTTCCTGTGTGGTTGGTGCTCTAATGGGAAATTGGGGGTAATGTCAAAAAGTCTCACGTTAATCTTCTCTCCAAAAATAGGGCTTTGTGCATTGGTGTGAATAACCAACTACATGTAAAAACACTGAGGAGATGGTGTGGGACCCTGACAGTGGGGGTGACCTTAGACCGGTAGTTATCCATAGAGTACCCAGAACTCAGGGGGGTTCACATTGATAGTGCAATCAGCTGCAGGGTCCATGTTGATAGTCTTCAACAGCGGATATGTTTGAGTAGACTTAGGGCCTGTGGAGTTGAGGGGGAATTCAGGGTTTCATTCTGATGCTGTATACACTTCATGAACACACATGCACAAACAGGATCACATGCATTATTTGAGAAGTGGCAGAGCGAAGGGGCTGCTCGGGAGCAGTTGGGGGTTCAGTGCCTTGCTCAAGGGCACCTCTGGCATTTGGTCAGAACCGGTGAACTTTCAGTACCCAAGCTAAGTCCCTACAGACCTGGCAGTGCAGCTGAGATCACAGATCGCTCGCCTGGTACAGACTGCTATGAAATTAAAAAAACATCAATCCCCCCAAAACATCTATGAGTAGTCCATCATTAAAAAGGCACAACAAATGTATGACCCCCCCCGCCCCATCCACCCACAGCCTCCAGCCAACAGTAGGAGATTCAGGGTCCCTCAAAACAGGTTAAACCGGTTAAAAACACTAATTCCTGCCAATAAGCTTATCAACAAACAGATGTAATGTATAGTTTAAATGTTGCTCATGAGGTTTGTGCAACAGGTCGCCATTGTCAGTATGTTGTCTGTGTAAAAGTGTATGTGTAAACTGTGTGTTTGCACATGTGCTAATATGTTATTGTCTTTATCGTGTACTTGGTCGTTCTATGATTTATATCTTTTGTGGAACTGCAGGACAGAGTCCAGAACTAATTTTTTGGGGATAATAAAGTTTATCGTATCGATTCTAAACTTTTAGAGTCTGGAAGTTTAAACGCTTATGCAACACTTACTGACCGTTACACTCATATTTGTGTGTGTGTGTGTGTGTGTGTGTGTGTGTGTGTGTGTGTGTGTGTGTGTGTGTGTGTGTGTGTCCGAGGGGAGGTTATCTCTGGCCTCTGATTGTCTCACTGGTCCTCGCCTCGGGGGGTTAAGTGGATCTGTTAAACGTAACAACAGGACAAACATACATGCTGACGGCCAGCTGACCTCTGACCTCAGGGACTTCATTAACGCGGTGATGATGCACCCCCCCCCCCCCTCCCGATACCAAGAGAGGTTGCATCAGCTACACGAGAGGAATGTTTTTGTACTTCACTTTAAATTTTATATTTAATTTATCAGACACTTTATCTAAAATGGCTTACAATAAGTTCTAAGATCTCCAACTTTATATAATGGATGCACTGATTCTGGGCCGATACCAACGTTTCTTTTCATTTTTTTGTAACTAATCCCCAAATAATGGACTTGCCAGCTCATAGAGTCCTGTTGAGAACCAAAATAGTACCCCAAAGTTTTACATTAGAAATGTATAGTATGGCTTCCAAGTAAAAAATAGCTTGGCCGATTTTCCACGATATTGGAGCAATTCGGTGCAACGAGAAATCAGTGTGTGGATTTGAGCACGCAAAAAGGCGGCATGTGAACAGTCCCTAATACAAACTGCAAATATGACTTTTATTCAGGAAATAAAGGTAATTCCGGTGCTAACGGAAACACTGGTCCCATTATATAATATTTCCTATGCAGTATAATATAATATAAGAAATACGAATGTATGAGTTCTCTTGCTGATGTTCAGGTGATATCAGTATGTAGTGTCTCTACTTTAAGAGTCTCTCCTGCTGATGTTCAGGTGTATATCAGTATGTAGTGTCTCTACTTTTAAAGAGTCCTCTCCTGCTGATGTTCAGGTGTATATCAGTATGTAGTGTCTACTTTAAAGAGTCCTCTCCTGCTGATGTTCAGGTGTATATCAGTATGTAGTGTCTCTACTTTAAAGAGTCCTCTCCTGCTGATGTTCAGCTGTATATCAGTATGTAGAGTCTCTACTTTAAAGAGTCCTCTCCTGCTGATGTTCAGGTGTATATCAGTATGTAGTGTCTCTACTTTAAAGAGTCCTCTCCTGCTGATGTTCAGGTGTATATCAGTATGTAGTGTCTCTACTTTAAAGAGTCCTCTCCTGCCGAAGTTCAGGTGTATATCAGTATGTAGTGTCTCTACTTTAAAGAGTCCTCTCCTGCTGAAGTTCAGGTGTATATCAGTATGTAGTGTCTCTACTTTAAAGAGTCCTCTCATGCTGAAGTTCAGGTGTATATCAGTATGTAGTGTCTCTACTTTAAAGAGTCCTCTCCTGCTGAAGTTCAGGTGTATATCAGTATGTAGTGTCTCTACTTTAAAGAGTCCTCTCCTGCTGAAGTTCAGGTGTATATCAGTATGTAGTGTCCCTTGCACGACTTTCCCTAAGTGAGTCTCTGGAGCTTGGTGTCCTTCTTAGTGACCGGCTGGAGCAGTGTTCTGTTTTGTGGACAGGAAAGACAAGTCTCTGCGCCCCGGTATTGGATTTTGTGGTCTGAACGCCACCACTGTGAAAAATAGGTAACCCCTCTGACCCATCTAACCTGCTTTTGAACTCATGAAAGGCATTACTGTTTTCACCAAACTAGACCTTAGAAATGCCTTTGATCTGGTTTGCATTCGGGAGGGTGATGAATGTAAGCACCCCCAGTGGCCGTTATGAGTACTTGGTCATGTCCTTCGATCAGACTAACACCCCTGCAGACTTCCAAGCCTTAATGAACAATGTAGGACGTGCTGAATAAATGTGTCTTTGTCCACCTGCATGATATATCTGTTTTTTCCAGATCCCAGCAGGAGAGTCATGTGTGGAGGGTCCTGCTTCTAGAGACCCATGTCTTTCTGAATCCAGAGACATTTAACTTTTGGGGGTTTGTGTTCAAATGTGAAAGCTTCCAGAATGTTCTAACCAAGGTCTGGAATACATGCATACTTCCAAAAGGTTCAAATCCTGCCATGTCTGGTGGGCCTCAGCTCTTTAACAGCTTTTATTCACTTTCTCTACCGGCAAGGTTCACAGAAGGCCAAACCTGATGCCTCCTCTATGCAGTTTCAGAAGCAGGAACACCCTGCAGAGGAGGAGGAGGTACTTCCCGTTTCCTGTGTGGTTGGTGCTCTAATGGGAAATTGGGGGTAAGGTCAAAAAGTCTCACGTTAACTCTTCTCTCCAAAAATAGGGCTTTGTGCATTGGTGTGACATTAACCAACTACATGTAAAAACACTGAGGAGATGGTGTGGGACCCTGACAGTGGGGGTGACCTTAGACCGGTAGTTATCCATACAGTACCCAGAACTCAGGGGGGTTCACATTGATAGTGCAATCAGCTGCAGGGTCCATGTTGATAGTCTTCAACAGCAGATATGTTTGAGTAGACTTAGGGCCTGTGGAGTTGAGGGGGAATTCAGGGTTTCATTCTGATGCTGTATACACTTCATGAACACACATGCACAAACAGGATCACATGCATTATTTGAGAAGTGGCAGAGCGAAGGGGCTGCTCGGGAGCAGTTGGGGGTTCAGTGCCTTGCTCAAGGGCACCTCTGGCATTTTGGTCAGAACCGGTGAACTTTCAGTACCCAAGCCAAGTCCCTACAGACCTGGCAGTGCAGCTGAGATCACAGATCGCTCGCCTGGTACAGACTGCTATGAAATTAAAAAAACATCAATCCCCCCAAAACATCTATGAGTAGTCCATCATTAAAAAGGCACAACAAATGTATGATCCCCCCCGCCCCATCCACCCACAGCCTCCAGCCAACAGTAGGAGAGTCAGGGTCCCTCAAAACAGGTTAAACCGGTTAAAAACACTAATTCCTGCCAATAAGCTTATCAACAAACAGATGTAATGTATAGTTTAAATGTTGCTCATGAGGTTTGTGCAACAGGTCGCCATTGTCAGTATGTTGTCTGTGTAAAAGTGTATGTGTAAACTGTGTGTTTGCACATGTGCTAATATGTTATTGTCTTTTATCGTGTACTTGGTCGTTTCTATGATTTATATCTTTTGTGGAACTGCAGGACAGATTCCAGAACTCATTTCCTTTTGGGGATAATAAAGTTTATCGTATCGATTCTAAACTTTTAGAGTCTGGAAGTTTAAACGCTTATGCAACACTTACTGACCGTTACACTCATATTCGTGTGTGTGTGTGTGTGTGTGTGTGTGTGTGTGTGTGTGTGTGTGTGTGTGTGTGTGTGTGTGTGTGTGTGTGTGTGTGTGTGTGTGTGTGTGTGTGTCTGTGTCCGAGGGGAGGTTATCTCTGGCCTCTGATTGGTCTCACTGGTCCTCGCCTCGGGGGGTTAAGTGGATCTGTTAAACGTAACAACAGGACAAACATACATGCTGACGGCCAGCTGACCTCTGACCTCAGGGACTTCATTAACGCGGTGATGATGCACCCCCTCCCAATACCAAGAGAGGTTGCATCAGCTACACGAGAGGAATGTTTTTGTACTTCACTTTAAATTTTATATTTAATTTATCAGACACTTTTATCTAAAATGGCTTACAATAAGTTCTAAGATCTCCAACTTTATATAATGGATGCACTGATTCTGGGCCGATACCAACGTTTCTTTTCATTTTTTTGTAACTAATCCCCAAATAATGGACTTGCCAGCTCATAGAGTCCTGTTGAGAACCCAAAATAGTACCCCAAAGTTTTACATTAGAAATGTATAGTATGGCTTCCAAGTAAAAAAATAGCTTGGCCGATTTTCCACGATATTGGAGCAATTCGGTGCAACGAGAAATCAGTGTGTGGATTTGAGCACGCAAAAAGGCGGCATGTGAACAGTCCCTAATACAAACTGCAAATATGACTTTTATTCAGAAAATAAAGGTAATTCCGGTGCTAACGGAAACACTGGTCCCATTATATAATATTTCCTATGCAGTATAATATAATATAAGAAATTACGAATGTATGAGTTCTCTCCTGCTGATGTTCAGGTGTATATCAGTATGTAGTGTCTCTATTTTAAAGAGTCCTCTCCTGCTGATGTTCAGGTGTATATCAGTATGTAGTGTCTCTACTTTAAAGAGTCCTCTCCTGCTGATGTTCAGGTGTATATCAGTATGTAGTGTCTCTACTTTAAAGAGTCCTCTCCTGCTGATTTTCAGGTGTATATCAGTATGTAGTGTCTCTATTTTAAAGAGTCCTCTCCAGCTGATGAGGTGTATATCAGTATGTAGTGTCTCTATTTTAAAGAGTCCTCTCCTGCTGATGTTCAGGTGTATATCAGTATGTAGTGTCTCTACTTTAAAGAGTCGTCTCCTGCTGATGTTCAGGTGTATATCAGTATGTAGTGTCTCTACTTTAAAGAGTCCTCTCCTGCTGATGTTCAGGTGTATATCAGTATGTAGTGTCTCTACTTTAAAGAGTCCTCTCCTGCTGATGTTCAGGTGTATATCAGTATGTAGTGTCTCTACTTTAAAGAGTCGTCTCCTGCTGATGTTCAGGTGTATATCAGTATGTAGTGTCTCTACTTTAAAGAGTCCTCTCCTGCTGATGTTCAGGTGTATATCAGTATGTAGTGTCTCTATTTTAAAGAGTCCTCTCCAGCTGATGTTCAGGTGTATATCAGTATGTAGTGTCTCTATTTTAAAGAGTCCTCTCCTGCTGATGTTCAGGTGTATATCAGTATGTAGTGTCTCTACTTTAAAGAGTCGTCTCCTGCTGATGTTCAGGTGTATATCAGTATGTAGTGTCTCTACTTTAAAGAGTCCTCTCCTGCTGATGTTCAGGTGTATATCAGTATGTAGTGTCTCTACTTTAAAGAGTCCTCTCCTGCCGAAGTTCAGGTGTATATCAGTATGTAGTGTCTCTACTTTAAAGAGTCCTCTCCTGCTGAAGTTCAGGTGTATATCAGTATGTAGTGTCTCTACTTTAAAGAGTCCTCTCCTGCTGAAGTTCAGGTGTATATCAGTATGTAGTGTCTCTACTTTAAAGAGTCCTCTCCTGCTGAAGTTCAGGTGTATATCAGTATGTAGTGTCCCTTGCACGACTTTCCCTAAGTGAGTCTCTGGAGCTTGGTGTCCTTCTTAGTCACCGGCTGGAGCAGTGTTCTGTTTTGTGGACAGGAAAGACAAGTCTCTGCGCCCCGGTATTGGATTTTGTGGTCTGAACGCCACCACTGTGAAAAATAGGTAACCCCTCTGACCCATCTAACCTGCTTTTGAACTCATGAAAGGCATTAGTTTTCACCAAACTAGACCTTAGAAATGCCTTTGATTGGTTTGCATTCAGGAGGGTGATGAATGTAAGCACCCCCAGTGGCCGTTATGAGTACTTGGTCATGTCCTTCGATCAGACTAACACCCCTGCAGACTTCCAAGCCATAATGAACAATGTAGGACGTGCTGAATAAATGTGTCTTTGTCCACCTGCATGATATATCTGTTTTTTCCAGATCCCAGCAGGAGAGTCATGTGTGGAGGGTCCTGCTTCTAGAGACCCATGTCTTTCTGAATCCAGAGACATTTAACTTTTGGGGGTTTGTGTTCAAATATGAAAGCTTCCAGAATGTTCTAACCAAGGTCTGGAATACATGCATACTTCCAAAAGGTTCAAATCCTGCCATGTCTGGTGGGCCTCAGCTCTTTAACAGCTTTTATTCACTTTCTCTACCGGCAAGGTTCACAGAAGGCCAAACCTGATGCCTCCTCTATGCAGTTTCAGAAGCAGGAACACCCTGCAGAGGAGGAGGAGGTACTTCCCGTTTCCTGTGTGGTTGGTGCTCTAATGGGAAATTGGGGGTAAGGTCAAAAAGTCTCACGTTAACTCTTCTCTCCAAAAATAGGGCTTTGTGTATTGGTGTGACATTAACCAACTACATGTAAAAACACTGAGGAGATGGTGTGGGACCCTGACAGTGGGGGTGACCTTAGACCGGTAGTTATCCATACAGTACCCAGAACTCAGGGGGTTCACATTGATAGTGCAATCAGCTGCAGGGTCCATGTTGATAGTCTTCAACAGCAGATATGTTTGAGTAGACTTAGGGCCTGTGGAGTTGAGGGGGAATTCAGGGTTTCATTCTGATGCTGTATACACTTCATGACACACATGCACAAACAGGATCACATGCATTATTTGAGAAGTGGCAGAGCGAAGGGGCTGCTCGGGAGCAGTTGGGGGTTCAGTGCCTTGCTCAAGGGCACCTCTGGCATTTTGGTCAGAACCGGTGAACTTTCAGTACCCAAGCCAAGTCCCTACAGACCTGGCAGTGCAGCTGAGATCACAGATCGCTCGCCTGGTACAGACTGCTATGAAATTAAAAAAACACCAATCCCCCCAAAACATCTATGAGTAGTCCATCATTAAAAAGGCACAACAAATGTATGACCCCCCCCGCCCCATCCACCCACAGCCTCCAGCCAACAGTAGGAGATTCAGGGTCCCTCAAAACAGGTTAAACCGGTTAAAAACACTAATTCCTGCCAATAAGCTTATCAACAAACAGATGTAATGTATAGTTTAAATGTTGCTCATGAGGTTTGTGCAACAGGTCGCCATTGTCAGTATGTTGTCTGTGTAACAGTGTATGTGTAAACTGTGTGTTTGCACATGTGCTAATATGTTATTGTCTTTTATCGTGTACTTGGTAGTTTCTATGATTTGGATCTTTTGTGGAACTGCAGGACAGATTCCAGAACTCATTTCCTTTTGGGGATAATAAAGTTTATCGATCGGTTTATCGAGTGTATCGATTCTAAACTTTTAGAGTCTGGAAGTTTAAACGCTTATGCAACACTTACTGACCGTTACACTCATATTCGTGTGTGTGTGTGTGTGTATGTGTGTGTATGTGTGTATGTGTGTGTGTGTGTGTGTGTGTGTGTGTGTGTGTTGTGTGTGTGTGGTGTGTGTGTGTGTGTGTGTGTGGTGTGTGTGTGTCCGAGGGGAGGTTATCTCTGGCCTCTGATTGGTCTCACTGGTCCTCGCCTGGGGGTTAAATGGATCTGTTAAACGTAACAACAGGACAAACATACATGCTGACGGCCAGCTGACCTCTGACCTCAGGGACTTCATTAAGGCGGTGATGATGCAACCCCCCCCCCCCCCCCTCCCGATACCAAGAGAGGTTGCATCAGCTACACGAGAGGAATGTTTTTGTACTTCACTTTAAATTTTATATTTAATTTATCAGCACTTTTATCTAAAATGGCTTACAATAAGTTCTAAGATCTCCAACTTTATATAATGGATGCACTGATTCTGGGCCGATACCAACGTTTCTTTTCATTTTTTTGTAACTAATCCCCAAATAATGGACTTGCCAGCTCATAGAGTCCTGTTGAGAACCCAAAATAGTACCCCAAAGTTTTACATTAGAAATGTATAGTATGGCTTCCAAGTAAAAAAATAGCTTGGCCGATTTTCCACGATATTGGAGCAATTCGGTGCAACGAGAAATCAGTGTGTGGATTTGAGCTCGCAAAAAGGCGGCATGTGAACAGTCCCTAATACAAACTGCAAATATGACTTTTATTCAGAAAATAAAGGTAATTCCGGTGCTAACGGAAACACTGGTCCCATTATATAATATTTCCTATGCAGTATAATATAATATAAGAAATTACGAATGTATGAGTTCTCTCCTGCTGATGTTCAGGTGTATATCAGTATGTAGTGTCTCTATTTTAAAGAGTCCTCTCCTGCTGATGTTCAGGTGTATATCAGTATGTAGTGTCTCTACTTTAAAGAGTCCTCTCCTGCTGATGTTCAGGTGTATATCAGTATGTAGTGTCTCTACTTTAAAGAGTCCTCTCCTGCTGATTTTCAGGTGTATATCAGTATGTAGTGTCTCTACTTTAAAGAGTCCTCTCCTGCTGATGTTCAGGTGTATATCAGTATGTAGTGTCTCTACTTTAAAGAGTCCTCTCCTGCCGAAGTTCAGGTGTATATCAGTATGTAGTGTCTCTACTTTAAAGAGTCCTCTCCTGCTGAAGTTCAGGTGTATATCAGTATGTAGTGTCTCTACTTTAAAGAGTCCTCTCCTGCTGAAGTTCAGGTGTATATCAGTATGTAGTGTCTCTACTTTAAAGAGTCCTCTCCTGCTGAAGTCAGGTGTATATCAGTATGTAGTGTCTCTACTTTAAAGAGTCCTCTCCTGCTGATGTTCAGGTGTATATCAGTATGTAGTGTCTCTACTTTAAAGAGTCCTCTCCTGCTGAAGTTCAGGTGTATATCAGTATGTAGTGTCTCTACTTTAAAGAGTCCTCTCCTGCTGAAGTTCAGGTGTATATCAGTATGTAGTGTCCCTTGCACGACTTTCCCTAAGTGAGTCTCTGGAGCTTGGTGTCCTTCTTAGTGACCGGCTGGAGCAGTGTTCTGTTTTGTGAACAGGAAAGACAAGTCTCTGCGCCCCGGTATTGGATTTTGTGGTCTGAACGCCACCACTGTGAAAAATAGGTAACCCCTCTGACCCATCTAACCTGCTTTTGAACTCATGAAAGGCATTACTGTTTTCACCAAACTAGACCTTAGAAATGCCTTTGATCTGGTTTGCATTCGGAGGGTGATGAATGTAAGCACCCCCAGTGGCCGTTATGAGTACTTGGTCATGTCCTTCGATCAGACTAACACCCCTGCAGACTTCCAAGCCATAACGAACAATGTAGGACGTGCTGAATAAATGTGTCTTTGTCCACCTGCATGATATATCTGTTTTTTCCAGATCCCAGCAGGAGAGTCATGTGTGGAGGGTCCTGCTTCTAGAGACCCATGTCTTTCTGAATCCAGAGACATTTAACTTTTGGGGGTTTGTGTTCAAATGTGAAAGCTTCCAGAATGTTCTAACCAAGGTCTGGAATACATGCATACTTCCAAAAGGTTCAAATCCTGCCATGTCTGGTGGGCCTCAGCTCTTTAACAGCTTTTATTCACTTTCTCTACCGGCAAGGTTCACAGAAGGCCAAACCTGATGCCTCCTCTATGCAGTTTCAGAAGCAGGAACACCCTGCAGAGGAGGAGGAGGTACTTCCCGTTTCCTGTGTGGTTGGTGCTCTAATGGGAAATTGGGGGTAATGTCAAAAAGTCTCACGTTAACTCTTCTCTCCAAAAATAGGGCTTTGTGCATTGGTGTGACATTAACCAACTACATGTAAAAACACTGAGGAGATGGTGTGGGACCCTGACAGTGGGGGTGACCTTAGACCGGTAGTTATCCATAGAGTACCCAGAACTCAGGGGGGTTCACATTGATAGTGCAATCAGCTGCAGGGTCCATGTTGATAGTCTTCAACAGCGGATATGTTTGAGTAGACTTAGGGCCTGTGGAGTTGAGGGGGAATTCAGGGTTTCATTCTGATGCTGTATACACTTCATGAACACACATGCACAAACAGGATCACATGCATTATTTGAGAAGTGGCAGAGCGAAGGGGCTGCTCGGGAGCAGTTGGGGGTTCAGTGCCTTGCTCAAGGGCACCTCTGGCATTTTGGTCAGAACCGGTGAACTTTCAGTACCCAAGCTAAGTCCCTACAGACCTGGCAGTGCAGCTGAGATCACAGATCGCTCGCCTGGTACAGACTGCTATGAAATTAAAAAAACATCAATCCCCCCAAAACATCTATGAGTAGTCCATCATTAAAAAGGCACAACAAATGTATGACCCCCCCCGCCCCATCCACCCACAGCCTCCAGCCAACAGTAGGAGATTCAGGGTCCCTCAAAACAGGTTAAACCGGTTAAAAACACTAATTCCTGCCAATAAGCTTATCAACAAACAGATGTAATGTATAGTTTAAATGTTGCTCATGAGGTTTGTGCAACAGGTCGCCATTGTCAGTATGTTGTCTGTGTAAAAGTGTATGTGTAAACTGTGTGTTTGCACATGTGCTAATATGTTATTGTCTTTTATCGTGTACTTGGTCGTTTCTATGATTTATATCTTTTGTGGAACTGCAGGACAGAGTCCAGAACTAATTTCCTTTTGGGGATAATAAAGTTTATCGTATCGATTCTAAACTTTTAGAGTCTGGAAGTTTAAACGCTTATGCAACACTTACTGACCGTTACACTCATATTGTGTGTGTGTGTGTGTGTGTGTGTGTGTGTGTGTGTGTGTGTGTGTGTGTGTGTGTGTGTGTGTGTGTCCGAGGGGAGGTTATCTCTGGCCTCTGATTGGTCTCACTGGTCCTCGCCTCGGGGGGTTAAGTGGATCTGTTAAACGTAACAACAGGACAAACATACATGCTGACGGCCAGCTGACCTCTGACCTCAGGGACTTCATTAACGCGGTGATGATGCAACCCCCCCCCCCCCTCCCGATACCAAGAGAGGTTGCATCAGCTACACGAGAGGAATGTTTTTGTACTTCACTTTAAATTTTATATTTAATTTATCAGACACTTTTATCTAAAATGGCTTACAATAAGTTCTAAGATCTCCAACTTTATATAATGGATGCACTGATTCTGGGCCGATACCAACGTTTCTTTTCATTTTTTTGTAACTAATCCCCAAATAATGGACTTGCCAGCTCATAGAGTCCTGTTGAGAACCCAAAATAGTACCCCAAAGTTTTACATTAGAAATGTATAGTATGGCTTCCAAGTAAAAAATAGCTTGGCCGATTTTCCACGATATTGGAGCAATTCGGTGCAACGAGAAATCAGTGTGTGGATTTGAGCACGCAAAAAGGCGGCATGTGAACAGTCCCTAATACAAACTGCAAATATGACTTTTATTCAGGAAATAAAGGTAATTCCGGTGCTAACGGAAACACTGGTCCCATTATATAATATTTCCTATGCAGTATAATATAATATAAGAAATTACGAATGTATGAGTTCTCTCCTGCTGATGTTCAGGTGTATATCAGTATGTAGTGTCTCTACTTTAAAGAGTCCTCTCCTGCTGATGTTCAGGTGTATATCAGTATGTAGTGTCTCTACTTTAAAGAGTCCTCTCCTGCTGATGTTCAGGTGTATATCAGTATGTAGTGTCTCTACTTTAAAGAGTCCTCTCCTGCTGATGTTCAGGTGTATATCAGTATGTAGTGTCTCTACTTTAAAGAGTCCTCTCCTGCTGATGTTCAGCTGTATATCAGTATGTAGAGTCTCTACTTTAAAGAGTCCTCTCCTGCTGATGTTCAGGTGTATATCAGTATGTAGTGTCTCTACTTTAAAGAGTCCTCTCCTGCTGATGTTCAGGTGTATATCAGTATGTAGTGTCTCTACTTTAAAGAGTCCTCTCCTGCTGATGTTCAGCTGTATATCAGTATGTAGAGTCTCTACTTTAAAGAGTCCTCTCCTGCTGATGTTCAGGTGTATATCAGTATGTAGTGTCTCTACTTTAAGAGTCCTCTCCTCCTGATGTTCAGGTGTATATCAGTATGTAGTGTCTCTACTTTAAAGAGTCCTCTCCTGCTGATGTTCAGGTGTATATCAGTATGTAGTGTCTCTACTTTAAAGAGTCCTCTCCTGCTGATGTTCAGGTGTATATCAGTATGTAGTGTCTCTACTTTAAAGAGTCCTCTCCTGCTGAAGTTCAGGTGTATATCAGTATGTAGTGTCTCTACTTTAAAGAGTCCTGTCCTGCTGATGTTCAGGTGTATATTAGTATTTAGCTGGCCGACTCTGCTGTGATTGGTCAACCGCTTAGAGATGTCCCCTCAGCCTATCACACCAATAGGAGTGCGAGCGTTACATAGTGATGTCACTATGTTCGGGAAGTGAATGAAGGAATACCACAAAAAGAAGAATAGGGACTCTTTAAGGAAAGCTTCAAGGATCTAAAGAGTAAATAAAGTATACCTTCTGTCAAATAATTTGTCTTCACTTTATTGATAAACAGTCAGAGAAACACAGTGTTTGGCTAAACTAACATAAATGTCTTCAAAAATATACTAACCCCAACCAGAGAGGCTTTAATTGTGAAAACCCTAAATCAATTCTCTGGTTTCCTGTGGCACAGATCAGGAGACCGGCTCCCGTCCTCAGCTGGTCCTCTAGTGACACTCAGAGACATCTAAACCATTAAAACCATTACAATCTACGTCTCTTCTTCGCGTCACGTCTCTAACAGAACATCCGGCAGAAGCCTGATCCCTCTCCTTACGTCTGATTTAAATTAATTCTCTCCAGCATTACGACTCAGAAATAAGTGAAAATTATAGTTTTACTTAAAACAAAATGAATCTGTGAAACAGTTGGGAAATAATCAAGAAATACAGAAGATTATCAAAGCCACGCATTTTGAATTGTTTAGAATAATCGCATAAAAAGAACGTTTGCCAGGTTTATTTTTAGTTAAATTACTTTTAGGGATTTATTCTTTTTCAAATTCACAGAAAGTAAAAAAACATTCAAAATAAATGCAAAACCTCCATAAAGGATTTAAGTCTTATATCTGTCTATAACATGTATTATTATTATTATTATTATTATTATTGATAACTTCATTTGAGGTCAGTTAACAATAAGGTAATACAAATAAGATATGATATTTCAAATGATATTATATTTCAATCTAAAATGTTTCCATGCGAGAAATAAGAAATAAATGTGTGAAAAGCACTGATTAAAGTTCATTTTTAGTCTTCAAAACAATAAAGTGAAATGTTATATATTTACTTTGTGTTGAAGGACCTGAGGCAGTGCTGCCCTCTGCTGGCAGAATTTAGTTTTACAAGACCAAGGTTTCATTTGACTGTGAGAATGAAAACCTAAAACACTTTAAGAACTTCACAATCTTTAAAATCTTTAAGAAATCTACAAAAAATATAAATAAATATTTATAAATTTGTTCTCAAATGTTCAACTAAATTCTCAAATGTTGGCTTTATTCACGAATGTTCACATTTTTATTCAAATATTTTCTCAATTTCTTCCACAATTATTTTCTCATATTTTTGAGGATAATCTGATTTTCAAATTTTGAATTATTTTCATAAATGTTATCTCCAATTTTGAATTCATTCTGGATTTTTCCCCCAAAATTCAACTTTATTCATGATCTTTCTACTTCATTCTTTAAATGTATCAACGTCTTTATCGACATTTCTATTTCTATAGTCTTTAATCCCCATTATTCTTTTATCCCAACATGTCGACTTAATTCTCAGCATTTATGACTTTACTTTCAAATGTACTTTTCTCACATTTTCCACGTTATTCTCAAAAAGTGGACTTTATTTTTTAAACGTTTCTCAAAACAGAACCCCTCTTGATTCCCTCACTAATCCTTGTCCCTATAGATCAGATTTAGAAAAACGTATCAGTAGAAACTTTATTCCCACAGTCTTTTAACGAAACGCTAACGGCTTCGTGGGGCTCTACCTCTCCGTGCTGATCTTGTACCGCAGGACGAAGTATGCGATGAGCCTGAGCGAGAAGAAGAAGATGGCGAGAACGATGAAGTCCAGGTACAGTTTGGCATCCAGCATGTCCAGCTCCTTCAGGATGGCGTCGGACTTCTGGAAGTGGCAGGTTTCTGCGACGTCGCAGTGCAGGTCATCGCGGTCAGACTGTAGATGGACAGGATGACGCCCTCGAAGCCGTACCTGGGACACGGACAGGAAGCAGATTGGTTTGAAACCCGCAGACATGTTTCAGATCAGCGTTAAACACGACAATACAAGTTGAGATATTTTGCAATAAACCTGTGCTGTGCAATATATACACTTCTCTTCTTCTGTGCAATAATCATAAACATTTTTATGTGCAAAACATATTTTTTATAATAATAATTAATAATAATAATTCATTCTATTCCAAGGAAAGGTTTAAGACTGTACAAAACCGTAACAGGGAACACGTAGGGAAACATAATATCTCAAAACCTTAATAAGTTTGCTTAGCTATTTAAATGCTGCTACTTATACACTGAATAAATAGTAGAATCTCATATAAAGGAGTTTTTCTTCATATTAGATTAAAAAGTGTCATTATATCACAATGAGATACTTCTTCTCTCTGTGCTGTAAGGAAACAGCGCCCCCACCTGACGTAGGAGATGTATGACATCCACTGCAGGTACCAGGGGATGGTGTCGAAACTGACAAAGAAACCAGAAAACAGAAGAACTGGGATCGCTGTGACCGGACCAACAAACGTCGCCACCTGCAGGACAAACAAACCAGGAGAGACATTTAAATACACCAACGTTACGGATAACAGGTCAGCAGGTGAACACACACACACGTCAGTTCAGGTGAGTTCAGGTGCAGCTGAGGACAGGTGGGTTCAGGTACAGGTGAGTTAATGTGAGTTCAGGTACAGGTGGGTTTAGGTAGATGTGAGATAATGTGAATTCAAGTACAGGTGGGTTTAGGTACAGGTGGGTTTAGGTACAGGTGAATTCAGGTGCAGGGGAGTCCAGTGCAGGTGAGTTCAGGTACAAGTGAGTTAATGTGAGTTCAGGAACAGGGGAGCCCAGGTTGGTTTAGGCCTACAGTACAGTAGAAAAAGATAAAGACCAATAGAGTATCCTAGGATTACACAATAGATAAAGAAGAAATGAAAAATCTCTACAAAAGACCAATAAACTACAAAAGCAGAAACGTATTGACACGTTGGTTATATACACAAAGAAGGCTTCAAATGTATTCAGTATTGTATGAACATGTTTTAAATGGGGTGTGGACGTCAGATCCTCTAGGGGGGTCCGGGGGTAAGCCCCCCAGGAAGATTTGTTTTAACATTTTAAAGCAAAATGCTTCAATCTGGTGCACTTTGAGCAGAATTACTAGAGACTAGATCTAGGGGTACAACTCTAAACACCCATATGAAAAAGATCAAATAAGTATGTGAACATAACCAACAACCTACCATAGCCAATAACACGTAAATGTAACGTATTTTATTTTGGTTGTTCATTTTATTTTACCTAGTTAACATTTATTTATTTATGCTTTTTTTTATTATATCTCCAGTTTTAAAGGATATTTTGGTTACTGTCCTCTAGTATACATTGGAATGATTTCAAACCTGTTTTTATTTATCCTAATAATTATAAAGGTGTGCCTTGGAAATATTTGTTTACATAAATTGTGACCAAACCGTTTGAGACCCACTGAGATAACTTAGACTAAAGTGAACTATCTAAACCCTCAGAGTCCTTTACCTCACTGAGCTGTAGTTATCAGCCTCTCTGTCTGACAGTAGAGAGCTCTCCCTCCACCTTATTGTAGAAACATCTTCTTATATTCGTTAGCGCAGCTAGCACCAGATGGTAAACAACAACAATAGTCGGTACCGGTGCTCCCTCTCTCTCTCTCCCTCTCTCTCTCTCTCGCTCGCTCCCACGCTCGCACTTTGGCTGTGAGCTGCGGGCGCCTGATAAGCCAACATCCCCCACTTTCATCACTTACAGCGCCCATCGTACAGGGCAAATGGAACGTGTAACCGGGGTGAAAAGGGTGCTATCTTTACTTAATTATGAATGTTGTTACATCAAGGCTGAAAATTAGGATGAGCGCAAAATCAGGATGAGTGCAAAATGCTTTTTTCCCTCCCAGAGCTACCAGCGCAGCGCCCCCCCAGATCTGGCGCCCTAGGCAACCGCCTATGTCGCCTATGCCAAAAACCGGCCCTGGTTACAGGTACAGGTAAGTTCAGGTTCAGGTGAGTTGAGATGAGTTCAGGTACAGGTACAGGTACAGGTGAGTTCAAGTGAGTTCATGTACAGGTGAGTTCAGGTGAGTTCAGGTTACCTGTAGCGAGGTGGATGCGGCTCCGATCAGCAGCCCCAGACTCTGAGCCACCAGCGAGGTGAGGACCCCGAGAGACAGGAAGAGGAAGAAGCGTCCGGCGTCTGGAGGCTGAGCCGTCATCCAGTACACGATGCTGCAGTACACCACGGGGAACACCACCTGGACATCATTTTACAAAACACTTGTTTTTATTATTGCTACCAAATTAACTGAGAAAAGTGAAACCGTAAACCCTCTTAAAACGTCAGAATCTTAAAAAGACGTACACATTTTTTATCCAAACCTTTACTTTATTCTTGAATTTTTTTTTCTAAATTTATAAAAAAAAGTGTTCTCAAAAAGAAAAATTCTACATTTTTTCTTTTTATTATGAAAAATAAATCTGAAATGTTTACATTTTATCTGAAATCTTAAAATATTTTTTCCATTTTCAATTTTTTTCAAAATGTTCTTCAATTTGTAAAAATAATTATGAAATGTTCTACTTTTTTCTCAAATGTTTGACTTTCTTCCCAAATGTTCAAATGTGTCCTCAATTTTTGTAATGAATATTTTTCTCAGACGTTCAAATATATTCTCAAATTGTAATCTACCTGGAACGGGACGTCCGCCATGGTCTTGGCCAGGTAATACGCCTTCAGACTGTACCAGTAGTTCAGGTGTTCCCTCAGAAACACTCCCATCTCCAGAGGAACTGAGGAACAAACAACAATCACACGTCAAACACAAAATACTTTCAGATTTCTCCTAAAAAAAACACATATCCACCAACGAAGAAGAAGCAAGTATAAGAGGAGGGAAACTTTTAGAAGTTGTAAATATTAAAGGTAAATGGTGTACTTTTACTCCACTACATTTATTTAATACCTATAGTTACTTTACAGATTTTAATGAAGGACTTTTACTTGTAACAGAGTATTCCTACATTCTGGTAATTCTACTTTTACTCAAGTACAAGATCTGAGTACTTCTACTCAATTACAAGATATGAGTACTTCTACTCAATTACAAGATCTGAGTACTTCTACTCAATTACAAGATCTGAGTACTTCTACTTTTACTCAAGTACAAGATCTGAGTACTTCTACTCAAGTACAAGATCTGAGTACTTCTCCCCACTCTGTATTTCTATGACTCCACAGGGTAGAAATGTAAGATAGTGTGAGAAGATACTCTATCACTGATACTCTCTTAAAGTACTAGTACCTCAAACTGCGGTGTGATACTTGTGAATGTGTGTTGTTGGGACTCACATGTGAGCACGGTGGGCATCAGAGCAGCGAACATGAGGAACAGCATGGAGAAGAAGAGGAAGCCAGAGTTACTGAGGACCTTCTTCGCCTCGTTCCCGATGCCCAGGTACAGCAGACCAATCAGAACGCCGATCCCGATGTGAGAGGAGATCCTCAAATGAGTCAGCACCTGCTCCACCAATCAGAGCGGGGGTTAGTTACTGCAGCTTTTACACAAGTCAGCATTTAGTCCTAACACCCTGTCATGAGTCAGCATTATAAGTCCTGAAACCCTGACATGAGTCAGCATTATGAGTCCTAATACCCTGTCATGAGTCAGCATTATGAGTCCTAAACCCTGTCATGAGTCAGCATTATGAGTCCTAAACCCTGTCATGAGTCAGCATTATGAGTCC
>CM062268.1:36197942-36280442 GCA_031216635.1 Dissostichus eleginoides | reverse complement strand
AAGAGAACACAGTATTGCATGTACTTGTACTGCAGTAACACCGTAGTGTGTGTACTTGTACCGCAGTAACACAGTATTGAATATACTTTAACAGCAGTAACACAGTATTGTGTGTACTTGTAGTGCAGTAACACAGTATTGTGTGTAGTTGTACTGCAGTAACACAGTATTGTGTATACTTGTACTGCAGTAACACAGTAGTGCATGTGCTTGTACTGCAGTAACACATTATTATGTAAACTTGTAGTGCAGTAACACAGTATTGTGTGTACTTGTACTGCAGTAATACAGTAATGCGTGTACTTGTACTGCACAGTACCATCATGGCCTCCTGCACGCTGAGGTGCGGCAGCAGCATGTCGTCCTGCATGATGTAACAGGAAACCTTCCGGAAGGATCTCAGGTCTCTGGGCAGATTGTTGATGAGGATCTCCCCCTTCATCCCCGTCTGTCTGCAGGACACACAGTACACACAGTACACACAGTACACACATTACACACAGTACACACAGTACACACAGTACACACAGTACACACATTACACACAGTACACACAGTACACACAGTACACACAGTACACACAGTACACATACACAGAGGGGGGAGAAGTACTCAGATCGTGTTTTAGTAAAAGTAGAAGTACCAGAGTGTAGGAATACTCTGTTACAGTAAAAGTCCTACATTCAAGTAAAAGTAGTCATTGTGCAGATTGGTCCATTTCAGAATAATATATATGATATGTTTTATAATGATTGATCATGAAAGTGTTCTCAAAGCTGGGTGATTTTCTCCTGGGCCACCAGAGGGCGCTCTAACACTAACACTCAGTCATTGTTACATACAGGATATTCCTATAAGTGCTATAGAAATAGTAAGTGCTCTTACTGGAGGTATGCAGTGAGTATAGAGTGAGTATGCAGTGAGTATGCAGTGAGTGTGCATGGAGTATGCAGTGAGTGTGCATGGAGTATAGAGTGAGTGTGCATGGAGTATAGAGTGAGTGTGCAGTGAGTGTGCAGTGAGTGTGCGGTGAGTATGCAGTGAGTGTGCAGTGAGTGTGCAGTGAGTGTGCGGTGAGTATGCAGTGAGTATGCAGTGAGTGTGCAGTGAGTGTGCGGTGAGTATGCAGTGAGTATGCAGTGAGTGTGCAGTGAGTGTGCAGTGAGTATAGAGTGAGTGTGCAGTGAGTGTGCGGTGTGTATGCAGTGAGTATGCAGTGAGTGTGCGGTGAGTATAGAGTGAGTGTGCAGTGAGTGTGCAGTGAGTGTGTGGTGAGTATGCAGTGAGTGTGCAGTGAGTTTGCGGTGAGTATAGAGTGAGTATGCAATGAGTGTGCAATGAGTATGCAGTGAGTATGCAGTGAGTGTGCAGTGAGTTTGCGGTGAGTATAGAGTGAGTATGCAATGAGTATGCAGTGAGTATGCAGTGAGTATAGAGTGAGTGTGCAGTGAGTGTGCAGTGAGTGTGCAGTGAGTGTGCGGTGAGTATGCAGTGAGTATAGAGTGAGTGTGCGGTGAGTGTGCAGTGAGTGTGCAGTGAGTGTGCGGTGAGTATAGAGTGAGTATGCAATGAGTGTGCAATGAGTATGCAGTGAGTATGCAGTGAGTGTGCAGTGAGTGTGTGGTGAGTATAGAGTGAGTATGCAGTGAGTGTGCAGTGAGTGTGCAGTGAGTATAGAGTGAGTGTGCAGTGAGTGTGCAGTGAGTGTGCGGTGTGTATGCAGTGAGTATAGAGTGTGTATGCAGTGAGTATGCAGCGAGTATAGAGTGTGTGTGTGCAGTGAGTATGCAGTGAGTATGCAGTGAGTATGCAGTGAGTATAGAGTGTGTGTGCAGTGAGTATGCAGTGAGTGTGCAGTGAGTGTGCAGTGAGTGTGCGGTGTGTATGCAGTCAGTATAGAGTGTGTGTGCAGTGAGTATGCAGTGAGTATGCAGTGAGTATGCAGTGAGTATGCAGTGAGTATAGAGTGAGTATGCAGTGAGTATGCAGTGAGTATAGAGTGTGTGTGCAGTGAGTATGCAGTGAGTATGCAGTGAGTATGCAGTGAGTATAGAGTGTGTGTGCAGTGAGTATGCAGTGAGTGTGCAGTGATATTCAGTGAGTATAGAGTGAGTATGCAGTGAGTATGCAGTGAGTATAGAGTGAGTATGCAGTGAGTATGCAGTGAGTATAGAGTGTGTGTGCAGTGAGTATGCAGTGAGTATGCAGTGAGTATAGAGTGTGTGTGCAGTGAGTATGCAGTGAGTATGCAGTGAGTATGCAGTGAGTATGGAGTGAGTGTGCAGTGAGTGTGCAGTGAGTATGCAGTGAGTATAGTGTGTGTGCAGTGAGTGTGCAGTGAGTATGCAGTGAGTATGCAGTGAGTATGGAGTGAGTGTGCAGTGAGTATGCAGTGATATTCAGTGAGTATGCAGTGATATTCAGTGAGTATGCAGTGATATTCAGTGAGTATGCAGTGAGTACCCACCTGTACCCGGCCAGGATGTTCATCAGGGTGGACTTCCCGGCTCCTGAGGGCCCCATGATGGCCACCAGGTCCCCGCTGGTGAACTTCCCAGAAATCCCTCTGAGCAGTGTCTTGTAACCTGAAGCACAGAAACATCCAGTGAGCAGGTGTTCCCATCCCAGACACAACTACCCCTCGCCCCCCCCCCCCGCTCAGGTATCACCTGCAGCTTTCTCAGGAACCTGACACCTGAATGCACCTTCAGCTTTTATTTTGAAAAACTCTGATTACTGTAGTGGTATTTCAGAGAACTTGTACTTTATGAAAATGTAAACACTAAGTCTATTGATGTTTCTTAATTTGTACAAACTCAGAATACCAACCAACTATGTGCAATAGATATATATGCCGTTAATAACTGTGCAATATATACCTGGCTGCTAAATCCTCAGAACTGTTACAGGATGTGTATTTTGTAAGTTGTGTAACTTTTTTAAATTATAATTTTGTTATCTTTAATACTTTTGTATGCATGCTTCTAGGTAACATTAAGCTGTCTTTGGCTCTTTTCTGCTGTAACAATGTGAATGTCCCCTCTGTGTGACTAATAAAGGTATTCTGATTCTGACATAGCAGATCCATAACTACAAAGCAAAACCAACAAACAGTTTCCTGACATACATAGAAGGTTACAGGAGAGTAGAAATAACTGTGTTAATGTCAGAAGTGATATCTGTTAGTTACAGTTTAACCTGCGCAGTAACAACATGTAGGAATTTTACAATCCAGATCTTAAGAGGCTGTTTTTCTAAAAACTTTACCGACAAAAACGTTTTTCTGATTAGTTTTTCATAAAATATTTGAAAATGTACTCTGGAATGTTCACTTGAATACTTTCCACTAAATCATAATTATTCCTCCAAATTCTCGATTTTCTCTTTTTAATATTTTAACTTTTTCTCTCTAAAATGTTTCTCAAATGTCTTTACCTCCAAATTGATTTCTTCAAAAGAGGGTTTTTTTAAGTTGTACTTCGCTCAGATGTTTTCCTGAATGTATTGAAACTTTTTTCTGACATTATTAAGACTTTAAAAATAGTATTAAAAAGAAATTCCGAACAATATATTAGTTGTTGTTTTCTATGATTTCTTTGACCTTTTTAATAAAATATTAAAATATTATTCTCAGAAATGTTATTTGAATTATTTCCGTGGAATTCAATGACTTATTCCTTTAACATTTTGAAATTGTAATAAAAAGAAAATTATATTTGAAACGTTTTTGGTCTAAATATTAAACTTTTTGTCTAATTATTAAGACTTTTTCTCTCTAAAATGCTCAAAGGTCTTTACCTCCATTTATTTCTCCTCCTCTCTCAGCAGTAATCTCTTTATATTCTGAAGCTGAGCACACCCTCATCCATAAACACTCTTTAAGTCAGTATTCGCTGATTTATGAAGAGCTACAAAGAGATTCACTCTGTAGAAACCTTTGACTCTAACATGTCAACAACATGAAACAAGGATGAAACCTGCTGCCCGACAGTAACCTGCTGCACTTATTTAATTTGATTACCAGATTAAACCTGATCCACGTTAACACTGAACACACACTGAACACACACTGTACACACTGTACACACACTGAACACACACTGTACACACTGTACACACACTGTACACACACTGAACACACACTGTACACACTGTACACACTGTACACACACTGTACACACACTGAACACACACTGTACACACTGTACACACACTGAACACACACTGTACACACTGACACCAGGGGCGGACTGGGACTAAAAATCAGCCCGGGCATCTCGACCGGCCCACTTCGGTACCACTAGTAAATTGTCAACGGGGGGGTGCTAGTGACTTATCCGACCGGCCCACATCGTCCGACCGGCCCACTTCGGTACCGGCCCATCGGGATTCGTCCCGAACGTCCCGATGGCCAGTCCGCCACTGCTGTACACACACTGAACACACACTGTACACACACACTGTACACACTGTACACACTCTTCCATCAGGAGAAACGAGCTGCAGCTTCAGAAAGGATGCAGATATACAAACACAAATGTTCCACATGAAGAAACATCTTCAGCAACTTGACAACACATGCAGCATTTAGAGCACATTCAGCAGCTTGAGGAGACATGCGCAGCGTTTACTAAAAGCTGCAGAACCCAAACGCTGAAGAAGCTCAAAACACAACGGAGACCAGGGGACACTAAAGAGTGACGCACACAGCTGGGAGACCAGGGGACACTAAAGAGTGACGCACACAGCTGGAAGACCAGGGGACACTAAAGAGTGACGCACATAGCTGGAGACCAGGGGACACTAAAGAGTGACGCACACAGCTGGGAGACCAGGGGACACTAAAGAGTGACGCACGGAGCGCTTGGTGACGTTCAGGATTATAAAGTTGACCAGTTTTTAGTTTCCTCAAGTTGCTGAATGTTCTCTAAATGCTGCATGTGTTGTCAAGTTGCTGAATGTTCTCTAAATGCTGCATGTGTTGTCAAGTTGCTTCTTCATGTGTTTGGTTTAGGGACCAGAATAAAGTATAACATTGAATGAGTTCGGTCTCCGGTGTAAAATTCAATGATTTGGGGAGTTAGTAAATTATTATAGTAGTTTAGGGAACCTTTATAAATAAGAGTTTTGGTAAGGAGTTTTGGGTCCAGACAGAGTCCCATGTAAAATAGGGTAATTTTACCCACGATGCATCAGGAGGAGGGTCCGCTCACACCTGCTCAGGTGAGGGGACCCTCCCCCTGATGCATTGTGGGTAGCCCTCCTCCTGCTCTGGGTGAAACTGCAGAACAAAGAGAAACCTGAAGCCGTCATTAGACGCAGGGAGCTGGTATCGTCCTGCAGGAACAACACCTCACATCCTGCGTTCACTCAGACTCAGGAGTATATTCATTAAAGCTGCCGCCCTGAGTACAGCCTGCAATATATACTTCATTTCTAAAATGTTTTAAAAGAATCTGTCAGTCCTGCAGCGAGAATTAAACAATAACATCAAAATAAATTAAATCAGTTTTAAATGTATGTATTATTTCATTTATTGATTTCTCTTCATAATTCTACATTTTCTATTTAACTCAATTATTATTAAATGTATTCCTCTGTGTATGTCTATGGATTTTTTACAAATATATTATTTTTAAGGCAATATTTTGAGGAGGGAGATGTTGTTTATAATCTCAATTGTAAACATATTATATATTAAAGTATTTAAATATTGTCTTATTCAAATGTTAACATGTAGTTGAGATGGTGGGATCTCTGCAGGTGTTTCTAATCTGACCTGCAGAGATTAACAGATTACAGGTAATCCAACACACACACACACACACACACACACACACACACACACACACATACACACACACACACTCACACACACTCACAAACACACACACACTCACAAACACACACACACACACAAACACACACACTCACAAACACACACACACACACACAGACACACACACACACACTCACAAACAAATACCTGTACTTTCTACTTCTTACATGTTGAACCCAAATACCTGTACTTTCTACTTCTTACATGTTGAACCCAAATACCTGTACTTTCTACTTCTTACATGTTCCAAACAGGCTGGTTCCTTTAGTCTGAATGTGTGTTTGGTGGCGTGATCATTATTATTTAGAGTCATTGCGTGCCTATTGATTTGAACACGATCCGTGTATCCATCATTTCCTGGTCTTCTCTAAAGAAGAGGGACCAATGAAAACGTTGTCATGTTGCCGTTGTTCAGCATGGAAACATTCATTAGCTAACAATGACATTATTGTTCTATTAATATAAAGGGAGGTCAGGTACTCTTTAAAACAGCTGCTAATTATGGGTACTTTTTACTGAAGTACATTTCAAAGCCTCTTTACTTTTACTTGAGTAAAGAAGTTTAGTCAGAACTTCTACTTTCACCAGAGTATTTTTAAACGAGTATCTGTACTTCTACTTGAGTTAAGGACGTGTTTACTTTTGCCATTTCTGGTAGTACTGGTGGTATTGTGTAGTACTGGTGGTATTGTATAGTACTGGTAATATAGTGTAGTCATGGTAGTATTGTGTAGTACTGGTAGTACTGGTAGTATTGTGGTAGTATTGTGTAGTACTGGTAGTATTGTATAGTACTGGTAGTATTGTGGTAGTATTGTGTAGTACTGGTAGTATTGTGTAGTACTGGTAATATAGTGTAGTACTGGTAGTATTGTGTAGTACTGGTAGTATTGTGTAGTACTGGTAGTATTGTATAGTACTGGTAGAATTGTATAGTACTGGTAGTATTGTGTAGTACTGGTAGTATTGTGTAGTAGTGGAGGCGTGTGGTGCAGTGGGTTGTGAGTTGGTGTTGGATCAGGGGATAGCAGGTTCAAACCCCACTGCAGTCAGCATGTCGTTGTGTCCCTGAGACACTTCACCCCAAAGTGCTCCTGTGGGGATTGTCCATAGTATTGAGTATGTAAGCTACTGGTAGTATTGTGTATAACTGGTAGTATTGTGTAGTTCTGGTAGTATTGTTTAGTACTGGTAATATAGTGTATAACTGGTAGTATTGTGGTAGTATCGTGTAGTACTGGAAGTACTGGTAGTATTGTGTAGTGCTGGTAGTATTGTTTAGTACTGGTAATATAGTGTATAACTGGTAGTATTGTGGTAGTATCGTGTAGTACTGGAAGTACTGGTAGTATTGTGTAGTACTGGTAGTATTGTGTAGTGCTGGTAGTATTGTGTATAACTGGTAGTATTGTGGTAGTATTGTGTAGTGCTGGTAGTACTGGTAGTATTGTTTAGTACTGGTAGTATTGTGTAGTACTGGTGGTATTGTGTAGTACTGGTAGTATTGTGTAGTACTGGTGGTATTGTGTAGTACTGGTGGTATTGTGTAGTATTGTGTAGTGCTGGTAGTATTGTTTAGTACTGGTAATATAGTGTATAACTGGTAGTATTGTGGTAGTATCGTGTAGTACTGGAAGTACTGGTAGTATTGTGTAGTACTGGTGGTATTGTGTAGTACTGGTAGTATTGTTTAGTACTGGTAGTATTGTGTAGTACTGGTAGTATTGTGTAGTGCTGGTAATATAGTGTATGACTGGTAGTATTGTGGTAGTATTGTGTAGTGCTGGTAGTATTGTTTAGTACTGGTAATATAGTGTATAACTGGTAGTATTGTGGTAGTATCGTGTAGTACTGGAAGTACTGGTAGTATTGTGTAGTACTGGTGGTATTGTGTAGTACTGGTAGTATTGTTTAGTACTGGTAGTATTGTGTAGTACTGGTAGTATTGTGTAGTGCTGGTAATATAGTGTATGACTGGTAGTATTGTGGTAGTATTGTGTAGTGCTGGTAGTATTGTGTAGTACTGGTGGTATTGTGTAGTACTGGTGGTATTGTGTAGTACTGGTAGTATTGTGTAGTACTGGTGGTATTGTGTAGTACTGGTGGTATTGTGTAGTACTGGTAGTATTGTGTAGTACTGGTAGTATTGTGTAGTACTGGTAGTATAGTATAAATCACATGTATTAATATTATTGTTATTGTTATTATAGTGCAGTACCTTTCCTCCTCCACCAGGGTCCCTCTCTGACGCAGTACGAAACGTCCCTGAACTCGATGTTGACAGCTGGTCTCCGTGGTAACGAGGAGAACCTCTGAGCCTCCATCAGCTGATTCCCCGGCTTCTTCTTGTTCTGCTCCTCCCCGTCCAGACAGACGCACACTGCCCGGGGGTCCAACATGAGGTCCGGGGGCCCGTTGGTGTTCTGAGGGGCATTCATATTATTATTATTATTTTTTATTATTGGTATTATTACTTTTTTTGGAATATTAATTATTATTAAATCATTCAGCACTTTTATTTCTCTTCTCGTCCTGTGTTGACGTCTGCGGGACAAACAGGAAGTAGTTCCTGATTGGCTGTTGTTGTTGTTGTTTATCCTGCTGCTAAATGTGGAACTAATCTACTTAATTCAGGAGGTCACTGTCAGACACCACACACAAATACTACATGTAAATACAACGCTATATACATACACAAATATATAGATATATTCAAATGTAATATGCACCATAGTTAACCCCAGTGTCTGTCCAGTATGTTCTGAATATCTAGAGGATTTCTCGTTTTATTTAATATATTTCCAGTATATCTTGAGTTTTATACCAAGTATTTGTCCAGTATGTCCCTAATTTATCTCCACTGTATATCCCCAGTATTTCTCTAGTATTTTCTCTAATATATCCTTAGTATATGTCCAGTATGTCCCCAGGATATCTTGAGTATATGTCCAGTATGTCCCCAGTTTATCCCTATAGTATTTGTCCACAAAGTTCCTTATATATCTCCACTATGTCCGCAGTGTCGAGTATTTCCATCTTATGCTACTTTGTACTTCTACTCCTCTACAGTTCAGAGGTACATGGTGTACTTTTCCTCCACTACATGTATTTAATACCTTTAGTTACTTTACAGATGTGGATGAATGATGTGAAATATAACCAAGTGTTAAATCAGACTTTAGTTCCACCTGGAGTAAATCCTCAAGCTACCCTGCAGTATAGAAAGTCATTCAAACCAGCTGCACCTTTATCCGGTTTGAGAACACTTTCATGATCAATCATTATAAAACATATCATATATATTATTCTGAAATGGACCAATCTGCACAATGACTACTTTTACTGTCGCTACTTTCACTATTTTGATGAGAATACTTTTCTACTTTACTGGGAACATTTGAATGCAGGACTTTCACTGTAACAGAGTATTCCTACACTCTGGTACTTCTACTTTTACTCAAGTACAAGATCTGAGTACTTCTACTTTTACTCAAGTACAAGATCTGAGTACTTCTACATTTACTCAAGTGCAAGATATGTGTACTTCTACTTTTACTCAAGTACAAGATCTGAGTACTTCTACTTTTACTCAAGTGTAAGATCTGAGTACTTCTACTTTTACTCAAGTACAAGATCTGAGTACTTCTACTTTTACTCAAGTACACAATCTGAGTACTTCTACTTTTACTATGTTATTTTATTTTTATTTCAGAAATGTTTTGGACGTATTATTTCTAGTGTCTTTATGCTGCTGCAACGCAAACAATTCCCAAATTGGGATCAATAAAGTACATTATCTTATCTCTTATCTTCTCCCAGCCCTGTAGTAGAGTATATAGTATATAGTATATAGTATACAAAGTATAGTATACTCACCATGATGATGCAGTTGATGATGGCAGGGTTGTGGACGCACCAGGCGGCCATCAGACAGGCCATCAGTCCCAGAAAGAGCCTCAGTGAGAGGGAGAAGAAGCGAGGGAACACTGGCCCCGCCCCCTTTACACTGACCCCGCCCCTTCTGCAGAGGTCCCGCCCACATATTGAGCCTCAGTGAGAGGGAGGAGAAGCGAGGGAACACTGGCCCCGCCCCCTTTACACTGACCCCGCCCCTTCTGCAGAGGTCCCGCCCACATATTGAGCCTAAGTGAGCAGGAGAAGCGGAGGGAACAATGGCCCCGCCCCCTTTACATTAACCCCACCCCTTCTGCAGAGGTCCCTCCCACATATTCACTGCGCAATGATAATAATAATACATTGGATTTTTATAGTGCTTTTCCGAGTGCTCAAAGACGCTTTACATACAATCAGAAACAGAAACAGTAGAAAGAAAACAAAAAAACAGAAACAGTCCTAATCCAAGTGTGAGTAAAGGCGGGGGTTGTTGATCAGAGTTTAATCTAAATGTAATCATTCTGGACTTTGATGGCATTTTTATTATATTTAATACACATTTTTTGCAGTTTTGAAATTCTTCTTGCAGGTTTTTCACAGCCGGTGTTATATTAATAATACATATACACGTTAGTTTTTAATTCTACTAGTTTTAAACATTTAAAAAATAATTCTGCTTAACCACAAAGTATCAATCAAATATATTATTATTTATTATAATTAATCCCAATCCAAATACTTTATTTATCTGGGGGAAATATGGTTCATAAAAGTAATTTTATTTAAGAATAAAATATAAAAGACAAGATTAAATACAATATATATATTAATAAAAATACAAAATGTGCATTAAATATATACACATGTGTTTATTACAATATATACAGTTGTGTATTTGTATTAATTGTGAATATTATAAGTGTATGTCTTTTTAGCCCAGCCATGATTGTGCTATGGAGCTGAAGGGGAAACAGAGCAGCAGCGCCCTCTGCTGGAGGAACGGTGGTACTGCGGGTGGAAATCACGCAAATAATAATACAAATAAATATGAAAAATATGATTCAGGGTGTCGGTAACAATCTCCATCTTTAATGAGTTCACACGCTTGTTTCAGACGTTACAGAGAAAATAGGAAATAATTTAAAAAAACATTCAAAATTTCAATTTGGTCGACATTCGCACCACTTCCTGTTGTCTTATTCAGACTCTCCTCCGACTGCTCTTTTGTTGTTGTTTCCTTTTGGTCTTGTAAACAGGAAGTGTGGAGCTGAAATGTTATTATGGGATGAAATACTGACGACCAGCTGCTGATGATCTCAGGCTGCACACTGCACTTTATTTTGTTAAATCATTGACAATCATTTGGTTTACGAAGCGTCACAGAAATGTCCCTCACAAACTGCACAGAGGACGTCATTGAACGCAACACGAATATTTAGTCTTAATAGCCGAAAAAGAAGTGTTTCCTGTTTGAAAAAAAAACGTTTAAACTCGGGACGAAACACCGAAGATCTCCTGAAGCCTCAGAAACCACCGGAGTACTTGTTGGAGTATTATCTGAAGTATTATCTGAAGTATTACTTGCTCTTCTTGTCGGCGCCCAGAGCGTCGTGAAGCTTGGAAACACTTTTCTCGAACGGGTCCATGTCGAGCGTCCCTTCTTCGTCGAAAAAGGCCGACACGGACTCGGTGAACTCGGCGTCGCGAGTCTTCTTGGTTTTCCCGTCAGTGAAAGAAACTCTGAGCGAGTACTGGTCGTCAAACCTGAGGCACATACACATATATATATTAATAAATACAAATACAGATACAGATAAATAATACAAAATATTAATAATACAAATAAATATAATGCAATCAAAATAAATAGAAATAATAAAACATAAATAAATACCAATAAATATAATTGAATCCGAATAATAATACAAATATATATAAATAATTAAAAACATGAATAATAGTAAATTGAATTTATATAGCGCTTTTAATAAATAATAACAAATATATATATAAATGACTAGCTCTCCGCTGTTCGGAGCGCACTCATATTGGAGTTATGCATAGAAACCTATCACGGCTTCCGGTTGAGAAACGTCTGCGATCTCCTGTTAACACTTTTCTAAAGAAAATCCAATTTAGCAAAAAACCACTGTATTTTTATGATCAAAGTTTACACAAGAGACGAGCACGACCATAAGACTAGACACGCTACATCAGGCCATCTACGGGCACCTAAACCCAGGACACATCTTCTGTGACTGATAGAGCTATAAAGGAACTCATTGCCAAACTACCTCGCTGAAATAGAGTCCAGAGCCTCTTTCAAGAAGAGATTGAAGGGCCATCTACTAACGAGCATGTACCCCTTACTGTGAACCCTAATGTCATGCTTTGTGCTGGTGTCTTGTGCACTCATCCTTGGCTGAGATTGATGTTGAAAGTGGATGAGATTGTTGATGATGTTGGTGATGTTGTTAATGCAGGGTATCTGCAGGAATCCTGAAGTCACATGGAAGACCTTTTAAGACCTTTTTTAAGACCATTTCCATACATTTTAAGACCTCATCGCCACTTGGAGTTTTAACCGGTTACCTTGGCGACACACTTTCCCTCACATTGACTATATACAGTATTGATTGTCCTTCCTCCTTATCTTCCAACCATTTGGACGCAGACTTGCTTTTCCCCATAACGATGTTGTTTAACAACCGGCGTAAACGGGCCTCCGCGCGCTATCAAGCAGTGAGCGTGCGATGTCCTGTTCAGATGACGTCACATCCAACGGGATGCCATAAATACACAGAATCACACTACACACCTACGCAATGATTACATTCAGGCAGAATCACTACACACCTACGCCATGATTACATTCAGGCAGAATCACTACACACCTACGCCATGATTACATTCAGGCAGAATCACTACACACCTACGCCATGATTACATTCAGGCAGAATCACTACACACCTACGCCATGATTACATTCAGGCAGAATCACTACACACCTACGCCATGATTACATTCAGGCAGAATCACTACACACCTACGCAATGATTACATTCAGGCAGACTGTAGAATACAACCTCTTTGGACCATTGATATACTTATTGGAAACAAGCTACAACATGTAATACCTTGGAGAATGCCGTTTAATACTTTTTAATACTTTTTAATGGCCTTCATTTTCGCTAAATCGATTTATCAACTTTTAATACTTTTTAAGACCCCGGACCCCCTGATGTTGTTGTATTATTGTTGTATTGTTTTAAGTGTCGGACCCCAGGAAGAGTAGCTTTTGTCAAGAGCAAAAGCTAATGGGGATCCTAAATAAACATAAATGAATACAAATTAAAAAATTAAAAAAATACAAAATTATAACAAATACTAATAAATATAAATAGTAAAAAACATAAATTAATATAAATGATTGAAACATAAATAAATACATATAAATGTATGTCAATACTAAATAATTATAAAAAATTAAATAATAATAAATTAATTAAATGTATTATTATAATTTGTTCTGTGACCATGACCTAATGGGGGGGGGGGGGGGGTGTTTTTCTTTCCTTTAACAGACGAATTGTCCTGTGCTAAAGAAGATAAATGTAAATGAATTAATATGAAAATAACTGAATGTGTATAGAGACAGTACGGGGTCGGAGCAGTGCATGCTGGGAGCTGACCGTTTGAGGGAGGAGCAGAGCGTCCAGCTGTGATCCGGGTCCATGCCAGCCGGGTCTTTCTGCTGAGCCACCAGGAAGATGTTCTTCTCCCGGTACGACGTGTACAGCGTCAGCACCGCCATCATGATGAAGTACGTGGGCCGGGTTAAGGACGACAACAACAACAACAACAATAATAACAGGCCATAAGACTGATAAACACCTGAACTAGAACATCCATACCACCACTATGTGCAATATAAATACCATCATTACAAAACACCCTGCTGTATAACACGTGCAATATCATTATTATTAATGTGCGATGAATAACGGGTAATTTCGTATCTGCCACTACGGTTTTTTTGCTCTGCTAAATACTGTTAATATTTAGATTAATGAGGTCACCGTCTATGTTTCCTGTAGTTACTGAATTGCTCTTTTCACTGCTCTGTTAGTGAACAGTTTGATTATCATGCTGCTGGGTTTATTGTGTTTTTGTAACTCTGGCACAACCAGTTCCTTCGGGATGAATAAAGTCTTATCTCATCCATAACATTCACCTGTTTGCATCTTACACATTATGTATCACTTCCATATGGACTCTCCTTGCACTATCTCATCTGTTTTATTGTGTTGCTCTGTTGGAGGAGCCAATTTAATAAATATATAATCAGACTTTAGTTCCACCTGGAGTAAATCCTCAAGCTACCCTGCAGTATACAAAGTCATTCAAACTAGCTGCACCTTTACCAGCTTTGAGAACACTTTCATGATCAATCATTATAAAACATATCATATATATTATTCTGAA
Source organism: Dissostichus eleginoides (assembly GCA_031216635.1). Classification (NCBI taxonomy): domain Eukaryota; kingdom Metazoa; phylum Chordata; class Actinopteri; order Perciformes; family Nototheniidae; genus Dissostichus; species Dissostichus eleginoides. The sequence continues at coordinate 36,266,224 of CM062268.1, read as the reverse complement.
ATGGACCAATCTGCACAATGACTACTTTCACTGTCGCTACTTTCACTATATTTTGATGATAATACTTTTCTACTTTCACTTGAGGAACATTTTGAATGCAGGACTTTTACTGTAACAGAGTATTCCTACACTCTGGTACTTCTACTTTTACTCAAGTACTAGATCTGAGTACTTCTACTTTTCCTCAAGAACAAGATCTGAGTACTTCTACTTTTCCTCAAGAACAAGATCTGAGTACTTCTACTTTCACTTGAGGAACACTTTGAATGCAGGACTTTTACTGTAACAGAGTATACATTTCATTTAATAAAATAACATAATAATACTAATAATATTAATTAAATAATAACAATAATGATATATGTTAGAGCGCTCCTGAGAGGATATGAGATGACGCAGCAGGCGAGGACGGGTCTGGACTCGGGGAAAGGATGCAGGAAATCCCACACTAAGGCCAGGACAGCGAAGAGACACGAGACGGTGCAGACGAGCAGCCGGCCGTCCACCAGACCAAAGTGCTCCAGGTAACAGAACTTCTCCAGCAGCACCTGAACACAACACACAGCAGCTTTAACACACAGGGCCTTTCTCATTTCACTAATTTCCCTTCCTCGACTCCTCGGTCCTCCGGTAGTGACCCGGAAATGGATTTCGGCGCGCCATGTTGAAGGACATCTAATTTCTCTAAATGCACTTCGAGGACCGAGGAGAGAGGAGGCTCTCTGGAGGAGCTATAACCGAGGAGAGAGGAGAGAGGAGGCTCTCTGGAGGAGCTATAACCGAGGAGAGAGGAGAGAGAGAGAGGAGAGAGGAGAGAGGAGGCTCTCTGGAGGAGCTATAACCGAGGAGAGAGGAGAGAGGAGGCTCTCTGGAGGAGCTATAACCGGGGAGAGAGGAGAGAGGAGGCTCTCTGGAGGAGCTATAACCGAGGAGAGAGGAGAGAGGAGAGAGGAGAGAGGAGAGAGGAGGCTCTCTGGAGGAGCTATAACCGAGGATACACTGATGGGTCCTCCACGGCTCCTCCGCGGATGCATTTCCGGCAACAGAGATGTTTCAAAGAGTCGTGACGCACGGCCGGACTGATCTCAGCCAATCACAGCTCTGCATGCGCCCACTCTCTGTGTTTGCTTTAGTTTAGTAGATATCTACAAACACAGAGTCGATATTTGTCTAAAACCATTCAGTGCTTCACATAATAAAATACACAACGGCTGTAGCCTGATGCTTTAGGAGCTGTAGGTGTGTGTGTGTGTGTGTGTGTGTGTGTGTGTGTGTGTGTACAGTGTGTGTGTGTGTGTGTGTGTGTGTGTGTGTGTGTGTGTGTGTGTGTGTGTGTGTGTGTGCAGCAGACAGACAGGTCTCAGTTGGTTTGGTGTCCTCTGCTTACTTTTAATACTTGTAAATAAAACTTTTGGCCCGTAATTTATTTTCCTCATTGTAGCGACCAGAGAGGGGAGAGGGGGGGGGGTATATCCAGTCTCTGATTGTGTTACGTTATTATGAGAGTGCTCTCATACTTGTTTGAATCTGAAATTGTATATATTTATATAAATATATGTGTGTATGTATGTCCTCATCTGTAGCCTGTTATTGTCTCATTATACCGCACTGTGAATCAGCGGCGCCGGATTCATTTCAGAAGTGGGGGGGCCAAAAAGTGTGTGTGTATGTGACATACTTGCCAACCCTCCCGAGTTTCGCGGGAGACTCCCGATTTCCTCCCGGGGTCATATTTATCCCGCATTTCTCCCGATTTCTGACTAAATCTGATTTGTGAGTCACGACCAGTTTCATTCTAACATAACGCTCCAAATGTTACTGTTTCCACTCGGACTTCAATACAGCTACAACATTGTTTGGTTTCCATGGTAACGCGTCTCTTTAGTAGCGCGCGCAACTGAAAGTCTGAGAGGGTGTTCAGGAGGAAGATAGTCACAGAAAACAGAACAAGAATGGACAACTCTACCCTCTGCTCACTCCTTTCCTGTAAATTAAACTATACAGGTCCAGCCCACACATATGACAGCGCAGTTGCTCCATCATTCCATCTCTTCTTTTTTCCTGCTCAATACGCTCTTGTTTGACAAGCTGAATGTTGACTGTGTTTGACTGAAGTAAGCGCACTTTTTTTGAACACACTCTCTGTGAAAAGTTCCAGTTATTAACTCCGGTATTTACAAAGCTGTCATCTCCACATTTGGAGAAAGTTACAAGCCGTTTAACAGCAGCAAATCTGCATATTTCACAGAAGGCTCGTTTAGTGGTTTTGCAAAGAATTAACCACTCTCTGTTTTTGTACCATTCTGCATTGAAGTACCTTCATCTTTGCCCAAATAAGCTTTTATTTGCCCGTCTCAATGTCCCGATAACAAACCTCCATGCAGTCGGAACCAGCCTGTTTCGGTTCAACGATGCCGGCGGTTTGACAGTCTCTGCGGCCGCAGAGCTGCTGCTTTGGGGTTCATCTGGCTGCGCTGGTTCTATGGTTGAAGGGCCAGGCTCCGCTTTATAACACACTACAGGAAAGGGAAACCCCCAAACAGCACAGTAGGCCTTCTTCTCTTTCAAACCTCCCCTCCTGCCTTCCTCACAGTCTCTCAAACCTTATCCGTCCATCTAAATTCTCACTTAACAACAGAGTGGAAACATCACCTAGAAAACGTGTCTAAATAAAGATTAGGAGTCACCAACACCAGAGGGTTGTTTCCTGTCTTCTGAAAAAGGACTGTACAACTCTTTTCTGAAAGTTTTCACACGTTAAAGTCCGGGGGGGGGGGGGGGGGGGGGAGAGCATGCTCGTGAACTGTCAACGGGGGTGGGGTGAAGTGAACTGTGTTATGCATGCCCACTGCACTTCGCGGGAGCGCTCACAGCGTAAAGCCAAAACTCACAGACATTTCAATGATTTGTACGGCAAAGTTAGGTTTGGAAACGGTATCATTTCCTTTTTGGCGGGCATGCATAACACGGCATAACACCGGAGCCTCGCTGCGGGGAAACTTTGGCGCTGTTCAGAGTTTGTTCTAATCTGTCAAAATGACGGACTGCTTTCACAATTTTTCCGTCATTGTTATAAAAAATCCGTCATAGACGGAAAATATTCGGTTAACGCGACCTCTGGACCTTCTCCATCGAAATCAGTCGCATTGACCCGAAGACACATTTTGAGTTGTATACAATGTTGGAAAGAGGAGATTCCTAGCTTTCTAATGATATCAGGATTGTTTTTGTACTCCAAATATTAAGCATAACATTATAATGACTGTCACCGAGTCATCATTTTGAGAAAAAGGCCTTTATAGTTTCCTCTTCTCTGGATCGATCTGATTGATTATTAGCGGAGCAAATGATCAAAGTAGTAATGGAGGGAAAATATTTTCGTTTGGATTGCTGGTCTGGGGGGAGCTTGCGAGTGTGTGTGTGTATACGTGTGTGTGTTTGTGTATTTTTGTGTTTGTGTGTATTGTGTTTGTTTCCGGGGAAGACACTCACGAGAAACCCCGGCTGTTGTTATGCCTGCTGTGACGTCAAGTTACTCCGTTCTCCGCTTGTAATTATGCCGAAGCTTCAAAGTTGTATTTATCATCTGAATTTGCCGAAACAAGTTTAATATTCTGAAAGCCAAGACTTTGTTTATTTGAAATCAGATTAAAACAAACTGTAACGGACCCTGCCGTGTTATCTATGATTACTATACGCCTTACATTCATAATGTCGGCCGGAGGGAGGGGAAGCGGCGCTGTGGAAGAGCAGAGTGGCGAGTGAGAGCTGTCATCTTCCCTTTCAAGCTTCAAAAATGCCTGTAGCTAATGAGATTGAATATAACAATCAAAAATAACAAAATATACAGCTAGATCAGATCGCGTTCTTTTTAGATGCGACTTTAGAGTAGAGGGGAATTATTGAAACGGGATGTGTACAGTGTTCCGCGGCATCCGCTGCTGCGAAAATGTGGGGCAGGGCTGTAAAGTGGGGGGGCCAATGGCCCCCTGGCCCCCCTGCTTCCGGCGCCCTTGCTGTGAATGAATTAAAGTAAATCTATAAGTCATCATGAACATATCTGTCCATCACACAGAGGGCTGCTGAGCCTCCTGTCCTCATGAACACATCTGTCCATCAGACAGAGGGCTGCTGAGCCTCCTGTCCTCATGAACACATCTGTCCATCAGACAGAGGGCTGCTGAGCCTCCTGTCCTCATGAACACATCTGTCCATCAGACAGAGGGCTGCTGAGCCTCCTGTCACCATGAACACATCTGTCCATCACACAGAGGGCTGCTGAGCCTCCTGTCATCATGAACACATCTGTCCATCAGACAGAGGGCTGCTGAGCCTCCTGTCTCATGAACACATCTGTCCATCAGACAGAGGGCTGCTGAGCCTCCTGTCATCATGAACACATCTGTCCATCAGACAGAGGGCTGCTGAGCCTCCTGTCATCATGAACACATCTGTCCATCAGACAGAGGGCTGCTGAGCCTCCTGTCGTCATGAACACATCTGTCCATCAGACAGAGGGCTGCTGTGCCTCCTGTCATCATGAACACATCTGTCCATCAGACAGAGGGCTGCTGAGCCTCCTGTCCTCATGAACACATCTGTCCATCAGACAGAGGGCTGCTGAGCCTCCTGTCCTCATGAACACATCTGTCCATCAGACAGAGGGCTGCTGAGCCTCCTGTCATCATGAACACATCTGTCCATCACACAGAGGGCTGCTGAGCCTCCTGTCATCATAATGACGTCTCTTTAAAAGACCGCTCAGAGGAGAGGAGTTCTCATTTCTCTAACCGCCTGCTGCTTCCCCTCCTCTCTCCTCGACTCCCCTCCTCGGCTCCTCCGCTCGCATCTCCTGTGGGCGGGACTAAGACACGAGGATAGGAGTCGAGGAGGGGAATTAGAGAAATGAGAAAGGCCCACAGACACAACACACAGCAGCACCTGAACACAACACACAGCAGCACCTGAACAACACACAGCAGCACCTGAACACAACACACAGCAGCACCTGAACACAACAGCTAATCGTGTAAATTAACGAGTAATATGTATGTATGCAATCTATGCCTCCCATTTTTTACTGAGCATCCTACTGCTCTTAACCTATAAAGCTAATCAGGATGAGTCATGAAAACATTTATATCCAGAGTGGTGAAATTATGGTTTTAATGAATTATACCTCAGTCCCTCTGCAAGTGGACTGAGTGAAGACGGATGAATAATATCTGATGCATCACTGATAGATGTGTTGCATACAGTATACTGAAACAGCACGGCTGTCATGTCAAGTTGCTGCTTCACACACAATACACAGCACCTGAACACAACACTCGTACTTTGGCTGACACCCTTTCACAATAAGAGCTCACCTTCTTGGCGGCGTCGTCCAGGGAGTTTTTCATGGCCGCTCCGTCCCATTTGTCGATCTTCACCGGCTTCTCATCGATCCTCCACTGAAGAGGTTTAAAAGTGAAAATGAATCATATTCGTATTCCATGAACACATCAGTGGCGTTAAACAAACATTTCAGGAGCGACTCAGTCGGAATAAGGATCTGATAGAGGGTAGAAAGGGAGCAGCTGCCGTGCGTCTGCAGCGTGGACAGAGATTAACCATAAGACTATAAAAAGTATTCTTTAAAAAGCACTTGTTAAGCAAAAATGTCAGAGATAAATACGCTGAATGGCTGTGGACTTCAACACAAGTTTACTTTCCCTTTTTACCCCAAAATTATTCAATGTTTCATATATTTTATGACATATTTTCATTTAATTCTTTGCTATTTGTCATAAATAATCTGGACATGTTTTCATATATTAATGGATTTTGTTATTCGCCCGACATTTTTCATTTATACTTTAAATATTTTTGACATTTTTGATATCTATTTTAAAGGTCCCCTATTATCCTCTTCTTCATCAATATATCACAGGTCTCAGATATATCCAGAGCCTGTCTCTGATTGGCTGAAACACCAAACAGATCATTGCAGCATTACCCATAATCCCCTCTGTTTCAGCCCTGTTTCCAAAGTGCTGATTCTCTGTCTGTTACTTTAGATGAAAATAAGGAGCCCCTCCCCACGCCCCTCTGAGAGAGATTTGGTTACAAAGAACTCAATGGTGCTCTAGGAGGAGATTCAGGTGATAAGGTGGGGGGGGGTTACCTTGGTTGCTGATTGGCTAATGGTTACACAAGACAAAACATCGTTATGACATCACAAAGTGGCCAAAATCTGATCAGCTCATTTTCAGACAGGTTTTTATAGAAATGGATCAGGAAAAGAGAGAGAATCTTTGTTCCTGAAACTTTCAGAGTCTCTTTACACAGAGGGGACACATGTTGATGTAGAAGAGACATGAAGAAGAGGGGACACATGTTGATGTAGAAGAGACATGAAGAAGAGGGGACACATGTTGATGTAGAAGAGACATGAAGAAGAGGGGACACATGTTGATGTAGAAGAGACATGAAGAAGAGGGGACACATGTTGATGTAGAGAGACATGAAGAAGAGGGGACACATGTTGATGTAGAAGAGACATGAAGAAGAGGGGACACATGTTGATGTAGAAGAGACATGAAGAAGAGGGGACACATGTTGATGTAGAAGAGACATGAAGAAGAGGGGACACATGTTGATGTAGAAGAGACATGAAGAAGGGGACACATGTTGATGTAGAAGAGACATGAAGAAGAGGGGACACATGTTGATGTAGAAGAGACATGAAGAAGAGGGGACACATGTTGATGTAGAAGAGACATGAAGAAGAGGGGACACATGTTGATGTAGAAGAGACATGAAGAAGAGGGGACACATGTTGATGTAGAAGAGACATGAAGAAGAGGGGACACATGTTGATGTAGAAGAGACATGAAGAAGAGGGGACACATGTTGATGTAGAAGAGACATGAGAAGAGGGGACACATGTTGATGTAGAAGAGACATGAAGAAGAGGGGACACATGTTGATGTAGAAGAGACATGAAGAAGAGGGGACACATGTTGATGTAGAAGAGACATGAAGAAGAGGGGACACATGTTGATGTAGAAGAGACATGAAGAAGAGGGGACACATGTTGATGTAGAAGAGACATGAAGAAGAGGGGACACATGTTGATGTAGAAGAGACATGAAGAAGAGGGGACACATGTTGATGTAGAAGAGACATGAAGAAGAGGGGACACATGTTGATGTAGAAGAGACATGAAGAAGAGGGGACACATGTTGATGTAGAAGAGACATGAAGAAGAGGGGACACATGTTGATGTAGAAGAGACATGGAGAAGAGGGGACACATGTTGATGAAGAAGAGACATGTGTCCCCTCTGTGTAATAGGTCCCCTTTAAATGTATGACTTTTGGATTCCTTTTCTCTCATATATTCTTCAACCTGTATGAACCGTTAGACGGAAACTCTTCACACTTTCATTTCCTGCTGCTGTTCCGTCTTTATTCTGAACCGTCTCGTTCTGTTTCATCTTGGAAACAACAGGTTGCACATTTCTCTAAACTTTGGATGTAATATTTGTCATACTTTTTTATATTTTACTGTACTCAGTTTCTCACATAAATATATTTTGTGTATATTGTCTTTATTTTGTATGATCTCAAAATAGCTTTTCTAATACAGCTATGTTTGTGTTATTTATATCAAAGCAAATGTCTTGTAAGTGTACTTAAAAAAACAGATTCTGATTGTGAATTATCTGAATGTGTTCTTCTGTACATTTGTATTTAATTTGGTTTCATTTTAAATACTATGTGCATGCTTTTCTTTATCTAACGGTGTTATTTGTATGTTTCCTCTCTGTCTGAACAGCTAGATCTCCTCTCTGTGGGACGAATAAAGGAAATCTTAATAAAAACATATGTTTACTTTAGCATGCTAAGGTTAGCTTAGCTTTAGCATGCTAAAACGTTAAGCGTATCTTTAGCCGCAGATAGCGCCTCTCCCCCGGCTCAGGCTGAGCGGATCCCCCCGCTGCAGCAGCCTGAGCTCCGGGACAGAATGAAACCCAGAGGAATAAAAACAATAACTCTTAAATCCTCACTTTTTCCAGAAGTCCGCTCTTTCCGTTCCTCGCAGCTGCAGCCATTTTCTTCTCTTCCGGTAAAAAAAAAAAATCGGCATCCATGACCTGTAGGCTTCTGATTGGCTCTCACACAGATCACGTGTTTGAGTCCTTCTCACACAAAACATCAAAACTGAATTAATAATAATAATAATAATAGTATAATACGTTATTATACAAAAAAAGGAGCTAAGAACATAAAGAGTGTGTGTTTCTTTCTTAAAGCTGCAAACAGAAATGTATATACTTTTTTAAAGTTTGGTTTTGTTATTCAATTATATTAAAGCATTTTTTAATGGAAAAAAATGCTTTTTAATGTATTTAGATAATTTTTTTAATTATTTCTTACCTGTTTTTATTATTTTTTATTAAATTATTTTATTAATTATTTTATTTAATTTTCATGTTTCTTTATGTATTTTTTTTAAATGATTTATTAATTACATTTTTAAAATGCTGTTCTTTTATTTCATTTAATTTTTGTCATTATTATAATTTATTTGTATCACATTATTTGTTTTAATTCATTTTGTTTTTAATTTAAAATGTCGTTATATAATTGTTTTTAAAGTTTGTTTTTATTTTATTAAAAAATATTTTTATTCTAATTAAAAAAAGCGTACTCTTAGTTTGTTAATTATAATTTCTATGAATTTCTATTATTTTTTAATTTAATATGTAATTATTTCGGTGGATTTTTATTTTATTATTTCAGTTATTTAATTTTTATAATGTTTCTTATTTTTGTAAGAAAACATTTTTGATACTATTTTAATGTTTTATTTATTTATTATAATGTTATTATCATTTTTACAAGCACAACTTAAAACATCAAGAAGGTTAGCTCCATGCAGGGGCGCTGCTAGCGAACAGGCAAGGCAGGCAACTGCATGCTTGGGGCCCCAGAGCAGAAGGGGGCCCCCAAAGAAGGTAGATGAAGAAGGTCCACAGCAACGACAACATGAAACACCCTTTATCTTACTGCAACGACATGTCGGGAAACCCCCTCAAAGCGGCCCCATGCATAGTGCGCCGTGAAATGCAGCTTCTTATCTTAAGCTTCGTTCCATTGCTCTGCTCCGGGGGGGGGGGGCTGTCGGCTGTGCATGGTGATGAAAAGCCGGTTTGAGGGGCCCCCACAGACTCTAGAATCGCCACTGGCTCCATGACTCTTATAATTTCTGAATTATAGACCCTAATATGGCTGTGAGGAAGTGCAGTCGTGTTTCAGACATAGGGTCGTGGCTAAACCAAAAACTATATATTCTAACTGATGTGGGAAATAAAGATGGAGAAAGACTGGAAATGCTTTTCAATACTCCAAATGTAAATGCAAAGGTATATCCACAACGTAGATAAATCCAAATTAAGGAATTTAAGGAGGTATGTAGAGAAAAAGGAATGTAGTCCTCCAGATGGAAAATCCACAAAGTTGATAAATGGTTAGAAGTCTTCAGTACTTGCTGGCAGGTTGCGCTCAAGATCTTCAATAGTCCAGATTATAATGAACAACTGGCTGGCAGATGGTGTTTAACAGCTGTAAACATTCTTTCACAGACGTTTCAAATGTTGACAAACACGGTCTCAAAAGATGAACACGGTCAGGAAACATTATCCTCTGGAGTGGTCAGTCCTGAGGACTTGAAGTCTGCTACTGCAACATCTTGTGAATGTTGTGCGTTACTGTTGGCCAGAGGGTGTGTGATGTGTTTAGTTTACAGCCTTTACTAAACTCCTGTGTTTCTCAATGTTGAGGACGCTTCCTTGGTAGGTATGTCTTCCGAGTCGTGGTCCTTCAGAAGCGAGGCAAGAATCCTTCCTGGCATTCGGAGAACGAAGAGTGGAACAGGCGAGCAAGTGTGCAGGTGTGCGTCATATGAGAGGCCCAGCCTTACATTTCCCGCCAAAGATTTGGGAAATTGGTCCGTGCGCAAAGCATTGTGGGGATTTTAAGACGGCGGAGGATACACATGTGCAGCCTCGAAATTTCCCGCAACGAAGGACGCCGGCCTCGGTAGAATTCCAAGCATCCTGGACATTGGAACAGTCCTTCGGCGGGACTCGATGACGTAGCATCCTTGAAATAGTGGCTCTCCCACAATGCTTTGCGCACGGACCAATTTCAAAATCTTTGGCGGAAATCGCGCTCCATTTAAGGCGGGGCATTGCATATGACGCACACCTGCACACCTGTTAGCCTGTTCCACCATTCTTCGTTTTCCGAGGCTAGGAAGGATTCTTGCCACGCTTCTGAAGCAAGTGACTCGGAAGACATGTGCTACCAAGCAAGCGTCCTCGACATTGAGAAACACCCCCTGTCTGTTTTCCTGTGTTATTTTGAAAGGTGTTCACCCCAGTGTTTCCGCCAGACCAGGGCTGAGAGGGCGTCCACCCCAAGAGCGCGCGGGGTGGACGCCCTCCAATTGAATTTTGAATTGAGCCGTCCCTTAAGTTATAGATACTATCTCTTTACGTATTAGTGAGCCGGATCATTTGGCTCGGCTCACTAAGAAGAGCCGGCTCTTTCGGCTCCTAAACGGCTCTTCATGTTACCACAGTTTACCACGGAGCCTCAGTTTTGCCGCTGCGAGGCTCCGGCGCTCGCAGTTCACGCGCATGCTCCACTTGCACCCCCCGTCAAGGCTCGCCGGCAGTAACATTTCCGTCACAGGAACACTCTTTGCTGGCGGCGAAAATAGTCCCACCAGACTCCTTTGCCCCTCCAACAGAGGGATGTCCTTGTCCTTTTTCCTTTTCGTAATTTCAAGCGATAACAACTCGATCTTCTCTCGAATTATTTATTTATTATTATTATTATTTATTTTTATTATTTATTATTTATTTTTTTTATTTTTTTTTGGACGCCCTCGGCTCGGGTTCAGGGCGTCCCGAGCTGAATAAGGGCGTCAAATGACGGCAAGACGCCCCCCTGGCGGAAACGCTGGTTCACCCCCTGTTATTCGTCTGGTTGCTTCCTGTCTCTGTATTTTCCCTCCTGTCTTTATTACTGATTCTGTCCACCTGTGTTTTTGCTGCTCTCCCCACCTGTGTCTTGTCCTCTGGTTTTCTGTTGGTGGTTGTGGGATTATTGAGTCGTTCAGAAGGCAAAGAGTTCTGTTCATTGTGTCTACATGTTTAGCCTTGAAATAAAGGTATTTTCAGTTAAAACTTTTGTCAGTCCTGCAATTGGGTCCTACCTGCTCGGCGCAACCCATGACAACTCTTCCACTATATTATGTTTACAAGTTTTGAAGCTGATGTCTTTACTTTTCGACACGAACATCTCATTCAAATATGATGACATCAAATGCAACAAACTCCACCTCTTTCTCTGCACACTGGTAATATCACATAATTATGAATGAGGTTTTTCCCCAGGCTGTCAGAGTTAGCATATCTAAACTTCAACCTACGTACTTCTCAAAACAGCAGGACAACGTTGTGGATTGTTGACCCGAAAACATGCTGATACGGTTGTTCCAATGGAGAAATAAAAGGATCTGTATTAGTGGAGAATATAGTTTGGTGCAGTTTATTACAACAGGTTTTAACAAAGAACAATAGTTCACCTCTCTTGCCCTGTGGCTTTTCCTGGTATACAAAAGTTGCCCTTTCTGGTGCGTATGGTAACTAAATAATATAAATGAATGAACAGCTCAAACAATTATGTTGAATTTTCAAAATATAAAAATGTGTGAACACAAATCCCAGAGCTTTTGAAATTGCATCAACAACTTCTGATCATATTCAAAATGTTCTTTTCAATCAATCATTATACGATGGACAGCATAATAGAAAACAACATATGAGCTGGGTTAACCTTCATCTGCTGCACTCTGAAGGTCTCACTGGTTAAACGACATTGCCACTATGTGACGAATAAAGGCTTTCTGATTCTGATCTCTTTGGTTTGGGGTCAGAGGTGTTTACCGGCAGAGACAGGTATGTTTTTTTTTACAACAATTAAAGCATTGCTGTGAACACAGCCAGTGTCGTGAGAACAATTCGCCCAAACATTAACCTAAAAGTTCAAACCAAAAGTTATTCAACACAACGTTGTTTTTTGTACTCTTGTTTTGTCCCACCAGCACCTTTGATGGAGCGTTGAAAGGTTTGAAACAGAGGGGATGACCTGCGGCCAATGGTCCCAGGACGGATTGGAACCCAGATCCACTTCTTTGGGACTCAACCCCAGCACACAGGTCCCAAGACCCACAACACAATGTTTGATCAGTTCTTAGCTAGGTGTGTATATCTCTCACATATTTATATATTATTACAGTATACAGTATTTATTCTAAAGTGTATATTTACATCCAGTTTGATCTTGTTCCATTTTTGTCTATTTCTTTTAATTCCTGCAACTTGCTAGCTCTATTATTTTAATGTCACTGTTTTGTTGCACTATATTCATTTAGTTTTATGTTAAGTACATTGTATGTTTCACTGTTGGAGGAGCCTGGGAGCTAAGATGTTCATTGCTAACTATTTCTACAAACTTTAGATGGAATAATAGGTTCTGATGACATAACATCTTAAACAATTGGTATTCAAGACTGTTCAGTTTATATGGTGACTCATCGGTTTGTATCTGAGATGTTTCTGGGAAATCATGTGACCAAAGAGCACCGCCCCCCCCCTCCCCAACTGGTATTTAAAAACGCTTTGTGCTCTCCGCCTCCTCATCTTCAGAGATCAACAGCACAGGTAAGAACTCTTTAGTCAGAATTCAGAGAAAAAGTGTTTGACTTTTAACTAAGAATTCAATTTTTTTTGCAGAACTCCGCATACATTTCTTTTGAAAGCCAGTCAAAATATGACAGCTATCTATATTCATATTCAGCCTTGGCCTGCGGTTTATTTTTATCCATCTGTGTGTTTGACTGTGCACTTACTGGGGGTTTTTACGCTCCGTGTTATGTTACATTTTAATAGCTTGAATCTAAAGAAATGTGGACTTTCAAAAGCTCGAATTTGAGAGAAAAGTCTGCATTTTTTCTCGCAATTTCAAAGTAATGCAAGTAATACATGACCATGAACATTGTTTAAATAGGTATGAAAATATACACCATATCTATGTTTTGGGGGGTTTTATTTTCTCGTTTTAGATATCGAGGGTATTTCAGTTGTAACACTGTTGTGCAATATATACTATGTTAAAATTCTACTACTGGCTGCTTATTCTTTTTGTACTACCAAATACCTGTAAAACAATAATGTAATATAACACTGTGCCACATATACTTATTAGTACATATACTATTTACTACCGTCATCTGGCAGCTACTTCATTACTTTCTACTTGTTTTACTTCATTGTTATAACCCTATCCTGATCGTAATCCCATGGCCCCTTTGGTTTCCTTTATGTTTTTGTTCTTCTTGGCCAGCCCTCCAGACTGGCATAGTTTGATTCACATATGAATAACATTATTTCCTAAACAGTCTCTCGGGTTTGGCGTTTGTAATATATGTAGCGGGTCACAAACTGAGGCACAAAGGTTCTATGTTGTCTTGTCGACGTAAAAGTTACAAAGTCAAAACTTTCCCTGTGGAAGATTTTAAAATGTGTAGGTTACTCACTTATCTTTCCTCCATCCAGGAAATCCTTTGGGTGCTCCATTCTGAAGCTCCTGTGAACCAGTCAACATGGCAACGTGAGTATTACTAACGTTTCCAAAACAACAGAATGAAATGCTGCTTTAATACCTTTCTACATCATTATTGAAAAAGCAATACATATTGACAGCATGGTTTCAGGTCCTACAACATCATCAAAATAATATATCTAAAAAGGTACATTTTACTTCAGTCTCCTGCTACGCTACACTTTTCCTCACAAAATAGGGAAATCAATAGGAATCGAGCATGACAAATACAAAACTGAATATTATAACCACATGTGTCATTAGGACTGAAAGTCCATGTTCAAACACACTTTGGGTTTCCGCCTGCAGCATTTGTAGTGAAGGAAGGAGGTCACAGGCATGAAGGGAGGAGTTGTATAGCATGGGTGGGAGGGGCTGGTGCTTGATTGACAGTCTAGGGGGTGATGCACTTTCTACATGTTACTTTCTACATTATCATATTATTATATTACTACATATTTTTTTATTAATAAACAGTTACAGTGAATACGTCTCAGAGGCGTCTGGTTATACTCTTTATTACCAAAAGATAATGCATCCGTGCCAAATATTCCTATTGGAGAGTTTTGGTGGATTTAGGTATACAGACACTAGAGAAGGCAAGGTAAGGTCCTTTTATTTAATTAGCACCTTTCAACACAAAGTCATTCAAAGTGCTTTACAGAAATGAAAAACATCAAGATCATTTCATAATAGTGCAGCGGAATCACACGATAGAATGACATTCAAAACATTTGAAAAGCAGTCATTAGAAAGTGAAGATGGTTATCCAGGTCATTAGAAGGAGATCTCCGGCTCTGTGTCACTGCTTTTCTGTGAGGTGGTACTTGTTTAATTCATCCAGTCGTTTTTGAGCCGATGTCTTTACTTTTCTACAGGAACACCTCACCCAGATGTAAAATCAATTACACAGTTGATATCCAGCCAGTTTCTCCAGCTGTCTACCAGCTGAAACCAAAACAAGGCAACATTGGCTCTATTAGAAAATTGACTCATGGTGAAAAAGATCCAACAAAGATAAACAAAACCATCTTGCTTGTTGGTGAAACAGGCGTAGGAAAATCCACTCTGATCAACGCTCTGGTTAACTACGCCATGGGGGTGGAGTATGAGGACAATGTCTGGTATCAGATTATAAAAGACGAGAATAAAAGTCAAACAGAAAGTCAGACGTCAGAAGTGATCGTGTACGAGGTCTTTGGTCATGAAGATAGAACTCTGCCCTTCTCTCTGACCATCATCGATACTCCTGGATACGGACATACAGAAGGGATTGAACAAGATGTCCTCGTCAGCAAAAGATTGTTGGACTTGTTCCGCTCAACAGACGGAGTTGATGAGATCGATGCAGTGTGTCTGGTGCTGAAAGCGAGTGAAAATCGACTGAGTGACCGCCTGATGTACGTCTTTGATTCAGTGGTGTCTCTGTTTGGAAAAGACATAGAGAAGAACATCGTTGCCCTCATCACACACTCAGATTTTTTGACACCTGAAAATGTTCTGCAAGCTCTGAAAGATGCGCAAATCAGGTGTGCAAAAAACAAGAAGGATCAGCCTGTTCATTTTTTGTTCAATAATGCCCAGAAAACAAAGAAAGATGAAGAGAATGAGGCTCAAATTGAGCATATATGGAACTCAACAATGAAGCAAATCAGTAAATTTGCAGTTTTCCTTCAAAATACTGAACCTCAGAACCTAAAAACAACCATTGAAGTGCTGAATTCACGCATCAGACTGGCAGCCTGCATCCACAACCTGCAACAGAGAGTTCAGTTCATTGAACTGAAACAGGAAGAGATCAAACAGACTCAGGAAGGCTCTGAAGAAACACGAACAAGACATGAAGAATAACAAGGACTTCAAAATAGAAGTTGATGAAGTCTATAAAACAAAAGAACCTGTCGATGAGAAACGATGGTGGGCGATGTGTTAAACTATGGAGGAGCTGTGTGCTGTGAAGTCTGTAAGGAGAACTGTCACTATCCATGCACACTAGCCCTGTATCCCAGTCAGTGTGAGGTCATGCAAAAGAAATGCACAATATGCAAGAAAAAGTGCAGTGAAGCAGGCCATAAGAATGAGCTCTACTGCACGGTGTGTACTGGGAAGTGTCATGTATCAAAACACGTGAAAGAAAAACAATGCACAAAATGTGAGGATGAGTGCAGTGATCCAAGTCATCCGAAAACACCCTGGAGATATGTGAACAAGACCAGGAAAGTTAAGAAGACAAACAGCAGATGAAAAACATGTATGAGAAGGGTAAAAAAGGCAGTGAGGAGTCAGTGAGCCTGATGAAAACTCTCCAGAAGAAATGAAAGACCTCCAGAAAGAAAAAGATCAGTTTCTGGAAGAGTCTTTCAAACATGTTGTCGAACTGGAGGAGATCGCCCTGAAAGTTGATTCTCTGGCACTCATGTTCACCTGGACGTCCTGATTGAGAAGATGATGAGAAGGGAGAAAAGGAGAAGGTCAAGAAACTGGAAAGGATGAAAAGTAAAATGGAGGAAAATCCAAGAATGAAATCAGTGCTGAGCTACCTGTCTGGTAAAACAGCAGCATTTGGTAAGCAGCTATGGATTACCTCAGAGGGAACACAGCTGAGAAGAAAACAAGCTCTACAGTTTGATGAAAGGTATTTCATTATACCAAGTGTGATGTTGATGATGTGATTGACCTTTTTTATCTTTGTAATTCCTGGAAACAGCACCCTTTGTGGTTTACCGTTCAAAAACCAATCCTTACTTCATTGTACACGTTATGGACAATTCATATTTTCCACCTTGTGAGTTCACTTTGTCCTTTGTGACCCAAAGTCCCTCCTCACAATGTCAGCGAAGTTCCGCATGCCCAAACTGTAGCTGACTGTGCATGCTCCTCCAGCCGGTTACCAAGAAGAAGAGGAATAAAACAAACTGAATGATTGTTTGGAAGAGATGTTGTATGAGGATACTCGTCGTTACCAGCATGAATATAAATTGTCTCTAAAGGAATTCAAAGAGAGCCAAGTGGCGTTGAACTTGTGTGATTGAGAACTTGTGGAACTCCAGACGAAAATTGAGGAATTGCTGTTCAATGTTAGCTACAGCAGCTCTCTGTCTCCTCTATATACAAAGTATGGCAAAATAAACCAATGCATTATTTCATGACTTGTTCTTTCTATGTAAAGTATATTGACTGAGGCATATACTTTTGGAATAAGACAATGATGCCTTTGAATCTTTAGTTGACAGTTCAGCAGAAAGACTCTGCAGCTCCTGAGGCTTTTTACTGATTTTAAACTGTGTTTGGTGTAAAAGACGATGTGTAATCATTTGTTCTGATGTTATTGTGTATTCACCACATATGAGGAAGTTTAACCTGCAGCTCAGTTTCTTCCAAATCACACTCATCACATGTACTGCATATAAAAGAGACGACGCAGCTTTCTGCTGGAAAGTAGAAAGAAGAAAAGCCTCCATTTATAACTTTTTAGATGTTCATCATTAATTGCTTTATTTTGAGACTTGATTGTTGTCGGTTCAGTTCATCTTTTTTCTTCTTCATTTTTGATCATTTTTGCATAAAATGCTGATGTTTGTGGTGTTTTTTTAACCATGTATGATGATGATCACACCTTGAATGTGTTGGATATGAAACAGGTGTCAGTGATGACAGAGTTGAAAGAAAAGTCTCCTGTTTTTAAGATTTGCATTCAGTTACTTTGCATTTTTTAACCTTTTTAGATATTAAGCATTTATGGTTTTATTTTGAGACTTGAGTTTCAGCAGTTTAGTTCAGTTTCTTTTTCTTCATCATTTAATCATTGTTATCATTTGTAATCATTTGTAAACATATATCAAGTGAATAAATAAAAACAAGTAGACTGTTGTGGTCTACTGAGAGACAGCAGCTTCTTCTATTACCGTCTGACTTCTGAACAAAGCTCGATACGGCCAGAGTTGGGTGTAACGCGTTACTGTAATAATATTACTTTTGTCGGTAACGGAGTAATGTAACGCGTTACTTTTATAAAATCAGTAATCACACTACAGTTAGCATACTAACATACAGAATTACTAGATTCTCCCTTTGACAGACAAGAGGGATTTCCGCCGCAGGTTTATATTTACGTAACATTTGCGCGACTTGCGCGTCCACATGCAGTGCATAAACATGGCTGAGTCAACAGCGATAACTTTCGAGGGGTGGACGTTTGCCCATTATTTTGAGTTCGTCCGAAGAAAGGACAGGAATGTGACGATGAGGTGCAAACTGTGTCCAGGCCAGAAGCTTTTATCCACTGCTGCAAACACCACGTCAAACACCTGCAAAGACAACATGCTAACGTGAAGCTAATAGCTAAGGAGGATCTCCGAATCCAGAGTGAGGATGTCGAGTAAAGTAACGCACAGTAGGTGCGCCGCATTTGCACTTCAGATGAGGCTCCCTCCGCAAAATGAAGCACCCTCCGCACTCTGCATGATCTGCCTGTAGGGAGGGGCGGCCCTGCGAGTAAAGTAACGAGTAAAGTAACAAGTAAAGTAACGCGTTACTTTGTGTAGAGAGTAACGAAGTAAAGTAATATATTACTTTTTTTTAAAGTAATATATAATATATTACTTTTTTTGAGTAACGACCCCATCTCTGGATACGGCCTCTTGAGGTTTAGATGAATGTATAATTACATTATAAATACATTTTAGGCCAAATCACTCAAATCTTTCAAAGTTGTCAGAAAGATGCATAATTAGAAATACACTCCACAGATATTTTGTTAAAGGGCCCATGTCATGGCCATTTCCACTGATCATAATTCCATTGTTGAGGTATACTAAAATAGATTTATACTGTGCATTTTTCCAAACTCACATTGGTTTCGCATACAGCATCTCCGTAAAGTATGTGTATTAAGCAGTATTCACTCTCTCCACTAATACCTCATTCACACCAACGCAACTCCGGTTCAAGCTCTGTTAGGGTTTCGGAAAAGGTAGGACCCAAATGCAGAATACCAAAAAACGTAAAAGGTCTATAAACAAAAAGCGAGCTTTATTCCAAAAGCTGGAGAACAAAACATGGGATGAAACTCACAGGTAACACCAGGTAGCATGGAGGGAGACAGGAAGACAAACAATGAACCGACAGGGGAACACAGGGAAAGACAAGACTAAATACAGGAAGGGGTAATCACGAGACGAGAAACAGCCGGGCAGGGGAGGAGAAACACAAGGGCAACAGGTGAACACAATCAGACAATCAGACACACCAGGGAAACTAATGACAGGGAGGAAAACACAGGGAGAAGGACCAGACAAGAGACAGGGAGGAAAACACAGGGAGAAGGACCAGACAAGAGACAGGGAGGAACACACAGGGAGAAGGACCAGACAAGAGACAGGCAGGAAAACACAGGGAGAAGGACCAGACAAGAGACAGGGAGGAACACACAGGGAGAAGGACCAGACAAGAGACAAGGAGGAAAACACAGGGAGAAGGACCAGACAAGAGACAGGGAGGAAAACACAGGGAGAAGGACCAGACAAGAGACTGGGAGGAAAACACAGGGAGAAGGACCAGACAAGAGACAGGAAGGAACACACAGGGAGAAGGACCAGACAAGAGACAGGGAGGAAAACACAGGGAGAAGGACCAGACAAGAGACAGGGAGGAAAACACAGGGAGAAGGACCAGACAAGAGACAGGGAGGAAAACACAGGGAGAAGGACCAGACAAGAGACAGGGAGGAAAACACAGGGAGAAGGACCAGACAAGAGACAGGGAGGAAAACACAGGGAGAAGGACCAGACAAGAGACAGGGAGGAAAACACAGGGAGAAGGACCAGACAAGAGACAGGAGGAACACACAGGGAGAAGGACCAGACAAGAGACAGGGAGGAACACACAGGGAGAAGGACCAGACAAGAGACAGGGAGGAACACACAGGGAGAAGGACCAGACAAGAGACAGGGAGGAAAACACAGGGAGAAGGACCAGACAAGAGACAGGGAGGAAAACACAGGGAGAAGGACCAGACAAGAGACAGGGAGGAAAACACAGGGAGAAGGACCAGACAAGAGACAGGGAGGAACACACAGGGAGAAGGACCAGACAAGAGACAGGGAGAAGGACCAGACAAGAGACAGGGAGAACAGAACAGCAAAATAAACCCCAAAACCTAACACACAAACCCAAATCGTGACAAGCTCCTCTAGAGCTTTTCAGGTTCAGAACCGGTTCTTCGGTTTAGCTCCGGCTCTTTTCACACCGCTCAGAGACCGACTGGTGCTGTGTCATTGCGTCATCGTTTGCGTCATGACGTAACCGTTTGCGTGCCTGCTTCATAAAGCCAAACCGCGCGGAAACCCCTCACAGCTCACACCGACAACAACAACAATGGCCGATTGTGTTGAAGCGCTACTCGTTTTGGTTTTGGTAAAAACCAGCGGTTGCCATCTCTTTCTGCAATTGTTGGAGAATTGCTTTGGACCGCGTGCTCCCCTCCAGCTTCCTCTGTACCTCTTCGGAAGACCAGATTCCCAGTAGGTAGCTGGTCTCTTCAGTGGACCACTGCTGCTTGTTAAGTTTCTCCATCGTTGTGTACAAACTGGATAAAACTCACGCTTTTTGTTGTTGTTCAGGAGTTGATCCTGCCCCTGCCCCTGCCCCCGCCTCGACGTCAGCGTGACGTATGCGGTGCTTTTGCTCTAGCCGGAGAATTTTTTGGTGCTTGAAACGAATCGGATTCCGGAGCTAAGAGGCTGCTCCGCTGCGGTGTAAACAGGAAAACCCGGTGCTTTTCAAGTTCCAGCTCCGAACCGGCCCTGAAACACCGTTGGTGTGAATGAGGTATAAACGGCTCGTTGCAGCTCTTGCCTCCCCCCCTCCCTGTGAGCACAGTGTGCTCTGATTGGTCGGGACGTTGTGAATCGCGAGCTCCGTGGAGGTGTGGTTTCCTTGTTTAGCGATACACAGCGAAACACAGCCAAACTCATCCTGAGCACACACACACTCACAGCCGAAGTAAAGACAATAAGTGTGGCTTGATATTGAGTAAGAAAAAGGTTGATAAACGCTGTGAGAATGGGTCTGCAGAGAGAATTTCGCCGCGATCCCAACTGAAGTTACCTACTGTAACTCCAGCTTCTATGAGTATTGGCGT
Source organism: Dissostichus eleginoides (assembly GCA_031216635.1). Classification (NCBI taxonomy): domain Eukaryota; kingdom Metazoa; phylum Chordata; class Actinopteri; order Perciformes; family Nototheniidae; genus Dissostichus; species Dissostichus eleginoides. The sequence continues at coordinate 36,245,362 of CM062268.1, read as the reverse complement.
AGCCCTCTAAGGCTATCGCTATTGGGTAATCCCCTGCGCACCCGTGCAGCACTGAAACACTTGTAGTCCACGCCCACCCGCAAGGTGGGCCCCACCGGCTCACTTCCGGTATAAATAGGAAGGAGGCCCGACAATCTGCTCCCACACAAAACAACTTTTCTTCAGCTATTCGTGGAGCCAGTGGGGCCCAGAACTTAGAGGGCTACGCCAATACTCATAGAAGCTGGAGTTACAGTAGGTAACTTCAGTTCTATTTCGTATATGGCTCCGCTCTCTAAGGCTATCGCTATTGGGTTAATGGCGAAGCCAGATGTAGTCTGCGCCCCACTGGGTCCCCCCGGTACTGGAAGCACAGACACACTCGCTCAGATAACAACCCATGCCTATTGCGCCATGCGAATGGCGCATCACAGTCCCTGGAATATAGCATAACATGAATATTTACCATGAGGGGACGCAGGCTGGGAACAATACATACCCTCCGCTGTGATAAGGAGAGACGAAGGTCACACTTTGCCCAGCGACAAAAAGAGGGGGAACACGGGCCACTCTCTGCGTGTAGACAGGCAGGAGAGCGCACAGCTGGATCCCTGACATCACTCACTCTGACAAGACACTTCGTACAAAATGTGTCAGAGGAAACAAGGAAACCTCCCCCTCAGAAGAGGGGAAAGGGGCCGCTCTTCGTGTGCCGAGAGGCAGGAGAGAGGCGCACAGCTGGATCCCTGACGTCACTCACTCTGACAGGACACTCAGCACAGGGTGTGTCAGAGAGGAATGGGAGACATCCCTCAAATAAAATTGAATAAAGGAACAGGGGGAAGACCAAGATGCAGCAGTGCAAATGTCTTCCACTGACATTCCTCCGTGCAAAGCCGTGGAGGAGGAAATTCCTCTGGTGGAGTGCGCACTGATGTTCTCTGGGGGATCCGCCCCAGAGGAGACATATGCCTGTGACACAGCCTCACACAGCCAGTGTGACAGCCGTTGTGCAGACAGAGGCTGCCCGATCGAGCTCTCTCTGTAATGCACAAACAGGCGCTGAGAACGGCGCAAGGCAGCCGTGCGCGCCACATAGCAGGCCAGCGCGCGCACCGGACAGAGGAGATGAGACGTGGCTTCTTCCTCCGACCTGTGAGGAGGGGGAAAGAAGCCATCCAGGGTGATCACTCTTGATTTAAAAGAGCTTGTGATGACCTTAGGCATAAAAGCCGGGTTAGGGCGTAAAACAGCTGAACTGCCATCTCCTTGGATCCGGAGGCATGACGGAGCCACAGAGAGAGCAGACAAATCACTCACCCTTTTCGCTGATGTTAGAGCCAAAAGTAGTACTACTTTGGCTGATAACAGTTTAAGGGGAACCTGAGCCAAAGGTTCAAATGGGGATTTGCTTAGTGCGCGTAACACTAAAGCCAAATCCCACTGAGGCGCCAGTGCGCGTGACACAGGTCTGAGTCTCCGTACTCCTCGCAGAAAACGTTTCGTCAGGGGGTGACTAAACACCGTCCCGGCCCCGAAACCCACGTGACAAGATGATATGGCAGCAGCATATACCTTGATTGTGTTGAAGGCCAAATTCCTGTCCAGCAACAGCTGGAGGAATGACAGCACGTGAGGCAGGGGGCACGTAATAGGGTCCAGGCTTTTCGCCACACACCAACGCTGGAAAGCTGTCCACTTGGCTGTGTAGGACGCTCTGGTAGACGCCGCCCTGGCTCCTTGAATGGTACGTACAACATCTTGAGAGAGGCCCAGCCCCTCTAAATGTTCCCGTTCAGGGGCCATGCCCATAGGTGCTGGCCTATCACAGGGTGACTGCTGATCGCTCCCTCCACCTGCGAGAGAGCGTCCCCCCGCCACGGAATTTTCCACGGTTTGCCTGACAGCGTACGCTGTAGGCATGGAAACCAGGAAGCGCCCGTGCGCTCCGGGGCAATCAGGATCATTGACAGTCGCTCCTCCTGCACTCGGTCCAGGCACCGAGGAATCAGCGGGACTGGTGGAAATGCGTACAACAGTCCCCTGGGCCACGGTCGATGTGCGAACGCGTCCACCCCCAGGGGGGGGTGGTCCTGCGCTTTCAGGGAGAACCAGAGGGCGCACTGCGCGTTCCCGCGTGTGGCGAACAGATCCACCTCTGCTCTCCCGAACCGGCTCCATACCTGGGAGACCAGCTCGGGATGGAGGCTCCAGTCCCCCTGGCGAGGACCTCCTCTGGACATGAGGTCTGCCCCTTTGTTCAGCTCGCCGGGAACATACATTGCTCTGATGGAGAGCAAGTGTGATCGCGCCCATATCAACAGCGGTCTGGCTGTGTTCAACAGCTGCGCTGAGCGAACTCCGCCCTGGCGATTGATGTAGGCTGCCGCGGCTTTGTTGTCTGTGCGAATCAACACATGCTGATTCCGCAGCAACGGGGCAAAATGCTGGATTACTCTCCGTACGGAGAGCAATTCCAGCACGTTTATGTGGAGGGACATGTGAGCCGGCCACTGTCCCCCCACTGCCTGCGACATACACGTTCCTCCCCACCCTGAGAGAGATGCGTCTGTGAACACCGAGATGTGTGACGTAACTCTGCCCAGGGGCACCCCGCTGACAGCACGTGGGGACTTTTCCAATAGGTTAAGTCTGAACCCACGGAAGGAGGGATGGCCACCATGCGCCTCTTCTGTCGCACGGGGTCGATGCGCAGGCGAATAAACCACCTCTGGAGTATCCTCATGTGAAGGAGACCCAGGGGGATCACCACGTGACCAGCTGCCATCATGCCCAGCAGCTGCATCACGGAGAGGGCAGTCACCACGCTGCGAGGTGTGACGCGTCGGAGAAGAGCTGTCAGTGCCTCCACTCTCTGCTGTGAGAGTCGCGCTCTCATGCGGGCTGAGTTCAATTCCACCCCCAGGTAAACAATACTCTGGGAGGGAAGAGGACGGCTCTTCTTCCAATTTATTAAGAAACCCAGCTTTGACAGATGTGATACGAGCTGTACCGTCTGTAAAGCAACTTCCTCCCTGGAGCGAGCCAGCAACAGCAGGTCGTCCAGGTAAAATAGTACTCTCATCCCTCCTCTGTGTAGCGGCTGCAGCGCCGTCTCTACACACTTCGAAAAGGTGCGAGGAGCCAGGGAATAACCGAACGGCAGACGGTTGTACTGGTACGATATTCCCTGGAATGAGAAACGCAGGAATTTCCTGTGTTTCGGGATGATGGGTACGTGGAAGTAAGCATCCTTCAGGTCTACAGAGGTGAACCAGTCCCCCTGGTGAACACACTCCAGCACCTGTTTGATCGTCAGCATGTGAAAAGGCCTTTTCATTATTGCTTTGTTGAAGACTGACAGATCGAGGATGGGTCTCATTCCCCCTGTCTTCTTCGGGATAAGAAAATAGCGGGAGTAATACCCCTGATTTTCTTCCCCTTGAGGAACCCTGGAAATAGCCTCTTTCAACAGGAGTTCCCGCAGCTCTGACTGGAGCGCAAGACACTGTTCCTGGGATGACAGGAGTGTTTCCTGTATCCCATTGAACTGTGGGGGGGGAGAGGTGAACTGCAGGGTGTACCCTCTGCTGATCAACCTGCTCATCCATCTGTCCATCAGACACACGTGCTGCCACTCTGAGAAACACTCTGAGAGCGGGCGCACGTGCTCGAGATGTGTTGTGGTCGTCATGGTGACGAGCCACGTCAGAGCCCTCGCCGCCGCTGCCCGTGCGGCAACCCAAGGTGGGCCTGGAGCGAAAGGGCTGTGAGGGAGCCTCCACACGCTGCATATCACTCCTGCTCTCATCATGAGGCGCGTACACGCTCAGGGGATGGGTGGAGGTGTGTGCAGTGACGTCCACATGAGGCGTCATAACTGCCCTCATGGGCTTATTATGACCGTGTGTAGGAGGCGTATCTCGGACAGAGGAATGCAGCGAGCCCTGCTGCCTACTAATCAACAGATTGGTGGCAGCTGGTTTAGTAGTGAACACCGCAGTTTATTAACCGATAGATTAAAAACTGCAGGTTTTTTCAACAAGCCCTGCTGGCTATTAACCGATAGGTTATAGGCAGCTGGCAGAGTGGGGGATATGCGAGAAACACTTGATACTGATGCCTCAGACACAAAGTTGGAAAATAAACGTGTTTTATTTTTCTCACAAACCCCCCCAACACGTCAGAAGCGGCTTTGTTTCCTCGGAGGCTCTCGCGGAGCAGACCAGGAGCGGGAGTGCCTCCCTCCCCGTTGGCTCACCGCCGGAAGACCCCTCTGCCCCTGGGGTGGCGGGGGCGGGGCGGGGCGGGGCCCCTGCCGCCGCCGACGGGCGAGCCTGACGCCGCGGCTGCTGTTGCCAGTCCTGTGTGCGCCTCTCCGCCTGCCGCTGTGGCCGGGTTGGACGCTGCGGCTGCTGCGGCTGCTGCGGGCGTTGGTGCCGCCGTGGCCGCCCCGCAGGCTGGAGCCAGCTAACGTGCTGGCGGATGTCGTCCGCCTGTTCTGCAGCCGCCTTCATGGCCTCCACCATGGCGTGGAACTGGGGTCCGAACAGCCCGTCCGGGCTGATTGGAGCGTCCAGCAACACCTTCCTGGCCGTCTCCGTGACCGCGCCTGCTGCAGCCAGAGGTGGCGCTGCATTTGCGTCACCCACGCGGCGATTCTCGCCTGGGAGACAGCAATGGACGCGCACAGTGTGAGCGCCGTGCTGGCCGCCTTGCTGATCTCCTCCGCTTCCTCCGTGGCCAAGGTGGTGGACCGCTCCACCAGCGTCACCACCGAGTCGGAGAGCAGCGCGATGTTGTTCGCCGCCGCCGACGCCTGAAAGGCACACTGGTGCACCCGGTCGGCCTGGCGAGCGACATACTGGTCCCTGGGGGAGGCCAACGTAGGGCGCCGTCCGGCGATCATGTTGGCCTGCCTTACCCCAAAAAACGCCGTCAGGCTCGGCTCCAGAGAAGGGGTGGGGGAAACCAGCATCTGTGAACCCCTCCACCTTGGTGAGGGGGACAAATGTGGCCACCGGAGCCCTCAGGGTCCTCGGGTTCGCCGCCGCCCCCTCCTGGTATCTCCTGATGGCGGGAAAGCGTGGCCAGATTGGATCACTCCTGATCGTCTGCACCCGCGAAAAAACTCCGGCCATGTCGTCCGGAGCACACCTCTCCTGAGCTAGGGGAACGGGGAGACCTCTGCAGGCGGCCGCCTTGGCTATGATCTCCGGCAGTTCCCCCAGGATGCCGCCTATCGCCGGCAACGCCGTGATGACGGAGAAGGGGACCGCGTGCTCTGCCGTCCAGTCGGCACCCTGCTCCGACTCTGTCTCCCCCGTCCGGGGGAGAGGAGGGAGGGGAGAACCGCACGGTGAACCGTGGAGGGAGGTGGGGAAGGAGTCGTCCGACTCCTGCCCGGCCCTCGGCTCCAGGGACATGAGGCTGCCGCCCGCAGGCTCGAAAGCCTGGACGGGCCAATCGTCCTCCACGGCCGCAGCAGCGAGAGCGTCCGCTCTGCGCTTCCTGTCGGCCGGGGAGACGTGCACAGTGGGTGCATGCGACCCGCTGGCTGAGAGCCGCGTACGCGTGCTCTGGCCCCAGGCAGGATTCGCATGACGTGTGCCGGTCGTAGCTCATATGTATCCGGAGCCACATGAGGGACAATTCTCTGACACAGTTGGCACTCATCTCCAGATTTCTCGTGCTTCAGTATTCTCGGGGCTGAAGAAAAGAGGGAGCAGATTGTCGGGCCTCCTTCCTATTTATACCGGAAGGGAGCCCGAGGGTGGGGCCCACCTTGCGGGTGGGCGTGGACTACAAGTGTTTCAGTGCTGCGCGGGCGCGCAGGGGATTACCCAATAGCGATAGCCTTAGAGGGCGGAGCCATATACGAAATAGAACTGTCTGTTATCAGCCTGCAGCCAGGGAGGAGAAATCAGCAGAGCTGCCTGCACTGAGTGTGTGTGTGAGGAAGTCCGTGGATTGGTCAATTTGGACCAATCAGCAGAGGCTTAACGTAACGGCTCCATGGACGTAACGTAACGGCTCCACGGATTGGTCCATTTGGTTCCGGGTACGAGCTGACGTCAGCTCGTACCCGGAACCAAACGGACCAATCCGTGGAGCAAAGAAAGAAACTGAGAAATCTCCAACGAGGCGTTTTGGGGAGGAATTTTCTAGTACCTCATTCACACCAACGGTGTTTCAGGGCCGGTTCGGAGCTGGAGCTTGAAAAGCACCGGGTTTTCCTGTTTAGACCGCAGCGGAGCAGCCTCTTAGCTCCGGAATCCGGTTCGTTTCAAGCACCAAAAAATTCTCCGGCTAGAGCAAAAGCACCGCATACGTCACGCTGACGTCGAGGCGGGGGCAGGGGCAGGGGCGGTGTCAACTCCTGAACAACAACAAAAAGCCCGCGTTTTATCCAGTTTGTACACAACGATGGAGAAACTTAACAAGCAGCAGTGGTCCACTGAAGAGACCAGCTACCTACTGGGAATCTGGTCTTCCGAAGAGGTACAGAGGAAGCTGGAGGGGAGCACGCAGTCCAAAGCAATTCTCCAACAATTGCAGAAAGAGATGGCAACCGCTGGTTTTTACCAAAACCAAAACGAGTAGCGCTTCAACACAATCGGCCATTGTTGTTGTTGTCGGTGTGAGCTGTGAGGGGTTTCCGCGCGGTTTGGCTTTATGAAGCAGGCACGCAAACGGTTACGTCATGACGCAAACGATGACGCAATGACGCAGCACCAGTCGGGCTCTGAGCGGTGTGAAAAGAGCCGGAGCTAAACCGAAGAACCGGTTCTGAACCTGAAAAGCTCTAGAGGAGCTAGAACCGGAGTTGCGTTGGTGTGAATGAGGTATGTGTTAGAGTTTTACTCGCTACAGGGTGTACTTTGAGGGTTTGTGACTCTGCAGACCGTTTACATGCATAAAAACTTACATAACACACAAGGGGACGGGTAATAACCAGAAAAGCATGACACCTCAAAAAAAAAAAAAAAAACATTATTGAAAAGTTTTCCTCATTTTTTACATTTGGTCCAAAAGTAGTAAATATGCAAAGTAGGTGATTTTGTTTCTCCTTAAGATATGTTTCAAAAACATGCAAATAAATGTTTTTAAAATATGATATAGGGTAGACGTTTCATTACGTCTCCTGAAGTATCATTTTAGATTAGAATATTTAATATCAAAGCACAAGTTTGGTTCTTTATTTGAATCAATATGAAACATTTAGAGTAACTAGCTCCATGCAGTGCTGTAATTAAATAACTAAATACAAGTTGTTACATCTGTTCTAGAGGGGTACAAAAGGGTTACATCAGAATATATGATTTTTAGTAAGAATTGTATTTGAAGAACATACGATTCATGCTATTGCTTGGTTCCAATCCCTGTGTGTGTGTGTGTGTGTGTGTGTGTGTGTGTGTGTGTGTGTGTGTGTGTGTGTGTGTGTGTGTGTGTGTGTGTGTGTGTGTGTTTGGGTTCCAAATGCATGACATGAACCATTTTCATTTGACTTGTTTATTGCACTAATTAAGGAGCAGAAGAAGTTTCATACAAAAAAAATACTTGAATGTATTTTACGTAGATTTTCAAACGGGTCAATTTGACCCTGAATGTAACAGGAGGGAGAACAAGGAAAGCCTCCTCTCTTTGATCTACATGTGATGAGTGTGATTTGAACAAACGAAGCTGCAGGTAACATCCTGATATATGGTGAATACACATGTCATCTTTTACCCCAAACACAAAAGTTAAAAGTTCCCTCTTCACGTCAGAAACATGCCTCAGAGACAGCAGCTGCTCAGTCTTTCTGCAGGACTGTCCATTCAAAGATGGAAAGGCTTTGTTGTTATGTCCATCAAATACAGCTTAGTTTTGGTAAATCTTAAGGGACCTCCAAAAAGTGTTCATTAATGTGCATTGTCCCTGCCAAATAAACGATTACATAAATGAATAAGTGCAGCCCTCTAAAGGGTTGTAATGTAGTTGTTTTCTGATTTACAATCTAGTTAAAAAACATGTTGTAATTGTAATATTTCCACTTTCCCTGAAACAAAATACTAGTAAGTACATTTCAGTGTTTCAAATGCACCATAATCAAAGTCTGTGTTTTATAAAAGGTGATATCGGATATCAGGAAATACACAGGCAAATAATTCAGGCTTATATACTCAACACATTGTCAGTAATGCTTCCCGGGCCTCTAAGGCACAGTTTGAAGACAGGATGCAGGGTGTTGATCCTGTGTGTTAAACAGGTAACAGCTGCTGCTCTAGCAGTGATAACTGTGTGGGTTTATAATAATCATTTATAATGCTATGTATACGTGTTGCTCTCCCCGAGGTTTCTTCCATTTCCCCGTTAACTGTTGGGTTTCTTTGGGAGTTTCTCCTTGTTGCTGTAATGGTCTAAGGTCAGAGGGTATAGTGCTGTAAAGCCCCTGAGACTTATGTGTCATTTCTGATATTTGACTTGATAAATAACATTTGATTGATTGAATAAACAGAAACAGCAGCACCTGCTAAATACCGGGAAAAAACATTGTGTTAAATAATGACGAGCTATTTTTCTTCAGCTTTCAAGTTCATCTTGTGGGGAAATGTTCTCAAAGGGTGTTTTCCTCACTAGCTTGTTGAGCCTGTTACACAATCACATCTTTAACAAATAGGTTTTAAGAGAAAACAGTTTATGGAGTGGGGGGGGGGGGGGGGGGGGGGGGGGGGCAGAATGCTCTTTGGTCACATGATTTCACAGAAAGAGTCTGTTTCTGTGAAATCATGTGACCAAAGAACATCCTGCCCCCCCCCACTGGTATTTCAAAACGCTTCCTGCTCTCTGCTTCCTCTTCTTCAGAGAACAACAACAAAGGTTAGAACACTTTAGAGCAGGAAGCATGAATTATGTCGGAGTTCTGAGATTAAAGCCAAACTTTGGAGAAGAACGTTTTTCACTTTTATCTCATAATTATAACGCAATTTGTTAAACTAATAGAGTATGCGCAATCATTTTTCTTCTCTCATCCATTTATTCAGGGACATGTACCAGCATGGCAGTGCTGCATAATCAACATGAGACATATAGCGCTCCGCGCTTATCATGCTTATGACGTCACAACGGGACGTACCATTAAACATGGAGTAAGGGTGCTATTACAAAGTAATACTTAACACTCCCACTCAACCTTAACTCTATTGGTTACACGAAAACAAAACAACAAAAAACAGCAATATAATAAGGCTTCTCTTTTGCCTTAACAATGTGAATACACTCGTGCACTTTTAAGTGCCAAACATGTCTTGAGCAAACCTCTTTAGTTGTAGCTTTGTAGCTGGCTTGGTCATGACATCAGCAATCATTAACTCAGTAGGGCAGTACTCCAAAGTTAACTTTCCGTTATTTACAGTTTCCCTAATGAAATGGTACTTAATATCAATGTGTTTGCTCCTTTGCCTGTTTACTGGGTTTTTGGCAAGGGCTATAGTACCTTGGTTGTCCTCGTACACCTTTGTTTGTGCATACTGGTATGTGTCTATACCTTTTGAGTAGCTGATCTAAATAGATACATTCTTGTATAGCTGATGCTAAAGACATGTATTCTGCCTCACAGGTGGATAATGCCACTGTTGGTTGTTTCTTTGTTTTCCATGAGATCAGAGAGCTTCCTTTACTTAGACTGACACAATATCCTGATGTGCTACGCCTGTCTGTTGCATCTGATGCCCAGTCAGCATCACAGTACACTTTTAGACCTAGTGCCTCTCTGTCATTTCTCTTAAAGCATAACTCCTGTTCTGTTGTGCCTTTTAGCTATCTGAACACATGTTTTACTGTGTTCCAATGTTCCTCTGTTGGTTTAGCCAAGTGCTGAGATAGTTTACTGACCACAAAACCTATATCTGGTGTAGTGCATGTGGACAAGTAAATTAAACTTCCCACTGCCTCTCTGTATTTAGTTGGGTCTGTCAATTTTTCAGAATCATCTGTTTGTTCAAGTTTTGGCTCACATGGGGTCCCCCTGGCCTTGCAATCCTGCATTTCGAACCTCTCTAGGATTTTGCCTATATATTTCTTTGAGACATTTTAACTTCACCTTCTGTTTGGTAAAAATCAATTCCCAGGAAATGTTTCAACTTTCCCAGGTCCTTCATTTTAAACCTGTCAGAAAGCATAAACTTTACACCTTCCAATACATTTTTGTTGCTTGTTGCTATGATCAGATCATCAACCCATACAATCATGTTTCTCTCTTGTATACACACAATGATCAGCTGGATTCTGTATGAAACCGTTGTCACTCAGACATGTGTGTAATATAGCATTCCAGTTTCTACCTGATTGCTTAAGGCCATAGAGAGACTTTTGCAACTTAAAAACTAGGTTTTCCCCGGTTATTGACTTTTCTTCATAGCCTTATGGTTGCTCCATATAGATTTCACAATCAATGGGTGCATGCAAATACACTGTCTTAACGTCCATTTGGTGTAAAATGAGTCCCTCTTGTGCTGCTTTCTGCATGAGTACTCTTACACTTGTCATATCAGCTGTGGGAGAAAATGTCTCTTTGTAGTCTGTTCCTGGTTTTTGACTGTAGCCTTTTGCTACAAATCTTGCCTTGTATTTATCTGATCCATCAATGTCACTTTTGAGTGCATAGACCCATCTTCCCCCCACTGCCTTTTTACCTGGTGGCAACTGGGTGAGGTGGAAGGTCTCGTTCTCCTCCAGAGATCGCATCTCCTCGTCTATGGCATTCTTCCACTGCCTTGACTTTGCTGACACTATGGCATCATTGTAGGTTTGAGGGATATCACAGACTGCTCTGGAGCAAAAATCCATGCATGTTTGTGCTTTGTCCTCTGCATCCTCAGTCTCAAAATCCTGTAGATGAGTTGGTCTCCTTTTGTTTCTCTGTGGATACCTTTTGGTTACAGTCTCTGTGGATTTACTTGGCTGTGTACATTCAGTCTCTTCAAGTAAAGTCTCAGGCACACAAATCTGAATACCATGACTTGATACATTTTCCACATTTATATCATTGCCTATGGCCCTGGAGTGTGCGTCCTCATGACCACATTCTATGTGTGATTCAGATGTTTGTGTTTCCTTTTCTTTTGCGCTTTTGGTTATGAATTTCACCAACCTGTGCTTTTGCACCCTCTCGGTTTCTGGGTAATACACCAGATAAGCTGGGCTGTTTTTATCATAGCCAATGAAAACCCCTTGCTCACATCTAGAGTCTAGCTTCCCTTTTTCTTGTTTGTAAGCAAAACATGTTGTACCAAATTTTTGCAGTTTGGATACATTTGGTTCTTTGCCTGTGAACAACTCGTATAGCGTTTTCTTTGTGCGCCTGCTGTAGCACCTGTTTCTTACAAAAGCTGCAGTCTGCATAGCGTAGTTCCATAGCTTGTCTGGTAATGCACTCTCTATCAATAAGCATCTGCTCATATCATAGAGAGTTCGCCAGCTTCTCTCTGCTGTACCATTTTGGTGTGGTGAATAGGGTGCAGACGTTTCATGTCTAATCCTATTTTAGTTAAGAGTGCTTGAAAGTCTCGGCTTGTAAACTCAGTGCCGTTGTCTGAACGAATACACTTGACTTCTCCATAAGGTGCTATGTCTGCCAAGAACCTTCTGTGGCTTGCACTGTATCACTTTTTGACTTCAGAAAATATACCATCACGGTGCCTGAATAGTCATCTGTAAATGACTGTGCATATCTGTGGCCTTCTCTGCTCAGTGTTGACATGGACCAGTTAAATCAGTATGTACTAGCTCTAAGGGTTTCTCAGCCTTTCTGTCTGGCTCCTATTTCTAGTCTGTGTGCATTTTCCTTGTGTACACACTTCACATAACTGAGTAGGCTTAACTGCTGTTCCTTTTATCTCCATGCCTGTCACTACACTTTGTAATTTCTGTACATCTTCATATTTGCAATGACCCAAAATGTCATGCCAAGTTTGCATATCATGACACCCTTTACATTTTTCAACATTTTCTGTAACAGTTGGCAAGTAATACAAATGTCCACTCTCGTGGATGTCAAACCTGCTATGTCTTCTGGTAACCATGTGGCTTTCTCCTTTCTTGAAGGTGATTGTCGCTCCTCCATTTGCCGCTCTTGCCACAGAGAAGATGTCATGTGGGTATGAAGGTATGTACAGTGCATCCCGTAGCTGTGCTCTGTGCTGTCGTCCAGTGTTGTCTAGCACAGCGGTTCTCAAACTGTGGTCCGCGGACCACTGGTGGTCCGCGAGGGTACTGCAGGTGGTCCGTGGAAAAAAGCTAAATAAAATCCACTTTTTATTATCAAGGATTTTCGGGGACCCGAAGACACATTTTGAGTTGTATACACTGTTGGAAAGAGGAGATTCCTAGCTTTCTAATGATATCAGGCAGTGGGTTAGTGGTAAAGTAACCTGTATATCCTATATAACCTGTTTTAATAATTATAACTTTGTCTATGTAAAATGTATACTGAAACTAGACCAAGTGTTCTTATTTTTCCTTTGTTTGCTGTGGTCAATTGTGTGTGCGTTGACTTAGGAATGTAGAGGATCCAGTCGCCCCCCCCCGGGTTTTTAATGGGCCGGATAGGAGCATGGGGGGGTTGTAGGAGAAAGGTAATAAAACTGACACCATTGAGTCTATGCAGAGATTGTACTGAGAGAAAGACTGGGATGCGGAGTGGTACGGCCAGGTGCTGAGGATAAACGAAGATAAGGATTGGTACCTCACCCCCGTGCGACCCAGAATTGTTTATTTTATGGCTGCCATAAAAGATGACCTGGGACTGATCGGCGGCGCAGGAGATCCAAAGTTCCCACACCTATGGCTGACTCACTCTGATTCGCTGTTTAGACCTCGTCAATGGCTGACTCACTCTGATTCACTGCCTAGGGCTCGCCCAGGAGTGAGTCCACCAGTGGATGAACACCTAGGGAGGAGCAACCGACACAACTCCTCCCACACAACTCCTCCCACACAACTCCTCTCCGTTTGTGGGAATAAATATTGTGAATTCTGTACACTCGCGGCCTCTGTTCGGTCTGACTGTCTGATACGTACATCGCACGGTGGAAGAGCTGAGGCCCGAAGTACTTCGTTATATAAGTACTTCGTTATATTGTACTGTTGTTTCTACCATTAAATCAGCTTATTGTTTAATCTCATATCTCTGTCTGAGTCCTTCCTTTTTATAGCAGACCACTCATCAAACGAACAGCGCGGAGCGGGCTCGAACCTTCAACAACTGAAGGGTGCTTAAATCCAACAGTGGTCGTTGGGCTCATCGGACATTTATGAGAGAAAATCTCTAATGTCCGAGTGCAAGTGAATGCTCCACAAGACACGAGCCTTGTAACCCCTCCCCCGGCCCTGGCGCGAGCGTGGAAATATGATTGGCGAACAATATTGTGGCTTTCCAAGTTAACATTGATTGATATGACTGCGATTAAATCAGCATATACTTCTGCCAGGGGATGCCACCCCTCAAAATCTCCTGCCACCCTCTTGCCACTCCATGAATATTTTTCTAGATCCATCCCCGGGGTAGGCTATATTTTTCGTTTCGTTTATTTAATAAGTTAATTTGTTTTTTGTTTGTTTTGAGATTTAAATAGATTTTGAAAGTGGAGATAGAGAGAGAGAGAAGCAGCGCTGTCTGCTTAGTTGCAATACTGTAGCTCAAGCCTTTATGCAACTTAGGCCTATACATTGTTTATGTTACTTATATGCCTGTGTGTCCATGGTTTTGAATGTGTGTGTGTGTGTGTGTGTGTGCGTGTGTGTGTGTGTGTGTGTTGAGCGCAGCGCCGTCTGCTTTTTGCAGTACAGTAACTAAAGTAGGAGCATACCGGTAGTTTTTTGTAGACCTGTCTGCCCGTTTTGTGAGTGCACTGCGCGCGTGCGCACTTGTGGCATTGTTTGGGATGACCTAATTAAAATACCGTCCGCCGTCCTCTTTGAGATACATACACAACGCAGACAGACACCGGTCACAAAAGTATCAAATAGGCTTCAATTTACTTTTGATTGTCTATAATTAACTATAAAAAGAATATCGGCGTTTTAACACTACGTTTCTATATGTACTTATTTTTACGGTTTGCATATGAGGTGGTCCGCGAAAATCCTTAATAATAAATAGTGGTCCGCATAAACAAAAAGTTTGAGAACCCCTGGTCTAGCAGATACACGATCGCTGTTCCTCTGCGTTGTGCTATTCCGCTGCATTTGGTCCCGTCAGCTAATTCCACTGAATGTGTCCCTGAAAGGAATGAGTCATCAAAGCTGTCAAACTTTTCAATATCGTTCACGATGTGGGATGTTGCTCCAGCGTCCACCATGATGCCTCTCATCTCTACGTTGTCTGGAGGTCTCCCGCTCTTTGTGTGCTTTGCCTTGAAGAATTGGTCTTGTTCGCTGTTTTCCTCCTCTTTCACTTTTCTGACACCATCTTGTCCCCCTTTTTTCTTGCACAGGGATTCTTCGTGTGTGTTATTTTTGCAGTAACCACACCACACTTTTCTGTAACATGTTCTTGCCTTATGCCCTCTTATTCCACATTTGTAGCATATAACGTTAGCATCTTCTTCTTTTCTATTGTTAGCAGACATCCTGCCGGGGCCTCTGCCTTGTCTAACATTAGTTTTCATCACGTTATCTGTGGTTTCTTTTATCTTAAATTGTTCTGCCTCTTCGTATAAACGCAGTCTCCTTTTAAAGTCTATGAATGTAACGTTATCTTCATTCTGCGTTACATGAACAGCCAGTGGCTTAAAGGTGTCTGGTAGGCCTCCTATTATCATGGCGATATGAGTCCGTCGCTCATGGTCACCTTTTCCCTGAAAGCCGTGATAATGTTCTCCGCCCTTATAAGGTAGTCGGTAACACTTTCGCTGTTTGTCATGTGTGGCTTGGTCAACGACGTGTAGAGGTTTATTATCCGTGGTTTACTTTTTCCAGAATAATGTTCTTTCAATATTCTTAGAGCCTTCCTGCCATCATCAGCGGCATCGTGTCTTATCAGTGATATGCTTTTATCATCTATCAGTCTTATTAGCTCAGCATAGGAATCAGCATTCTTTTTCCTGTCTTCTGCTAGCTGTTCAGGACTATTTCCAGTGGGTTCATGGAGAATAGTTTCTTTTAATTTCAGGATATGTAAGCAGCCTAAGAATCTTGTTTCCCAAAGGTCATACTTATCGTCGGTTCCATCGAACAAAAGCTGTGGCGCGAAAACTCCCGTTGCTCTGCTTGCCATCTTGTTAGCACAGCAATTAGCTTGCTAAACTAGCTTGTTAGCATTGGGTTCTCACGTAATACGTCGCGTGTAATATCTTCCGCCACTTCTTTACTTATTGGTCCACATAGTTTGTAGAAGTTCCGTGTAATACTTTGCGTTAAACTTCTTCCGGAAAACTAACATGAGTCCAACTTTGCCTGGGCCCATAACCTGTTAAACTAATAAAGTATGCGCAGTCATTTTTCTTCTCTCATCCATTTATTCAGGGACATGTACCAGCATGGCAGTGCTGCATAATCAACATGAGACATATAGCGCTCCGCGCTTATCATGCTTATGACGTCACAACGGGACGTACCATTAAACATGGAGTAAGGGTGCTATTACAAAGTAATACTTAACACAATGTAAATCAGAATCAAAATCCCTTTATTTGTCCCACAGAGGGGATATTTACAATTGTTACAGCAAAGAGCCAAAGACAGCTTAATATCTTTATATATCACTCAAGAAGTAGGCTATGCATAAAACAGATAAAAAACTAGACATTTCACAATTTACAAAATACACATCCAGTACCAGTAACAGTATAGCGATGTAGCAGCCAGGTGAAAGTAAAACAAGTTGGTAGTATAAATTGCACAGCTATTTACGGTAAATATATGTTGTACAAAAGTATTATTGCACAACAGTCGGTCGGTGGGGGGGAGATCTCTCTCTAGGGGGGTCCGGGGGCATGCACTAAATGCATCAATCTGGTGCACTTTGAGCACAACATGAATGTATGGATACAGCTCTCAACACTCAGATGAAAGGGAGCTGTATACTTTTCAATAATCCAAACATCTTTAGAATATGATCACAACCAATAACAAATCATTTAAACTTGTTTATTCTTATCTTATGTTACCTAGTTAGCATTCTTTCTTTCTATTTATGCATATTTTACTAATCACTCCCCTTTTAAACTGTTTTTTGTTTTTTTTACTGTCCTATAGTACACACTGGAATGATTTCTTACTTTATCTATATTAAATAGATAAAGGTGTGCTCTCTCTCAATTCAATTCAATTCAATTCAAAGGAGCTTTATTGGCATGAAAGCTAAATGAAACTATTTTGCCAAAGCATCAAAATACAAAATAATTAACATACATTTCAAATTTGTACATATTATTGATATATATATATATATACAGTGATACAATTACACTTCAACACACGTGTGTGCGTGTGTTTCTTTGGGTGCGTGTGTGTGTGTGTCTCATTCACTGTCCCTCAGGTTGTGGCATGTGTATACATATTGGGCAGCAAGGTGTGCCTTGTCTCCTTCTAGGAGTACTCTCAATCTTGAGAGGTCATTAACCTCTCTCTCTCTCTCTCTCTCTCTCTCTCTCTCTCTCTCTCTCTCTCTCTCTCTCTCTCTCTCTCTCTCTCTCTCTCTCTCTCTCTCTCTCTCTCTCTCTCTCTCTCTCTCTCTCTCTCTCTCACAGACTCGCTCACGAGCGCTGCAGCACCGTGCTCACAGAGATCTACCGGTGGAGAACAGAGCGTTCAAAAGTGACAATCTACAAGGCTCGATGTGGTCAATGCTCGTTTCCATAAGTATGTTCGCATAAACGCGGAAACACGAGCAAACTGTCCATCAGCTGGCCAAAGGGCATCATATCCATACGGAGAAATGCACCGTTTTCGACTTCCTTAACTCGGAGTTCTGTTGCCCAAATTATTACTTGTAAGGTGGGAGAAGTACTCAAAGTAGTATACTGCAGGGCAGCGGCGCCGGAATCATTTCAGAAGTGGGGGGGCCAAAAAGTGTGTGTGTATGTGACATGCTTGCCAACCCTCCCGATTTTCGCGGGATACTCCCGATTTCCTCCCGGGGTCATACTTATCCAGCATTTCTCCCGATTTCTGACTAAATCTGATTTGTGAGTCACGACCTGTTTCATTCTAACATAACGCTCCAAATGTTACTGTTTCCACTCGGACTTCAATACAGCTACACCATTGTTTGGTGTCCAACTGAAAGTCTGAGAGGGTGTTCAGGAGGAAGATAGTCACAGAAAACCGAACAAGAATGGACCACTCTACCCTCTGCTCACTCCTTTCCTGTAAATTAAACTATACAGGTCCAGCCCACACATGACGGCGCAGTTGCTCCATCATTCCATCTCTTCTTTTTTCCTGCTCAATATGCTCTTGTTTGACAAGCTGAATGTTGACTGGTGTTTGACTGAAGTAAGCGCACTTTTTTTGAACACACTCTCTGTGAAAAGTTTCAGTTATTAACTCCGGTATTTACAAAGCTCTCATCTCCTCATTTGGAGAAAGTTACAAGCCGTTTAACAGCAGCAAATCTTCATATTTCACAGAAGGCTCGTTTAGTGGTTTTGCAAAGAATGAACCACTCTCTGTTTTTGTACCATTCTGCATTGAAGTACCTTCATCTTTGCCCAAATAAGCTTTTATTTGCCCGTCTCAATGTCCCGACAACAAACCTCCATGCAGTCGGAACCAGCCTGTTTCGGTTCAACGATGCCGGCGGTTTTGACAGTCTCTGCGGCCGCAGAGCTGCTGCTTTGGGGTTCATCTGGCTGCGCTGGTTCTATGGTTGAAGGGCCAGGTCTGCCCAGGTCTGTACTTCCCCAGCTGGTGATGACCATGGCGGCGGAGCGTGGCAGCCCATCTGCTCCCAGCAGGCAGCAGGCTTGGCAGAGAACCTCTGCCCCGCTGCCGCGTGACAGGGCAGCTGCAAATAAACACGGGTGTGTGGGGCGTCTCGCTGATTGCTCTTCCGCAAGATGCCCCCACCTCACTGGATCAGAGCGATAATTTGGCGGCAGCATCGGCCAAATTAATAGACTGGTCTGCGGTGTGGCCGCCGCTGCTTGCCGTGATGATCTCCTGGGAGCCCCCGTGTCTACGGTAGGGCTCTTTGGATTGATTTCCTCGGTCACGTGGATGAGGAGTAGTCACAGCTTGGCGTATGCTGCTTCTTGCTCATCCTCAGAGGACAGAACACTGTCCCACATTTGCCGCCCCGCTGTAACTCCAGTAAAGGAAGCAGCAGGTGGGCGCGCGCACGTGAGTGGAATAAACCGCAGAAAGTGCTGTCAAAGCACTGTGCGGGTTCAGAGACGCTATTGCCGGTGTGCTGTTGTCAGAAAACACACCTGCCTGGTATAATAGCTCCGATTAATGCATTTTCACCGTTGAGTGTTTTGCAGCGTCCCTCCTCCATTCAGGGGCATAAGAGAGGCAAATCTATCATCCTAGGAGGAGATAGGTTTCCTTTCAACAGAAATTCAGGCCCTGTTGCAAGAACGGTGGGTTACGTATTGTAACCCTAGTTCTGGAGTGATGTGTGTGTGAAAAATGCATTCAATAAAAACGATTGCATTTATCCCAGAGTGAGTCATATCTCTCCACAATTCCACATTTCCCCATAATTTCTCGTTGAAATCGGCAAGATCCGTTTCATACGATGTTAATTGGGCACCCATTATGAGACACAATTCCCCACTCGCCGCCCCAGTTGTAACTCCAGTAAAGGAGGCAGCCAGTGGGCGTGCGCATGTGAGTGTGATTAACCGCAAGAAGTGCTGTCAAAGCGCTATGCGGGCGCAGGGACATTATGGCCGGCGTGTTGTTGTCAGAAAACACACCTCGCCTAGTGTAATAGCTCCGATTGATGCATTTCACCGTCTGTGTGAAGACAGCATTATGACGGGGCGCGCGGCCCCCCGAGAGCGTGCTGCGGTGCGTTCAAGGACCTCAGTAGAAAATCGGCCCTTTCTGTGTCAGCCCCCCCATGAGCCAAACTTCCTTTTATGAAAGGTTTGGCGTCGGAGTGGGCCACCAGAGAGTGCTACAGCTTCTTAGCTGCGACTCCACAGCTGCTTGCATGTCCCCTAACACAGTTTTATGGGGAATGGAAGCTCAGCTGTGTACTGACAGAATGGATGGACAGCACACTGAAACTGGGGTACTCACTCCAGTTTTGCAGCGTCCCTCCTCCATTCAGGGGCATAAGAGAGGCAAATCTGTCATCCCAGGAGGAGATAGGTTTCCTTTCAACAGAGATTCAGGCCCTGTGGCAAAAACAGGCTGTGTCTCTCAGGAGAGAGAAAGGGGCTTTACTCCATGTACTTCCTGGTTCCCAAGAAGACAGGAGAATTCAGACCCATTCTGGGTCTTCGCAGCCTGAATCAGCACATTGCCTGCAAAAAGTTCGATATGTAAACCAATTACTGGAACTAGTGCAGCTGGGCGATTGGTTCAAAACCATCGACCTGAAGGACGCTTACTTTCATGTCGAAAATTGCTCCAAAGCACAGAAAGTATTTGCGTTTTGCTTTCCAGGGGGTAGCCTACGAGTACAACAGACTACCGTTTGGCTACTCCCTATCCCACAGCACTTCAGCTGCTTCGCAACCATGGCATGAGGGTTTTCTAAATACGACCTCATAGTCATGGCCAGGTCCAGGGAAGAGGCAAACACAGCCCAATTGATCCAAGTGGATTGCGGTCAATTGGAAGAAGAGCAGTCCCATACCTCACCAGCAGCTTTGACCATCATGCAGACTCTGGGTCTCATGGCGGCAGCTCACCTCGTGGTACCGCTGGGGTTACTGCATGTGCGTCGCGGAGGTGGTTTGCCGGCCTTCGTTTAGATCCCAAGAGGCACAAACGACGTCTGGTGACCATCCCTCCCCCCTCAGTGGAGGGCAAACTCCGATACTGGGGGTCCCCAAAACATCTGCGGAGGGGAACTCCACTGGGGCGGGTGACCCCCTACGTCACGGTGTTCAAGATGCATCCGTGACAGGATGGGGGGGACATGCCTAGAGAGAGCTATAGGTGGTCGCTGGCCTCTGACAGAAACTTGGCACATCAACCTTCTAGAGCTACGGGCAGTAGTACTGCTCCTACAGCACTTCAAACCCTTACTACAGGGCAAACATGTGCTGTTGAGGAGCGACAACCGCACCACAGTGGCTTACATCAACAGGCAGGATGGAGTCAGCTCCGCCGCCTTGTTTAGCTCATCGGAGAACCTGTGGTTGTGGGCCTCAGAGAATGTTTTTATCTCTAAAGGCCCCCCACATTCCAGGACTGGAGAACAGGGGGGCCGGCCTCATGTCAAGAGGCGGGCCCCTGCCAGATGAATGGTGGTTCTCCCTGGCTCGGCAGGACAATCCACCCTTGGGGGTGGATACGTTTGCACACGAGCCATGGCCAAGAAAGCTGCTCTACGCCTTTCCACCGCTGCGTCTCATTCTCCCCCTCCTGGAGAGGGTGAGAATGGCGCATTAGGCGCACTGGGTCAGTAGGTATCTGACCCCCCCTGGACATAATGCACTTGTGTTTTCCCATGCTCCTTAGGGACCCGGGGAACATGGTGCGCAGTAAGCCCCATGCAGGGCTGGAGGGCTCTCCTCGCCTGCCTGTGGGCGGGCAGGGAGAGCCTTCCTCACTATTTTCCATGCACACTCTTCATGGGGTAAGCGTGTCTGAGTGTGCTCTACCCAGCCAAGTAAGCTGCGGCCGCGACTTCTCCACGGTCACAACCGGATGAGAAGAAGTTGCGGTGCAGTGGCTGTTAACCAAAGGCCGGTCAGGGGTAGTGTGATAGGTCGATGCTGTTGGACGACAGGGCGTTTATCCATCAGGGCTCCACCCACTGTACCCATAGAGTCCAGTAGAGGGCGGAGCCTGTGTAAGATATAATGGGGGCTTACGTATTGTAACCCTAGTTATATAAGCACAGGCGGAGCCCTCTACCTGGAGGCCCTGTCTTTCCTATGCCGCTCGCTGAAGAGGGTGTAGGATGATGGGATCAGGAGGCGTGGCCGCCTTATACTGTGGGCCTGCGTGCGCATTCAGGTAGGCCCGCCCCGATTGGCCGGCTACGTTTATGTATCTCAGTATGTGAATGCTCGCATAGCATGGTAGAGTAGTACCCATAGAGTCCAGTAGAGGGCTCCGCCTGTGCTTATATAACTAGGGTTACAATACGTAACCCCCCGTTCTTTGACATGTTGATTCAATTGACAACTTGCCTTAAAAAAAAATGCCTTAAAGGGGACCTATCATGCAAAATGCACTTTTTGATGTCTTTTCTACATCAATATGTGTCCCCGGTGTGTCAGGAGTAGGGATGGGTATCGAGAACCGGTACTAAGTAAATACCGGTACCTGATTGGACGGTATCGGTATACCGTTAAGCCGCTGAACAAACGGTGCTGCTATCTGTATATGTGTTACGTCTACTTCCTTAGTTTAACTTTAAACCATTCTGGTTGGTTGGGAACCCTCATCCCGTGTGATGTATCCGGTTTGAGACCCCTCTGATTGGCCACTGTAAATGCCACTCGTCATCTCTCTCAACAGCGCTCTTATTATTGTTGTGAGACTCCCTCAGGCATGGCGGACAGAGCGAAGCGATCGAAGGTCTGGGTGCACTTTAAAAAATGTAGTGGCAATAGTGCAAGGTGCAATCTATGTACTCAATTAGTTGCTTGTAAAGGGGGTAACACAAGCAACTTAATGAAGCATTTGCAAACAAGACACTCATTGAATCTAAAACGGTGCAGTGTATTTGACAGCCTAAACAATGTGGCTGCTAGCGATACAGCTAGTGCTAATAGTGCTAGCAGTAGCACGTGAACAACGTCCTCCTCAGTGCAACCTGATACGATTTGCGGGACAAATGTAACGGTATTTTGAAAATACTAAACTGTCGGCAACTATAGATGCCATTTTCGCGGGCTTCAGCCGCGCCGTGTGTAAATGTGACCTGAGCGAAGGCTCGCAGGCAGGTTAGCTGCTGCGCACGGCCCGGGTAATATGTTTTGTTTACCTGAGAGAAGTGGGTTAGGGTTATTAACAGTGACAGTGTATTAATGTGAGCTCCTACACCTATAATAATTTGGCCTTTCATTGAATGCTTTATGACCCCCCAAATGCAGTACCGAAGGAGTGGCAGACCGGGATGGTGGTTCCCCTTTTCAAAAAGGGGGATCAGAGGGTGTGTGCCAATTACAGAGGCATCACACTACTTAGCCTCCCCGGGAAAGTTTACTCTAAGGTACTTGAAAGGAGGGTCAGGCCGATTGTCGAACCTCAGATTGAGGAGGAACAATGCGGATTCCGTCCTGGTCGTGGAACGACGGATCAGCTTTTTACTCTCGCAAGGATCCTGGAGGGGGCCTGGGAGTATGCTTATCCGGTCTACATGTGTTTTGTAGACTTGGAGAAGGCGTATGACCGAGTTCCCAGGGAGTTACTGTGGGAGGTGCTGCAGGAGTATGGGGTGAGGGGGTCTCTACTCAGGGCCATCCAATCTCTGTACTCCCAAAGCGAGAGCTGTGTCCGGGTCCTCGGCAGTAAGTCGGACCCATTTCCGGTGAGGGTTGGCCTCCGCAGGGCTGCGCTTTGTCACCGATCCTGTTTGTAATATACATGGATAGGATTTCGAGGCGTAGTCGTGGGGGGGGGGGTCTGCAGTTCGGTGGACTAAGGATTGCACCACTGCTTTTTGCAGATGATGTGGTTCTAATGGCTTCATCGGTCTGCGACCTCAGCACTCACTGGATCGGTTCGCAACCGAGTGTGAAGCGGCTGGGATGAGGATCAGCACCTCCAAATCTGAGGCCATGGTTCTCAGCAGGAAACCGATGGACTGTCCACTCCAAGTAGGGAATGAGTCCTTACCCCAAGTGAAGGAGTTCAAGTATCTCGGGGTCTTGTTCTCGAGTGAGGGAACAATGGAGCGTGAGATGGGCCGGAGAATCGGAGCAGCGGGAGCGGTACTGCAGTCGCTTTACCGCACCGTTGTGACGAAAAGAGAGCTGAGCCAGAAGGCAAAGCTCTCTGTCTACCGGGCCATTTTCCGTTCCTACCCTCACCTATGGTCATGAAGGATGGGTCATGACCGAAAGAACGAGATCGCGGATACAAGCGGCCGAGATGGGTTTTCTCCGCAGCGTGGCTGGCATCTCCCTTAGGGATAAGGTGAGAAGTTCAGTCATCCGGGAGGGACTCGGAGTTGAACCGCTCCTCCTTCGCGTCGAAAGGAGCCAGTTGAGGTGGTTCGGGCACCTAGTAAGGATGCCACCTGGGCGCCTCCCTAGGGAGGTGTTCCAGGCACGTCCAGCTGGGAGGAGACCAAGGGGTAGACCTAGGACCAGGCGGAGGGATTATATCTCTTCGCTGGCCTGGGAGCGCCTTGGGATCCCCCAGTCAGAGCTGATTGATGTGGCCAGGGAAAGGGACGTTTGGGGCTCTCTGCTGGAACTGCTACCTCCGCGACCCGACCACGGATAAGCGGGAGAAGATGGATGGATGAATGCTTTATAAACCAAACAGTTAAACTTACAGATGTCATTGTGAATTGGAAAACTGCATTTAAATGTTGTTAAAGGTCAACGTTTCAATGTATGGTTCAGCAATTGTTGGTCGTTTACTAGGAATTGACATATTTTAAGCTCAAATACTTTGTTCTATGTTTAAACCTTCAGACACATTTTGACGTGTTTCAGTTCAGCACAACATTTATTTTGTAATGATTTAAAAGTACAATCCAGAATAATATACGTACTCGCCTTTATCTTTTTGCCATCTTAGCCTTTTTACCAATTTCTTCATATCACAGTTTTGCATGATGTCACTGTAGGACAATGTTTTAAGGATCTCTTGTCGAGCTAGGTTGTCAGTTTGAAATGTCTGGATGAAGATGTAACTGATTTACAAATGTTAAAAAATGTTTTAAAAAATGCCTCTTTTCATCCTCTGTCTGAGGGAAAACCCCAAAAAGCATGATAGGGCGAGCCAGGCCCCTTTAAGTTATTTTATTTATTTTTGTCTGCTTCTGAGAAGCTAATGTATAAGTTATACAGTTATTTCTGCAAGAAAATTACAATAAAATGACTGTTTAATCTTCACATCTTGTATTCATGTCTATAATTTTGAGCACCAAATTATTGAAAAGTATCGATAAGAGTATCGAAAAATCCGGTATCGGTATCGATAAAATCCTAACGATACCCATCCCTAGTCAGGAGACTCACAAAGTGTCAGAAAACAAAACCCTCTCTCTTTTCCTCCGTACCCACATCTCTAAAAACGGCGGATCAACGGAGCTGATCCAGATTTGCTGCCGATATGACGTAATATCGGACATGTAGACCCGCGGCCCTATCAGAAAGTTGCTCTCAGAAACAATGCCCGACGTGTTTTGGACGTAATATGGCACTCCATACTGTTTCAGAAATAATCCTTGATGTGGTTTGGAACATGATATGGCATTTAATCCGGCAGCACTTAGCTGAGAATCTCGGTAGAATTCTGAGCAGTCATTAGCTCCCCCTCCTCTTTTTTTTTTGTTCAAGCTAAGGACCCAAAATCAGCGTTTCTCTAACGGCTGGAATAGAGGGATATGAGGGATTTCTAAAATGCATGATCTGTTTGGTATTTTGAGCAAAACACATCACAGACATGTTTTTTTATATATTTTTATATATCTGAGACCCTTAAAGGTGGGGTAGGTAAGTTTGAGAAACCGGCTCGAGATACACTTGTTGTTATATTCCATGGAATGCTCTTAACATCCCGATAGCAATGAATATCTTCAGTGCTTTCACACAAAATCCATTAAAACATTTCATCTGTGGAAGCCGTGGCGCTGTAAAAAAGCACGACCAATCATCTGAGCCGGCTCGGCTAAAATAACTGGATGGCCTACCTGCCTGTCAGCCTTCCATCTGTGCACAAACTGATCTCGTGCCCTCATTGGTCATGTGCGCGTTCGTGTGTGTTGGAGGAGGGGCTCTGTAAGGAAGTCTGAAGGAAGTGGCAGATTTTTTCCGGCTGTGTATTTTCAAATTCTAGCGCACTCGAGCTGGTTTCTCCAAAATTACCTACCCCACCTTTAATATATGCCTAAAAAATAGCATAATAGAAGACCTTTAATAAACAGGCTGTTGTTGCGTCGGAGACCTGTATTAATCTCCGGCTATTAATCAGACCCACTGATTGACCTATCAGAAGCTATTGAGTCTATGCCAGTTTTCCACCAGGCTCAGATCCACCTCTGAAAGGTCTCACCTCTACTAACTTCTGGAGAACCAGGTTCAATTAACTGCTGTTTCAAAGCAGACAACATAATAAAGCAGTTTAACCCTTAGATGCACGAGCGATTGGACCGTACACTCTCACATAAGTGGGTCAAAAATGACCCATATAAGAAGCACGTGTTTTTATGCCATTTGTGTCACTTTGGTTAAGAATAGTTACTTGTATAATATCATATTTTGGTCCACACAAGAATGATTCATGTTTGACATCTTTTTATTTTTCAGTTTATCTTTTTGAAAAATGTGTTATGAAAAAGGTTTTTACCTTTCTCAGAACAATGTGACAATTATTTCCCTCCGGTATAAACTTTTAAGGTGTATTTCTTAATTCACTGGTTAAAAAGTAAAAAGCTTTAGCATGTTATTTAATTTTGACCCACCGGTAAAGCTTTAAAGGTATAGTCATCACGTCACCGGTTAAAACATGCCCTCTGGTATGAACTTTAAAGTATATTCTTAAATCACCAGTTTAAAATGAGTTCCAGCTGTTAATTCAATTTTCCCTCCGATCATTCTTTTGAGGTAAATTCCTCAGGCCAGCAGGACATTTCTACTCCTGTGTCTCACTAAAGGCTGACTTTATATTTTCCATTAGAAGCAGAAGCAAATACATGTTAAAGTAACCTGTATATCCTATATATAACCTGTTTTAATAATTATAACTTTGTCTATGTAAAATGTATACTTATGAAACTAGACCAAGTGTTCTTATTTTCCTTTGTTTGCTGTGGTCAATTGTGTGTGCGTTGACTTAGGAATGTAGAGGATCCAGTCGCCCCCCCCCGGGTTTTTAATGGCCCGGATAGGAGCATGGGGGGGTTGTAGGAGAAAGGTAATAAAACTGACACCATTGAGTCTATGCAGAGATTGTTCTGAGAGAAAGATTGGGATGCGGAGTGGTACGGCCAGGTGCTGAGGATAAACGAAGATAAGGATTGGTACCTCACCCCCGTGCGACCCAGAATTGTTTATTTTATGGCTGCCATAAAAGATGACCTGGGACTGATCGGCGGCGCAGGAGATCCAAAGTTCCCACACCTATGGCTGACTCACTCTGATTCGCTGTTTAGACCTCGTCAATGGCTGACTCACTCTGATTCACTGCCTAGGGCTCGCCCAGGAGTGAGTCCACCAATGGATGAACACCTAGGGAGGAGCAACCAACACAACTCCTCCCACACAACTCCTCTCCGTTTGTGGGAATAAATATTGTGAATTCTGTACACTCGCGGCCTCTGTTCTGTCTGACTGTCTGATACGTACATCGCACGGTGGAAGAGCTGAGGCCCGAAGTACTTCGTTATATAAGTACTTCGTTATATTGTACTGTTGTTTCTACCATTAAATCAGCTTATTGTTTAATCTCATATCTCTGTCTGAGCCGTTCCTTTTTACAGCAGACCACTCATCAAACGAACAGCGCGGAGCGGGCTCGAACCTTCAACAACTGAAGGGTGCTTAAACCCAACAATTTGGTGACCGACCGACGTGATGAGTAGGGTCTCATAGAAGGCACACCGGCAGCCAGCGGACGAACGGTCCAGGGATGACACCTCGAATACCTCTGACAACTAAACCAGGGCCCCACAACAGAAAGGTGAGCAGATACCTGTTATTATCAAAATCTGTGATTGGCTATACTACAAAATTTTAGAGTTGTCAGCGGCATTTTCAGTGTTTTAGTCTTACGGTAGAAAGAACAGTACTACAGAATAACACTTTCCAGTCTCAAAGAGGAGCTGCAGTTGTGTTATATGTGGGGTATTTCAAGAGGAGAAACGCAACTTTCAAAATCAATTTGAAATGACCGGATCTCGCAAACTCTTGCTGTGGGGTTAATCTAGAAGACTAAACGTGACGATAAAGAGATTCTGTAGACTGGGTTTCGACTCCTTGCCAAAAGCCACATCGCCGAAAGGGGTGTAGAAGCGCTTCTGGAAGTCTCTCCATCTGTTGAAATATACATCGCACTATAAAAGTCAACTAGACTGTACGGGGAATATATTAACTGTGTAACGAGATTGCAGTGGTTATAAATTTTTTAAAGGAAGTCCAGCTGCAATCGTCGTCCGAGATTTCAGTGGTTTTAAAATTTAAAGGAAGTCCAGCTGAAATACTCTGAGAAATAAGGTGACACACACAGTAATTCTTAGACGAATTCTGGGGTTGGGGCTCATCGACTAAGTACACAGGCAATCCTTAGACGGATCTGGGGTTACATTAGGTATATTTATTTTGAGTGTGATTAACTGTGTAACGAGATTGAGTAAGAAAAAGGTTGATAGGCGCTGTGAGAATGGGTCTGCAGAGAGAATTTCGCCTTGATGCCAACTGGCTGTTATCAGCCTGCAGCCAGGGAGGAGAAATCAGCAGAGCTGCCTGCACTGAGTGTGTGTGTGTGTGAGGAAGTCCGTGGATTGGTCAATTTGGACCAATCAGCGCGGGCTTAACGTAACGGCTAAGCGGTCCTACGACGCTGGTTATCAACTCGGTAAATCGAGCCAGGGTTTCTCTCTCCAGCTGAGAGCGCGTTCACGTGAAAGGGACAAGTGTACTAACAGCGCAG
This sequence comes from Dissostichus eleginoides, assembly GCA_031216635.1. NCBI lineage: Eukaryota > Metazoa > Chordata > Actinopteri > Perciformes > Nototheniidae > Dissostichus > Dissostichus eleginoides. The sequence continues at coordinate 36,217,438 of CM062268.1, read as the reverse complement.
CGTCATACTTCATTAATGAAAAGTAAATTAATATTAGACAAATATGAACTTTAAACATCCATGACTTAAACATATAATAAAGGATACAAGCCACATAGTTGCACCTGCAAGGTGAATATAGAGCAACTGGTTAAAAAATAAATAAACTACCGAGTGTTTGAAAGCGTACAACAGTTTTATGTTATCACTGTTGCCCATCTAAGACACGAGTGGATCTGACTTTAATTACATTTGAGTTGAGTGTTTCGTCAACCTAATGTGTTGCTTAAAATAATACTTCTGCATACAGTATGTGACAATGTAAGTGTTGCACGGTCAGATACGGCTCGAGAAGCTGACTTAGACAAGGAAATATATGATATATTATGATATTATATGATCGATGATGTGATATGAATGATAAGTGCGACACGTCGGCGTCTTCTCTTCATACGGCAGTTTAAACTGTATTTCCTTTATCCTGTAATATGACTTGATAGATTTAAACTCCGCACGCTGAGCTCTGATCAGGCGCAGCTTTCACTGAGTTGATCTCTTTCTATAGACGCCGGAGGCAGCGTCAGGTAAAACAAGTTATTTAGCCTTCCCAAACCTGAGCCTTACGCGCCGCCAATAATACACCTCGCACCGAAAACTATCAGACTGTATACCTGTGGGAATAAAACTACAATAATTAGTAAATTATAGTACGCAGAGATATCTGGTATTTTTTATAAAAAACTAAAACCTTTAGGAGAAGCAGATACGAACGAAGTCAAAATGGAAGGAGAATTTGAACGTGAAGAGAGAGAATTAGGAGTCCCTGTTCCGGGGAGTTTAAGGGAACAGTGGGGACAAGCAGAGAGATTGATACTTAGCGGACTTAAGCCCGGAGATCATAAAAAGGCGAGCAGCGATCTCCGTTTCTTACACGATCAGATGATCGCAGAGAATAGAGTAGAGGGTGACGAGGCAATAAGTCTCCTAGCCACAGCACTCAATACATACGAGCGACAGTTGGTTCAGAAATTAGAAACTCTCAACAAGCAGAAGGCAGGTTTTACAGGGCTTCTAAACTTAACAAAGAAAGGGAGCTAGTTGACAAGCTAAGGAGAATAGGCCATAACGCAGCCTTAGTTATGAATGGAGTGGCAGTAACCTGCTCTCTGAGCAAAACTCCCGCCAAAAATCTGCCCGCCATAGCAGCCCCACCCAGTCCTGCACCAGCCCCTCCCACAGAAGTGATAGAGCCAGTCAGGAGGAGAAGCCATATGGTGGGCCCCTCCCAGACATCCCAGAGGGCGGTCCCCTCCTCTATCCAGATTTATACAACCCCTTTAAGACCCGACCCCCTCCCTATACGCTTCCCTCCACCTCTAACCCCCCCTCACCCAGTTCCCCTCATGACATTAAAGGAACACCTGTATCAACACATACACCTACAGATGAAGAAATACTTGACTTTGTTGCAAAACGCGTCAAATTTTTTAGGACTAAAAAAAAAAAAGGATGAAACCTCTGCCTCTGACAGAGAAGACACGGCAAGTCAAGACGGCACAGGGGACTCCACCTTCCTCTGAAACAGGTTGATATAGCCGGTGTCGGACTTTGTTTATGAACACATTAACTGAGGGACAGGTTTCTCCCCATTTGAGCTGACCCACGGCCATCAGTTTCCGGGTCCTGGAGCATTAGCAGTAGGGAAAGAAGTAGAGGAAATGAGCTCAAAACCATATTACCAGCAACTTAAGGGCTTGGTATGAGATTTCTCCACCCAGGTGGCTGACGCCAAAGGGGGACCGGAGAAGCACGAGGCTAACACCGCAGAATTCATCTGGCTGAAGGTCATCCGTCCGAAGTGGCTCAACCCAAGGTTCACCGGCCCGCACAGAGTGACTCAGAGGACATCACATGCAGTTCGCCTCGAAGGAAAGGGGGAAACGTGGTATCATTGGAGCCAGTGCGCCGTTGGAAAACCTCCAGCAAGGACGTTAGACGACATCAGAACTGACATCGCTGCAGCAGGACGAGAGAACGACACATCTGACGACGACAGCCCAGCAGAAGCAACGACCCATACAACAGATGACAAGGACAAAGACACAGAGGTAACAACAGGCGATCTTGGAAAGGAGATTACGGCCGGCGAGGAGGCGGACACGAGTCTACTCTGAAACACACGACTCCATATAGGACCCGACTTTTTTACTCCCACCTTTAGGGGCACTTTCCAATAAGTAGCAGCATTTTTATGCCCACCTATAGGGCCTCTTTCTAATAAGAGTAGTAGGTTATATATAACGAGAGGTTATCCCTATAGTTAAAGGGCAGTGAAGTCTCCCCACTCACCAGACCTTCTATTTAACAGGTTCTGGGAGCACAGTATTTACCATTACAGGGTACTATTTTACACCCTAGTTTTAAAAATCTCCTTAGGAGATTTTAGCATTGTGTTCAAAACCTAATTACAATAACACGGACCACTGATTAAAGGTACTCAACAATGACAGACTGTGGATTACACTTCCTTATTGTTTGTTGGTGTACTCTGCTAGTGGGAATCGTGGTTTTACTTGGGACACTGTTTGTATCTTGAACACCATTCTTAGTTATATGGCCCATTAGCGAATTGCCTTATTATTTGATTGGGTGTTAATTCCTTGTGTCCTAGTAAATCTCCTATTATTAATAACAGAAATAATGTGTGTTCACCCTTGCCTTTATTTTTGTTTTAATGATTCCATTGACCACCCAGACTCCATTCCCCCGCCAGAGGAGTCCGTAACTAGGGTCAAACGGGCCAAACATGAGGTAGTTGTTACCAAAATGTCTCCTAAACAAACCTTCACTTTCCAAGCAGGTAGTGATGGAATAATGCAGACAGGATCAACTATGTACATTACAATGTGCTCCGTTTAGCTAATCTCACTAGGGACCTGTAGAAGGACTCGCTGAACAGCTGGGGCCGACTTCCCTTATGGCTGAAACAGAATAGAATGGCCCTTGACATGCTGTTAGCTGAGAAAGGAGGTGTGTGTTCAATGTTTGGTGATATGTGTTGTACTTTCATTCCAAACAATACGGCTCCGGACGGTTCCGTCACAAAGGCTTTAGAAGGCTTTCGCACACTATCCATAACTATGCATGAACAATCAGGGATACACAACCCCTTGGAGGAATGGTTTACAAACATGTTTGGTCAATGGAAAGGTTTAATAATGTCTCTTTTGATTTCAATAGCTACTTGTATTGCCATTTTAGTAACATGTGGTTGTTGTTGTGTGCCTTGTATCCGCTCATTGTGGGACAGACGCAGTAGAAAAGAATGACAGTGGTTATGTTTTGAATGCTTGTGAATTGATCTCTGGAGGTGAGATCAAAAGGGGGATTAAAGTAACCTGTATATCCTATATAACCTGTTTTAATAATTATAACTTTGTCTGTGTAAAATGTATACTTATGAAACTAGACCAAGTGTTCTTATTTTCCTTTGTTTGCTGTGGTCAATTGTGTGTGCGTTGACTTAGGAATGTAGAGGATCCAGTCGCCCCCCCGGGTTTTAATGGCCGGATAGGAGCATGGGGGGGTTGTAGGAGAAAGGTAATAAAACTGACACCATTGAGTCTATGCAGAGATTGTTCTGAGAGAAAGATTGGGATGCGGAGTGGTACGGCCAGGTGCTGAGGATAAACGAAGATAAGGATTGGTACCTCACCCCGTGCGACCCAGAATTGTTTATTTTATGGCTGCCATAAAAGATGACCTGGGACTGATCGGCGGCGCAGGAGATCCAAAGTTCCCACACTATGGCTGACTCACTCTGATTCGCTGTTTAGACCTCGTCAATGGCTGACTCACTCTGATTCACTGCCTAGGGCTCGCCCAGGAGTGAGTCCACCAGTGGATGAACACCTAGGGAGGAGAAACCGACACAACTCCTCCCACACAACTCCTCTCCGTTTGTGGGAATAAATATTGTGAATTCTGTACACTCGCGGCCTCTGTTCTGTCTGACTGTCTGATACGTACATCGCACGGTGGAAGAGCTGAGGCCCGAAGTACTTCGTTATATAAGTACTTCGTTATATTGTACTGTTGTTTCTACCATTAAATCAGCTTATTGTTTAATCTCATATCTCTGTCTGAGCCGTTCCTTTTTACAGCAGACCACTCATCAAACGAACAGCGCGGAGCGGGCTCGAACCTTCAACAACTGAAGGGTGCTTAAACCCAACAATGTCCATTTATACCCTTATATGTATAAGTCAGTTTATTCCTTTGTAGTCAAAGACTGGACATGTCTGGACTAGCCTCACGTCGTACAAGTACACTTTTATGAAAGTGAACGCATACAGTCATTTTCCATTAATGTAGAGGCCTCCTGCTTTCAGCCTGCTGTGAGAGTGAAACTGTCTTTCTTGCTAAAAAGTGACTCAAATAGTGATGAGACATGACAACCCTTAACCTTTTCAATTCCAGCCGATCAGACAGTTTGCATTTGCATAGTATAGAGCTATGTGAAATACAATGCATTTTACATTGTGGACTCTAAAATAATATATTTGATTATATTTACTGCAGATTTGACTCTAAAATGCAAATCTCTACATTGTATAACATTACTACATAATCACATTATACCCTAACTACTTTTTCACATTATTACATTACCACATTATGACATAAATACTTTAACCTATAACATCACAACATTATTACATTATTACATGTTCCAGGTCAAATAGTTTGTGGCCTTTGAATAATTAATATTCAAATATATATATATATGTATGTATATGAGGCGTGTGGCGCAGTGGATAGAGCCTTGGTGTTAGGATCAGGGGGTCACAGGTTTGAATATGGAGCTAATTTCCTGCCTCCACAAACAAACTAAACAGGTTTTACAAATGCCTCATGATTCACTAACAAACACAATGTGGTTTGCAAATACAAAACACCATCTACAAACTAATGCATATAGTTTTGCAAAGAAAAAACGTATCTATCAAACAAACACATAACATTTTTCTAATAAATCATGTTTCAGAGACAAATTCAGAATAGGTTTTACAAGTACACAACTTTTTTTACAACTACAACACTTTTTTTCAAGTACAAAACTTTTTTTTTCAAGTACAAAACCTTTTCTTCTCACGGCGGAATATTACTGCCAAAAGTCACCTGACTCACTCACGTGACTTTTGGCAGTAATATTTCGCCGTGGCTGGCTCATACACACTCACACACGCTCACTCACACATGCTCCACGGCAGCAGGGGGCGCCACTGAGTCCATTGGGAAGGCGGGAGGTTGAGCAGAGCATGGAACAGCCCTTGCCAGTCTGATGGCAGGTGTTTCTAGCGATCCAGCGATCTGGGTCAGTGTTATAGTGATAATATTATAAACAAGGTGAATTTAGCGAACGAAAGCAGCCAAGATACATATTGAGCCCAGACAATGAATGTTATTAGGGCTGTAAATATAATAAGCCTTTGTCTAAAATGGACAACATTGTAACTAAGGAGATTTAAACTATACAGCGATTCTGCACTCGGTCAATCAGCTGCTCTTCATTTTCTTTCCTGCTATATTCAATGAGGGATACAAATATTTTTTACCACAAGTTCTGAATAAAACTGATACTGTTGGACTCAGTACTAGTTGACTGCTACCAGAAATAAAATGAAGTACTTTTACAAGTTTTACTGTGTACTTTGTGAGTAATCCTCTGTCAGAGTCCCCAGTAGGCTACATAATGCATATTTTCTGCTATTTTGAATAGCTTAAAAAGACAATTTTACCATAAGTTCTTAATGATATTGAGACTGCTGGACTCAGTATTCTTACACCTACTATCACAATACATTGAAGTACTTCTAGTGTGTGTGTTTTTTTTTAATCCTCTGTCAAAGTCCCATCCTGAGAACAAAATCAAGCCACTTCTGCTAAGTTTGATGAGTGAAAAAATTGTTTTTTGCCATTAGTTCTTCGTGAGATTGACACTGTTGGACTCAGTACTAGTGAAACTACCCCCACAAGTACTATGAAGTACTTTTACTGTGTACTTTTTGAGTAATCCTCTGTCAATGTCCCCTCCTGAGTACAATAATGCATATTTCTCTGCTATTTTGAATAAGCGTTAAAACACCTTTCTCATGAGACTGATATTGTTGGACAGAGTACTTTAAGAGGATATGGTGGACATGATATCAGCAATACTTCCAGTCAGTACTCCGGCAGCAGCATTTTGACACCTTGGAAAGTCTTTAGAGTCTGGCCTGGATAGCTGGTCTATCCTTCAGCAAAGTGACACTCTGTCACTCTTGTTGGCCTTTTATGATGCTGCTGTCTTTAAAATATGATTATTTCTCTGCTCCAGTTCATTCCTCGCAGATTCTTCCATCAGTCCCAGTCATTGCATGTCAGTCAATAGAGCTTCGAAAAATGTGTCCAATTCAACAAAATGTTTTTGTGAAGGTCAGAGCTAAATTATAGATTGTTTGATTGTGTAATTACAAGGTGAGAGAAACAAATTCCACATCCTCCTATTAAACTTATTTTATTTACTTTTCCATGTTGTACATATACTTACTTGTTTTAGAACATTTGCATGTTGAACTGCATGCTGGATGTCTTCCCCAGCCTCAAGGAAATACAATAAAATAAATGGATTCATAATTTAAAACATTTATACAAATGTATAAATTAATAATGTTGTGCAAACATTTCAAATTTAAATATAAAATGAAAAAGAAGTTTACTTTTGAAATGATTTCTCACAAAAGCCTTTCTAAATTATAGTAAATTATTAAAAAAGGTTTTAGTCATTATACGTTTTTCTGCCTAAAATAGTTGAAATTGAACGTAAACTATATCAAACACCACATCCGTGGCAATTAACCCATTTTTGCCCGCTATTTAAACTGACTTTGGTTGAAGTTAATAACAATATTGATATTATATATATATATATATATATATATTATATATATTATATATTATATTATATATATGAATATAATTGATGCAGTTTTCTGAACACTTTAAAATACTGCAAATGAAGAATATTTGTAATGTTCTGCACAGATAGTGCCCTAAGTTGAATTTGAAAACACGTGGCAGCTTTATTAATACAGCAGATGAAAAGATTTGTGGAAGGATCAATTCTTCATGGGCTTCAATGGCTCTCTAGTAAACTGTGTTTTATGGTTGCTTGTATTATCCTCAGATAGTGGTTTGTTTAAATAACTAGTGACATTTTAATAAATAGCAAAAAAGGGCTCCAAAAAAGGCATATATATATATATATATATATATATATATATATATATATAACCTGGCCGGCTTAACCAGTCTGTATTTCTTCAAGCACCACAAGATTCATAGTTTATAAAGTACAATTCTGGGCCATTGATTGTGTAATTTCTCCAAACACATACAGTAAAAATGCCTGTTTTTGAAGCCTTAAAATGGTGCAGGAAAAGGAAAGGAAAGGAAACTGTTATAATGGGTGATGTAACATTAATGACAGACATAATATGAGGTCCTTGGCACTCAGACTCTAGAGGGGTCATTTTGTGATCATGGGGCATCACCATTACAGCATCAGGACAATATCATGGAGTCAGACACTGGAAGTGTGCTGGAGGCTGATGCGTTGACTGGGACTGATGGAAGGATGACGCTGATGAGGCTGAAGAATCTGCGAGGTACGAACTAGCGGTAGAGAAATAATTATATATTAAAAGTCAGCAGCATCATAAGAGGCCAACCAGAGTGACAGAGTGTCACTTTGCTGAAGGATATTTGTGACCAGCTATCCAGGCCAGACTCTAAAGACTTTCCAAGGTGTCAAAATGCTGCTGCCGGAGTACTGACTGGAAGTATTGCTGATATCATGTCTACAATCCTCTTAAAATACTCTGTCCAATAATATCAGTCTCAGGAAGAAAGGTTTTTTAACGCTTATTAAAAATAGCAGAAAAACATGCATTCTTGTTCTCAGGAGGGGACATTGACAGAGGATTACTGGAAAAGTACACAGTAAGTACTTCATAGTACTTGTGGGGGTAGTTTCAGTAGTACTGAGTCCAACAGGATCAATCTCACGAAGAACTAATGGCAACAAAAAAGAATTCCCTCATCAAACTTAGCAGAAGTGGCTTGATTTTGTTCTCAGCAGGGGACTTTGACAGAGGATTTCTCAAAAAATACACCGTAAAAGTACTTTGATGTATTGTTAGTAGTAGGCTAACTAATACAAAGTCAAACATTATCAATTTCATTAAGAACTAATGGTAACATTTTATTTGTATCATTCATCAAAGATAGCAGAAAACATGCATTATGTACTATGGAGGGGACTCTGACAGAGGATTACTCACAAAGTACACAGTAAAGTACTTCATTTCATTTCTGGTAGCAGTCAACTAGTACCGAGTCTAACGGTGTCAGTTTTATTAAGAAGCTGCTCTTCAAAATGAAGAGCAGCTGATTGACCGAGTGCAGAATCGCTGTATAGTTTAAATCTCCTTAGTTACAATGTTGTCCATTTTACCCATAGGCTTATTATATTTACAGCCCTAATAACATTAATTTTCTGGGCTCAATCTGTATCTTGGCTGTTTTCGTTCGCTAAATTCACCTTGTTTATAATATTATCACTATAACACTGACCCAGATCGCTGGATCGCTAGAAACACCTGCCATCAGACTGGCAAGGGCTGTTCCATGCTCTGCTCAACCTCCCGCCTTCCCAATGGACTCAGTGGCGCCCCCTGCTGCCGTGGAGCATGTGTGAGTGTGCGTGTGTGAGTGTGTATGAGCCAGCCACGGCGAAATATTACTGCCAAAAGTCACGTGAGTGAGTCACGTGACTTTTGGCTGAAATATTCCGCCCTGAGAAGAAAAAGTTTTGTACTTGTAAAAAAAAGTGTTGTAGTTGTAAAAAAAGTTGTGTACTTGTAAAACCTATTCTGAATTTGTCTCTGAAACATGATTTATTAGAAAAATGTTATGTGTTTGTTTGATAGATACGTTTTTTTCTTGCAAAACTAAATGCATTCGTTTGTAGATGGTGTTTTGTATTTGCAAACCACATTGTGTTTGTTAGTGAATCATGAGGCATTTGTAAAACCTGTTTAGTTTGTTTGTGGAGTTATGGCAGGAAATTAGCTCCATATTCAAACCCCTCTGCAGTCAGCATGTCGTTGTGTCCCTGAGACACTTCACCCCAAATTGCTCCTGTGGGGATTGTCCACAGTATTGAGTATGTAAGTCGCTTTGGATAAAAGCGTCTAACAAGTGTGTTGAGATTTGATGGGATATATGTTCTCACTTGTATGTGGTACTGTACTGTTCCATGTGATGTGCAATGTTGTGCTTGTGCCACAGTGAGGCGCAAGGACAAGGGGTATAGGATGCATGCTGCCTCTATAGGCTAATCACAGCTATTGATTGCCACGTGTGTGTGGAACCAGATCATTCAAGTGGAGGCTGTCACCGTGGAGTGATGCGTGCAGCCCTTATAATAAAATATGCCAGGCTTGGCTAAATGGATTACATCTCCGTGTTTTCTCCGAATGCAACGTTAAGCTGCAGAACTAAGCGTAACTTAACAAAGTGACATGTAATGTAATGTAATATATAATTCATATATAAACATATTCATATATAATAATCATATTTGAAAGTTCTTGGAGGATTAAGGTATACAGACACTTAACCGCTTTTTTGTGAGGTGGTATTTTTTTAATTCTATGTTCAGTAGTTTGAAGCTAATAATTGTACTTTTCTACAGGAACATCTCATACAGACATGATAACACCAAATACAGAGTTGAGATCATTCCAGGATCTCCTTCTGTCTACCGGCTGAAACCAGAACAAGGCAACATAGAATCTATAAGAAGAGTGACTCTCGGGGAAAAAGATCCAACAAAGATAAACAAAACCATCTTGCTTGTTGGTGAAACAGGCTCAGGAAAATCCACTCTGATCAACGCTCTGGTTAACTACGCCATGGGAGTGAAGTATGAGGACAATGTCTGGTATCAGATGGTACAGGAGGAGAAGAAGAATCAAACAGAAAGTCAGACGCCAGACGTGATCGTGTACGAGGTCTTTGGTCATGAAGATAAAACTCTGCCCTTCTCTCTGACCATCATCGATACTCCTGGATACGGACATACAGAAGGGATTGAACAAGATGTCCTCGTCAGCGAAAAATTATTGGAATTGTTCCGCTCAACAGACGGAGTTCATGAGATCGATGCAGTGTGTCTGGTGCTGAAAGCGAGTGACAATCGACTGAGTGACCGCCTGATGTACGTCTTTGATTCAGTGGTGTCTCTGTTTGGAAAAGGACATAGAGAGGAACATCGTTGCCCTCATCACACACTCAGATTTTATGACACCTGAAAATGTTCTACGAGCTCTGAAAGAGGCAAAAATCAGGTGTGCAAAAAACGATGAGGGTCAGCCTGTTCATTTCATGTTTGATAACAAGCAGAACACAAAGAGAAATGAGAGAAATGAACGTGCTCTAAAGAATGCATGGGAATCAACAGAAGATGAAATCAGTCAATTTGCAGATTTCCTGAAAAAAACCAAACCAAAGAACCTGAGAGACACTGTTGAAGTGTTGAATTCACGCATCAGACTGGCAGCCTGCATCAAAAACCTGCAGGAGAGGATTGAGTTCATTGAACAGAAACAGAGAGAGATCAAACAGACTCAGGAAGCTCTGAAGAAACACGAACAAGACATGAAGAATAACAATAAGTATGAAATAGAAGTGGTTGAAACCTTCAAGATTAAAGTACCTGTTAGTGAGAGGAGATGGTGGGCGTTCGGAGGTAACTATGGAGGATCTGTCTGCTGTGAAGTCTGTAAAGAGAACTGTCACTATCCATGCACACTGGCCTGGTATCCAAGACACTGTGAAGTCATGCAATACAGAGAAAATGAGCTCTACTGCACGGTGTGTACTGGGAAGTGTCATGTATCCAAACACGTGAAAGAAGAACAATGCACTGCATGTGAGGATGAGTGCAGTGATTCAAGTCATCTGAAAACACACTGGAGATATGACAGTAAGACCAGGAGAGTTAAGAAGACAGAAGAAGAGATGAAAGCAATGTATAAAAAGGGTAAAAAAAGGCAGTGTGAAGTCAGAGAGCCTCTTGGAAACTCTCCAGAAGAACATGAAAGACCTCCAGAAAGAAAAAGATCAGTTTCTGGAAGAGTCTTTCCAACATGTTGTCAAACTGGAGGAGATCGCCCTGGAGGGTGTTTCACTGGATATCCAGGTCCACCTGGACTTCCTGATTGAGAAGATGAATGAGAAGGGAGAAAAGGAGAAGGTCATGAAACTGGAAATTATGAAAAGTAAAATGAATGAAAACCCGAGAGCCAAATCAGCGCGGGGCTACCTGTCTGGTAAATCAGCAGCTATTGGTAGAGCCACTAGGGATCGCCTCAGAGGGAACAAAGCCGAGTAGAAAACAAGCTCTACAGTTTGATGAAAGGTATTTCCTTATACCAAGTGTGATGTTGATATAATGTTTTCATATTTTACGTGTCATCAACTTTTTTTAAATGTTTGTAATTCCTGGAAACAGCGCCCTTTGTGGTTTACCGTTCAATAACCAATCCTTACTTCACTGTACACGTTCATTCATACTTTCCACCTTGTGAGTTCACTTTGTCCGTGAAGTTCCGCGATGACTGTACCCCTTGCTAACGTGCTGACTGTGCATGCTCCTCCAGCTGGTCACCAAGAAGAAGAGGAAGAAAACAAACTGAGTGATCGTTTGGAAGAGATGTTGTATGAGGATACTCGTCGTTACCAGCATGAATATAATTGAGAGAATTTGTGGAGCTCCAGACGAACACAGACCCTCAATTGTTGCTCTGGTTTCAAATGGAGGAAAGAACCCCCCCTGCTGTTCAATGTTAGCTACAGCAGCTCTCTATCTCCTCTATATACAAAGTATGGCAAATAAACCAATGCATTATTTCATGACTTGTTCTTTCTATGTAAAGTATATTGACTGAGGCATATACTTTTGGAATAAGACAATGATGCCTTTGAATCTTTAGTTGACAGTTCAGCAGAAAGACTCTGCAGCTCCTGAGGCTTTTTACTGATTTTAAACTGTGTTTGGTGTAAAAGACGATGTGTAATCATTTGTTCTGATGTTATTGTGTATTCACCACATATGAGGAAGTTTAACCTGCAGCTCAGTTTCTTCCAAATCACACTCATCACATGTACTGCATATAAAAGAGACGCAGCTTTCTGCTGGAAAGTAGAAAGAAGAAAAGCCTCCATTTATAACTTTTGAGATGTTCATCATTAGTTGCTTTATTTTGAGACTTGATTGTTGTCGGTTCAGTTCATCTTTTTCTTCATCATTTAATCATTTTTATCATTTGTAATCATTTGTAAACATATATCAAGTGAATAAATAAAAACAAGTAGACTGTTGTGGTCTACTGAGAGACAGCAGCTTCTTCTATTACCGTCTGCCTTCTGAACAAAGCTCGATACGGCCTCTTGGGGTTTAGATGAATGTATAATTACATTATAAATACATTTAATGTCAAATCACTCAAATCTTTCAAAGTTATCAGAAAGATGCAAATCAGGTGTTGACCCTAATTAGAAATCCTCTCCACAGATATTTAGTTTCCTTAAAAACAAAAACAGTAATGGTTTTCTGATTCTGGGGAAGTTTTTGGTCCAAAAGTAGTAAATATGCAAAGTAGGTGATTTTGTTTCTCCTGAAGAAATGTTTCAAAAACAAGTAAATAAATGTTTTTAAAATATGATATAGAGACGTTTCATTACGTCTCCTGAAGATTCATGTTAGATCAGATTAGACATGTGCATGTTTCTGAATATTTAATATAAGAGCACAAGTTTGGTTCTTTATTTGAATCAATATGAAACATTTAGAGTAACTAGCTCCATGCAGTGCTGTAATTAAATAACTAAATACAAGTTATTACATCTGTTCTAGAGGGGTACAAAAGGGTTACATCAGAATATAGTATTTTTAGTAAAAATGGTATATGTAGAACATACGATTCATGCTATTGCTTGGTTCCAATCCCAGTTCAAGTTCTATTAAAGGACTTTTCATAAAAGTGTTGAGTACTATGTTTAAGTGTGTGAGCAGTGGCGTTTTTATATGTACAAAAGTGGTGAGGCACAAAAAACTTAGATGTCTATATATAAGCTTCTGCAGTGACGTGCAGTGAGGTTCATGGCTGCTGAGGCTCTGGCTCTGACTCTTCAGGATTACAAATATTATATTTTGACCTAAATCAAAATATAATGTTATTTTCAAAAGCTTTTTTAGTCTGATGCTTCGATTACTTTTAAACAGACAGTTCAACAAAAGGATACCCAAAAAATGTAATTTTATCATTTAAATATTGGATTGTTCTCTCTTAGTAAGATCCCATTTTCAATCAAATGGTGGTCTTACCTTGACTTGAAGATGAAGTCCATGCTATCCTTCTGGACAAAAATCTCTTACTTTTTTGTAAAAGTCCTCCTTATCTTCTTGTAGTTTCAAAAGTCGAATCATAAATCTAATCTAGATTTATGATTGGAAAATGATAAAAGTAGGGTAGACATGTGGATATTATCCGGCTGAACAAAACGTGCATTTATCTAACAGGTACGTTTCCCACAGATCTTATTTCGAGCTATTTTCTAAAATCCTATGGAGAAATATCATTGCTTTTTTGTCGAGGGAACCCGTGCGCAGCTTACTTCCGGGGTTTAGGACGCGTCACTGCACCTCTCGTCTCTCTTCACACACCACACTTTTCGCGGCAACGTACTTACGCCAATCAGCTCTGAATTATGTGAGATGACGTATGGTGGGGATGGCAGCTCAGTGCCCCTATGGTCATTCTTTTTTTGCCACACACATTAAATAGGAAAATACTCTGAGCATGCGCAGTGTAGTTTTTACAGTCACCATTCAATAGACAGTGAGAGGGAGGGGCATGATCGGGTTTTGTCCCACATGGCTCAAAACGGCTCAATAGGCACACACTGTAGACACTAATTAGAAGAACACAGACTAAAACAGCAATGCACAGACGAATCAGATGATTAAACATTTGCATTTCTTTGTAATCATTATTTGTAATACTTTCTGCTGACACTAGGTGGGGCTGTGCCCCTAATGACCAGTCGCCACAATGTGTGTGCGTGTGTGTGTGTGTGTGTATGTGTGTGTGTGTGTGTGTGTGTGTGTGTGTGTGTGTGTATGTGTGTAGGTTGGTTGAGTTGCTCTGAGTGAGAAGCAGGGAACTCTTTTATTGTAAAAGGTAAACATGATTGATGATCTGCTAATAAAAAGGATTTTTATGGAAATGTAAAGAATTTATATTATACGTTTATTTATTTATTAAATAGTTTAGAAAGTCATTTTTATATATGATTATTGAAGATGTACGCTTTAAGGCCTCTTGGGTTTGGCTTAAGTGTTGTCAAATGTTTGAGTCAATTCAAAACAATACTTACATTTAAAGTATTTTCCTCCAGCTGATCGGTAAACTCCTGGAGATTAAACATAAGTTATATCTTTTACTCTTCTTCTAATGAGGGTTGTTCCTGCAGCCTACATCCTCAATGAAGCTCTACTGCCCTCTGCTGGATGTAATCAGGATGTCAGATCTTCCTCACGATGAAGCTCACCCTGTTTAAAATATATTATTTTGATTTCAAATAATTATTTACAGCTGGAAAAGTACTGAAACTTTACTATGAAAATACTGCAGGTAAATGTCCTCTGTTAAAAACCTTACTTTAGTAAAGTGTATCAGTGAAATGCAGTTAAAGTACTTAAAGTAAAATAATTGATGCCCCCTTAGGTTAATAATCAGTTAAACAAACTGTAGGAGCAAAACAAACTGCACTAGTCTACTAACAGAATAGTGTAGCATCTCCAGCTAGCTAGTTAGCATTACATATATCACATATTCATTATGTTTTTAAAAACGTACGCCCCCCAGGCCCTTATTGGGTTTGACGTTTGTGTTGTTTAATATTTGAGTGAATTAAAAAACAATACTTACTTTAAAGTATTTTCCTCTCAGTCGACGGACGTCAAAACTCACTGGAGACCGGCGCAATGAATTCTGGGATACGCTGAAGGATCCATCAGCTGTGCCGTAGATGAAGGTCGCTTTGGTTGAACGCGTTTGGAGCAAGCCCCCAGGAAGTGCGCCGGACTCTGAGGAAAATATTCGTTGTGGCCAAACGGCGGTACTACACTTCCGTATGGGTTGCTGGGCCCGGAAACACTTTTTCCCATTGACTAACATTGGGAAAGAGTGGTCTGTAAATCGTTGGATACTTTTTTTTAAACTAAATAAACTACCCAGTATGAACATGTGTATAGCCCTTACTAAAAACATTCGGTCCTCAAGTTTGTAAAATGTGCTAATAACGTTATTCTGAGAGTTATTTTCCTTGCATTATGAACGCGCACTCACTATGAACGCGCACTCACAGAGCATGCACCCCTTAAGCCCCGCAACGGCGGGGCTTAAGGGGTGCATGCTCTGTGAGTGCACATACGGGTACTTCTGCTCTGAAAGCCAGGCATGCTGGGTAATCTGTGACGTTTCGCTCTCTCAAAAGTTGAGAAGGGTCGCGCTGCGGCCGCGGCCAGTACACGACAGTACACGACACTACACGACACGCCCCCTACACGACACGCCCACCTCACACGACACTACGGTGGCTGAGAGACATTACCGTATTTGGCAGATTAAAAGCGATTTGACGACACTACACGACACGCTTCTGATTACTTCCCTGGGAAAAATGTCTCCTTACTGGTTTTTCCTCACTGGTTCAAGTCCTGATCGGACCAATTAGAGTGGGAACAGGAGGGGGGCCAGTTCACCATGTGGGTTAAAGAAGTACCAGCACATAGAAACTTCTGGATGCTAACCTGCACATGTTGGGGATTTTTGCACAATTAGGATAAGTTGTGTTAAATACCATTCATGGCATTTTAACCAAATGAAATTGCTTGGTCATTGAGGACGCTGAGGGTTGCAGTTTTACCCAGAAAGTGGCTATATCTGTACTCTCTGTGGACTGATTTTATGAATTGTGGGTTGATTTGGAAGTTTTAAGGGACTCTGGGTCATTTGGATTGGACAGATTTCTTATTAATTTGAAAAAGAATTGTCCGCAGTTGAGGTAATAATGTTAATCTTGTGTTCTCTGTACCCAATCTCTACTCATGGTAATCAAAACCAGCCCACAGAGAGTACAAATATTAGCATTTTCTGGTTAAAACTGCCATTTCTTGATCCTGGAAATCTCAGAAATGGATTGAGCATCCTCAATAACCTCCAAAACCATTCCTAAACTGCTCATACAGACCAAACCATGTTGTAACTATATTACCTGCGTACTGTAGGCTATAATGCTAATTAATGCAAAATATCCTAATTGTGCAAATCGCCCAATTTATGCAGGTTGGCTTCCGGCAGTTTCTATGTGCTGGAGACCCATACTATAGATTTCTATCATAACACTTTGCTGGCAACAAGACTAAAGCTGCACGAGCTGAGTGCAGCAGGGCTTCTTACCTCAGCCACGAAGCACAGAGAGAGGTCGATCTCATTGTGGATTCAAAAGAGCATTTTCATTTGACCCCTCTTTACGGCCCTGGACTGATTTGATGATGATTTGATTCGTCCTGCATTATCGGAAGCAAAGATTGTTTTATGGATGTTTTGGGAAAGCCAGATCTTTGGAGGGGGGGGGGGGGGGGGGGCCTCAGCCATATATCAAATCATAAATCAGTATTAACCGTAAGCAATAGATGAGATAACCGAAGCAGGGAGTCATTTCGTAAAGTAACGTTTTTTAGGGACGACCCCAACACTGCTTCCACCCTAGAATCAGAACAGGTAGATTGATCTAAATAAAAGGCCTAATATTGTGTTCATTAGCGGGTTTTTGACGCTGTATTTCTTTCTTTTAATCGAATTAACGCATTCATTCGACAACTTATAATTGTACTGAATATATAACTATAGTAATATATATTTAATGTATAAAACAAATATTAAATCGGGCGTTTTTAGTTGTTTTTTGTTAAATAATTAATATCATAACCCTAACCCTTATAACATATCTATATATAGCATAAAACATCTAAATAAAAGGCCTTTTATGTGTTCATTTATTACTTTCATATTCATTTATAAAAATTAACTTGTTGACAATCCTTTAATTTATATAAATGTATGAATTGCCAATTAATATATATTATACATCAAATATAATTGAAATAATAGGCTTATTATGTGTTGTATATTTATCAAATTGAACATAATTTAGTGTTCTTTCTTACAGGTTACCTATGTATATTGTACTCTGAATGAATGAGACATCAGGACGTATTAAGGTGTTATTAAGGTGTTATTAAGGTGTTATTAAGCATCACATTAGCAACAGTCAGGAATAAAACATCAACATTTACCAATAAATACGATGTGTTATTATGTAGAGGTTATTTAGCAGCAGCTGTGGGATCAGCTCTGCTCCAGAGTCTGTCGTTCCTCTTCACTCTTTATTACAAGTACAGAAATAAGAAACATTTTCAGTCAAAGAAAGTTTTATTTAAACCAATTTCCACCAATTTAATTCGGAAAGAGATCCTGATGGTGACAAACCTTCTCCAGATGATGAATTCATATCAGAACATAAGCTTTTAATACAAATTCAAGTCAATATTTGGACATTTTTAGTGGTTATTTTGACATCTTGAGAAAATAAGTCATCTCTTTGATACCAAATCAGTATTCGGAGAACGTTTGGAGAACTGGATCTTCTACTGGTGGAAATGGCCGCCCGTTATTCTGTTTCTGTAAAACACACGGATAGTGTCTACAATCCATGAGAAACATGAACATCACTCCACACATTAAATCCCTTTCTGAACACAACAAGACAAACGGGAGAAAAACATGAAATACAACTAAAGAAACACTCCGGCTGTTATTAAGACAACACAAACAATACATCTGACAGCCTTAAGGTGCCAGTGAATCAGCAGTTAGAGCCTCTTTCGTGACATCTACGTCACATTTTATAACAGCTAAAAGACGAATTCAAACCCTCTTTATTGTTGTCATACATGTACAGTACTCAGAGTAGCACACACACGAAATGGGACCCTCTGGATTTAACGGTCCCCACAGGTCTCAGATATATCCAGAGCCTGTCTCTGATTGGCTGAAACACCAAACAGATCATTGCAGCATTACCCATAATCCCCTCTGTTTCAGCCCTGTTTCCAAAGTGCTGATTCTCTGTCTGTGACTTTAGATGAAAATAAGGAGCCCCTCCCCACGCCCCTCTGAGAGAGATTTGGTTACAAAGAACTCAATGGTGCTCTAGGAGGAGATTCAGGTGATAAGGTGGGGGGGGGGGGGGGGGTTACCTTGGTTGGTGATTGGCTAATGGTTACACAAGACAAAACATCGTTATGACATCATCAAGTGGCCAAAATCTGATCAGCTCATTTTCAGACAGGTTTTTATAGAAATGGATCAGGACAAAAAGAGAGAATCTTTGTTCCTGAAACTTTCAGAGTCTCTTTACACAGAGGGGACACATGTTGATGTAGAAGAGACATGAAGAAGAGGGGACACATGTTGATGTAGAAGAGACATGAAGAAGAGGGGACACATGTTGATGTAGAAGAGACATGGAGAAGAGGGGACACATGTTGATGTAGAAGAGACATGAAGAAGAGGGGACACATGTTGATGTAGAAGAGACATGAGGAGGGACACATGTTGATGTAGAAGAGACATGAAGAAGAGGGGACACATGTTGATGTAGAAGAGACATGAAGAAGAGGGGACACATGTTGATGTAGAAGAGACATGAGAAGAGGGGACACATGTTGATGTAGAAGAGACATGAAGAAGAGGGGACACATGTTGATGTAGAAGAGACATGAAGAAGAGGGGACACATGTTGATGTAGAAGAGACATGAAGAAGAGGGGACACATGTTGATGTAGAAGAGACATGAAGAAGAGGGGACACATGTTGATGTAGAAGAGACATGAAGAAGAGGGGACACATGTTGATGTAGAAGAGACATGAAGAAGAGGGGACACATGTTGATGTAGAGAGAGAGACATGAGAAGAGGGGACACATGTTGATGTAGAAGAGACATGAAGAAGAGGGGACACATGTTGATGTAGAAGAGACATGAAGAAGAGGGGACACATGTTGATGTAGAAGAGACATGAAGAAGAGGGGACACATGTTGATGTAGAAGAGACATGAAGAAGAGGGGACACATGTTGATGTAGAAGAGACATGAAGAAGAGGGGACACATGTTGATGTAGAAGAGACATGAAGAAGAGGGGACACATGTTGATGTAGAAGAGACATGAGAAGAGGGGACACATGTTGATGTAGAAGAGACATGAGAAGAGGGGACACA